>PVIJ01001369.1:0-143381 GCA_004024925.1 Scalopus aquaticus
AAAAAAAATTCTCTATTTCAGGTGTGCCTCATTAGCAGTTGACATCTGTATATACTACATTAAGTTCACCACTAAAAGTCCATCTTTTATCTGATTGACCCACTCCTCTTCCCCCTTCACTTATGGTAACGTCTAATTTGGTCTTACAGTCTGAAGGTTTTGTTTTTTAGTTCATTTGTTTGGTACTTTTCCAAGTTAGAGGAACTCTCTGGATCGTGTTGAGAGACATCTGAACTGATGGATCAATGCTAATATTTTGATCAATGAACTATTTCCAGTCCCTATGCTGGCTTCATAATGGATCAATGAGTCAGGTCCAGTGGCACGTCTTTTTAATTATAGGGACATAAGAAGGGTCATTCTGGTATGAGTCTGCCATCCCTTCCCATCTAAACCTCTCCCAAGTGCCACGTAAAGCTGATGCTGCCAATTGGCAATGCATTGGGTGCTTTTTTAGACATTTTATGTGTCATATTCTAGGTACAATTATAAAATTGAGTAGAACTGCAAGCCTTTTCACCTGACAATAACATAGAGACATAGCTAGCATTACCTAAATTGCATTTTTTCAGGCAAATAATGAACATTTTAAACAATAATTAGCCACCCAAAAAGGGTTTTAGAATGATAACAGAATCTTTGCTATTGGGAGAAAGTTCTTGCTGGTTCTTATTATATTCCATGCTTCTAACCATTCTTTAGTTTACTTATATAAAACCAACTTGGGTTTTATCAACTCTGCTGAAATACACCTGCGACTATTAGCAAATGATCCAGAGGGGACAGATGATTTAATTATGTGGTTTATTTCCAAAGACATATCCATTGCACTTGAGCTTGCAGAGCATAAAAATGTATTGGAGAAAACCCAGTTTCAAGTGTTAACAAAGAACACAAAAGATTTCATTCACCAGAAATTTCCGTTACCTTTGAGTTACAGTTTTCAGAAAGCAACAGTGTCATTCAACTTCAAGGTCACAGAGACACCTTCCGGTGAAACGCTGATTAGATGGTCTGACCTCACGGATACACATTAAAAGAGCGAATGATAGTCACCTCTTCCTTGCCATGGGCACAATCTGTTGAACACATTCTCAGGAAGTGAGGCCAATCATCGCATAGTCATCTAGGGCGGCTGCACATATAGCACATTGCAGATTATTTCTTCAACATCCTCTTAACTAGCACTTTCTTGCCAATGGAAGAAAGCATTACCGTATATAGCACAAAATGGTAACTAATCAGCCCAAGGCTTTCCTCAAATGCCTTCTCTCAATTTCCTGAGAGGCAGTTTCTGGAATTCTCATTGGAAGACACAGGACATCTCCTAGATCTGTTGCTGTGTTGGTCGTAGAATATGGAGGAGTTGTTCTTGTTCCCCTTGGAATTATTAAGTAGAAGTGACAGGGAGAGATTGGGGGCATTTTTGCTCTACTGATAATATTTGATTTCTGAAACAAAGAGATGAGGACATGGCATCATTACGTTATTCTTTATTCCTTTTTTTGCATATCTATATTATTTTTGAGAAAAGTAGACTCAAATATGAGGGCTTTGGGAACTAATACAATCCTATTAAATTATATATGTCTGTGTAACCTTTTTTTTTCCCTCCAGGCAAGAATTATTTCATGAAATTAAAATCTACTCATTAAATATTTTTGGGTATTTTGACAATTATAAGGATATACATAAAAACAAATAGCAGTGACAATGCTTTCATCTCCCCCTAGTTCTAGTTTCACCTTCCTCCTCAAAGATGCCCACACTCTCTGGTTTGGTGTACATATCATTTCCAGATCATTTCTATATCTCTGTGTACATATATTTATACATCGCACTACATGTAATGACAGTTTTTACTTCTGCATCTTTCCTGGATGTTGATCACTTAAGGTCAGCAAGAAAAAACAGAGGGCCTGATTAGAAGGGGTAGGAATATTTGAAAGGAAATTGTATGGTTAGATGAACAATTATGACCTTAGTACATACATATTTGAAGGGAACAGCAGAAGTTACACTTTCCCTAGACTGAGTGTCCATAGACTTGTGCAAGGCATTTAAAATGAGGGAACAGAGGGGCAGCTGTTATAGGGCAACCCCAAAGGGAAATTGGATGACCTCGGTGTGAGTCCTCAATCTCACACTTTAAAAAAAAAATCCATAGCAAGACCCAAGAGCAAGCACACATAGAAAGATTAATAAAAGTTTTATTTACAAGGGAAATGGAAAGAGGGGGAGCACAGAGAGAGAGAGAGAGAGAGAGAGATTATTTGGTCAATATGCCCTACTGGTGAAGCTGCTGAGCTGGGGTCCCAGGTGCATGCTGAAGGCAGGAAAAACAAAGTTTTTCTCCAGGGCCGCATGTGTTCAGTTTTATATCAAGTATGATTGCCTAACTCCACCCTTAATTCCCAGCAATCCCCCCCTCAAGAAGTTAAGAGTCATGGCAGATTCACAGCATGATGGGGGTTGTAGTCCTCAGTGCCTGGGCTCTCTTTGGCATGGAAGTGTGAGTGGAGTCCATAAAGCATCAGTGGATGGGGTTCATTCAGGACATACTGTTCCCCCCACACAACCATCGGGGTTGGGGTCCTTGGAACCTTTTTGATCAGTTTTGCCTGGAGCACCAGCATGTCCCTCTGCACAAGGACTGGCAACTGAGATGCAGAGCCTGAGTAAATTAGCTGGTTTGATAAATGAAGCTTATGCCAAAGAAGGATGTACCTGCAGATAGTGTATATTTGAAATGACATAGATTTTTATGGGGTCTTTAGTTGGGTAACTGCTAAAGAGAAGCACAGATCACCTGGGAAGGACACTCCAATGGTCCAACCAAAAGAGAAGATTCTCCTAAACCCAAGTAGGTAGTGGGAATTATGTATTAAATCTTGGGAGACTGTCAGCTTTGTGGCTGCTTCTGGGATAGACTCTTTCTTCTTTCTTCGACTCCTTGGGAATAACGATATATATTTTTTAAGATTTATTTATTTATGCATACAAGAACTGGGGTGTAGGCCAGAGGTGTGGGGCAGTGAGAGGGTTCACCAGAGACAGAGTGGGGAGCAGAACAGGCAGATTGACGGAAGTACACTGCTGAGGGGAGCAGTGGGCGAGGCAGGAGAGGTCTGCTGCGCCATGTAGGAATCTCCCTGGCCTGGGATTGAACTCGTGCTACCATGGCTCTGGATAGCTTCATGTGCTGTGCCCAACCCGTTGTGCCACCAGGGAGGCCTGGGAGTAACAATCTTCTAATGTAAAGTGGGACTTATAACCCATGCCAGCTCTTAAATGCAAACAATGGATTTAGGGCCAACTTTTCTGTCTTCAGTGAACCATCTTCTATTACTGGGTGCTTCCAGGTTCTGCTTTGCGCTTACATTTCTTTACTCACACCTTCCTTGGGTATCTAAAACAGAGTTCCTTGCTGTATTTTTTTTCCTGCACAAGTTTTAAAAACTGAGTGTAAAAATTCACACAACATAACATTTTTCCTTTTAAAATGTTCAATCTGTGGGTTCAGTGCAGAGTCAGCTTCCCCAGGTGCTGCGGATGCTTCTCTGTCAAGGCTCTTTTGAAGAACAACATTCTTCCTGCATTTGTCTCCCTTTGACAAAGATGATATGCAAGAAAACAGCAGATCTGCCTTTCTCCATGGCTACTCTGTCGGAGCCGGCAGCTGTCTCCTGCCAGTGGATCTGCAGTGACTGGCATCCTGAGAGCCTGCGGCCTTGAGATGCTGAGAGAGCACTTGGCTCCAGTCGTGCTCCCTGACGAAGGGAGAGCGCTAATTCACACAGACTCTATTGATTTTTGCATCTTCCTGGTTCCTCTTACTCTTTCTTTCCCCTCTAGAGGAACGGTTAGGAAATAGCTAACAATGCTTGAAGCCAAACTAAGTTTCTGAATTTACCACAGTCCTAAAATCTGGAAAAGAAGTCAAAATCAGGCTCTCAAAGATATCCTATAGAAGCAAATAATGTTTCAGTCTGATTGCCAGGAGCTTGGCAAGTCCCTACCTCTGGGGATGTGATGTGCTGAAAAGTCTATCCCTTGATGTTAGGAAAACAGTGGGCTGGTTTCTACCAGTGAGCATCTTTCTCTTTGAAACGAATTAGATATTTCAGGAAAGCTATCTAGTATTTGTCTGGTTTCTTGCACAAGATGATAATCCAGTGGTCAGAAATAACATAATTTTATGAGCACTTATATGCACATAATTTTATGAGAACACAACTCTGAACAAAACTCCAAATTCTCAAACCACCAAAATTAAAGAGTACTAGCTTTCCAATTATATCAAGGGGGCTTAAAATCTCTGACTCTTTTTATTTCTCTTCCTTTTTTTTTCTTAATCACTTTTTAAAATACATATTATCTATCTCGTGTTTAATTTATTGTTTTTTTTACCGTTTAATTTATCGTTTAATTTATCATGTTTAACTTATTGTTTTATCTCAATTTATAAAGTGAATCCCTGACTGACTTACTCATTTCTGTGTTTGTGTGGCTCAAGGAGCACTGTATTTCTGAATGCATGCTTACTAAATGGATGAAGTAAAAATAAGTTATTGGAAAAAAAAAAAGAGTAGTAGCTTTCCAAAACAAATTTGCTTTGTGTTCCATTGAAATGTTGCTGTATTGGATGTGGTTGACAACACATGGGACAGAGATTTTTCCATGCTAAAAATTCTTACTCCTGAATGAATACCTCAGAATGTAGAGCAAGACAGAGCCTCAGAAATTATGGCTATCGGGATATATGATTAGCCAACATCATGCAAAAACCCTATAGATTTTTGGCTGACAAAAAAAAAGTTCTAGGTTTGTTTTTTTTATTTTTTTTATTTTAAATTTATGTTGATGGAAGCTTCTCTCAAAAAAGTCAATGAAAAGTATAGCCTCCAGAGTTCAGTAGCATTGAGAGGTTAAGAAAGTTGCTAAATTAGTTTCCCTAGTCTTAAGCAGGGGCTTGTTTGCCCATGGAATGTTGACAACAGGTAGGACAATGTCCCTCACTCACCTTATAAACCACGACAGAGCTGTAAACTGGCATCCCCTGGGAGTTTATTAAAAATACAGAGGCCCAGGCCCCACGCATTAAGCTTACTTGGTATATGTCTGGTGGGATAGAGGCCTCGAAAATTTTAACAAGCTCCCTAGATGATTCTCAAGCATACCAATACTGGAGAACTTCTGGTACAGTGAAAAGAGTTTGAATTTTGAAATCCAAAAGGGCCGAGTTCAGATTTAGAGTCCACCATTCTGTGACCTGGAGCAAACTGCTGCTCTCTGAATCTTCGTTTTCTCCACTTTTACAGACCTTGCAGGACCTTTCAGACCTTATGGATCTTGAAGGACCGTCCTGAAACTTCAGTTAACAGTGTGTGTTAAGTGTTTATCTCTATACTTGCCACCTAGTGGATGATTAATAAATGTTATTTCTTGTGTTAATCTGCTCAGGCGCCATAGCACAGCAGCACAGATCGGCAGGATTAAACAACACACATTTACCTTTTCACAGGTCCAAGGTCAATATGTGGCAGGGTTGGTTCTCGAGAGACCTCTCTCTGAACTTGCCGAGGGGCCTTCTTGTTCAAGTCTGCAGTGTCCTGACTTCTCGTTCCCTTTCTTACAGAGACACCAGTTCTATGAGTTAGGGCTCTACCCTTATGACCTCATTTAACCTTAATTCACTCTTTAAAGTGCCTTCCAAATACAGTCACTTTGGGGATCAGGGCTTTCCTGTATGCATTTGGGGCTGGGAACACAATTTAGACCGTAACATTTTCCTTCACCCTGTCCTTTTACGTGTGTACCTTCTTTCCCATTGCCATCAGCAGTTGCTTATGTTCAAACTATTTTTAACCCAAAAGCATAGTCTTACAATACTTAACCAGTAGAAGTGCTGGTTAAAGATGAAGGTGAGGATGGGGTGTTGGTATTTTGCAGAAGGCACCAGTTTCATGGTAAGCTGGTCCCCAAAACTACAGTCCAAAATATAACAGAGATTACTACACTTAGCTAAAGGATCTGAATATTCTTTCCTGTTCAATTTCATTTAAAAAAAAAATCACTGAGTTGAGGTGGTGTAGGATTCTCCTTTGTCCAAATTCTGGAGGGTTTTTTCCCTCTCTTTAGTAGATCACAGAAGAGAAAAAAAAAAACATGGTTTCAAATTTCCTTGGTGGAAAAGCTTATCTTTATGATCTATTATTCCTGACAGAATGGTTACTTAGCACCTATTTTTAGAGTCTGTCATACTCAGTTTCAGAATGTGAGACTTCATTCTAAGCAAGCTGTTCTCTGCTCCCCCCTTGCGCAAAAGTCTCCTTCATGGCCGCAGACAAGGCTCAATCGAGGCAGGCAACCTCATAATAGAATCTGTGCTGTGAATTTTATTCATTCTGATGTAACATGGCAGTACCTTGCCACCTCAGGATCCATCCTTGACAGAGCCCGCTACACATCGAAATGAGTCAGCCTATGAATCACCGAAGATGAAGCCAGAAATCTTTAGCTACAGCATTGTTCTCATTCATATTATGTTGAATGGGTTAAATTTTCTGGCTTAGACTATGAATGTTCCTCTTTTCTAATTACTCGCATTCCTCAGCTGTATGGGTTTTGTCCATAAAACTACTGAAGCAGTTATCTAAAATTACATGCTTTTATATATATATATTTTCATATACATACTATATATTTCTCTGCTGGATTTAAAAGGTGACTACTCTGAATTGTAAAGGACAACTTGAATGCAGGAGTTTGGGAATAGTTATGTGTTTCTAATACTGTAATAAATATTCGATAACCAAGAGGAGGTTGAAATTGCAGTTCAGGGCACTTTCTGTGCATCATTGACAGGAACATTTTGATCAGTCCCATGACCTACAGCAGTCCAAGCTCTTTCACATTGCCCTTCTCACTTCTTCCTCCCACCCCCTTGGGAAAGGAACTAAAGACAGTGAGTTCTCCCTTAACAACACTGATAAGTTCCTGGAAACTGCCACTTTAAGCAAAACAATGTTTCTGTGGAACCCATGAAACCATTTTGACACAGGCTAATAGAAACAGGAGCTAAGATGCGAGGGCATATTTTCTGGCACAAAAAGAGCACCAAACTTCTAAATAAAGATCCCAGACACTTCTGATGTTGAGCAATCATTTGTATTTACTCATTTTCCAACCCACTTCTTCCATTTTACAATGCTGGGAGGCTGGAGTCTGTCTCCGCAGTGGAAAACACCCCCAGACAGGGCGCCCTTCCATTGCAGGACACACACACACTCAAACTGGGCAACTGAGACCCACCAATGACCCTCATGTGCACATCTTTGGGGTGCGGGAGGGAATCAGAGTCCTCAGAGAAAACCCAACCGGACAAGTCCACTGTGTGCCAGGTCCACAGACAGTGACCCTGGCCACTGTTGACTTTTTCCTCAACAACATTACAACTAAACTACAGTGAATGAAAGAACATTGTTGAAGGACCTGCTGTAGTGAAATTCTAAAATATCAGAGCCCAAAGAGATCTTAGCACCTCTGAATTCAATCCCCTTTCTCTCAACTACTAATTAAATCAAACTCAAACTCCCGTAAGTGGGAGTCCAGTGCCTCCCACTCTGAGGAAAGATGTAATTTCCTGCTCTGGGCCCAGTCATGTGATTTACTTTGGCCAATGGGAGATGTTAACCGATGTGATACAAGGAGAACTTTAAAAAGTGCTTACATCTTCTCTCTTGCTCAGCTGATACTGCTATGAGGAGATGTGTCTGGGTTAGCCCTCTGGCCCAGAGGCAGGAAAAGACACGCGTGACCAGAATTGCCCCCACTGAGCTTCCCCAGCCAAGCCTGGAGCAGAGCCTTCCCACTGCCCTGAGCGTCGCTGAGTGAGTCCACCCTGGTGCATTGCTGGGGAATGCAGATTGGTGTAGCCACACTATGGAAAATAGTATGGCGGTTTCAAATGAAAAAATAGAATTACCATATGATCCAGGAATTCCACTCTGGGTATTTACCTGAAGGACACGAAGACACTAATTCAAAAAGATACAGGTCCCCCTATGTTCACTGCAATCCTATTCCCAATAGCCAGAATAGGAAAAGAACCTAAGTGCCACGAAAAGATGACTGGAGAAAGAAGATATGGCCGATACATGCAATAGAATACTACACAGGTATATATTAAAAAAGGATGAACTCTTGTCATTTTCAACAACATGGATGAATCTTGAGGGGATTAAGCTAAGTGGAATAAGTCTAGAGAGGGCCTCTTTGGTGGCCCAAGGGCTTAAATCTCAGTGCTATCAAGCTATCAGCAGTCACTGCAGCATGAGTTCGATCCCAGGCCAGGGAGCTAACCCACCTGGCACAGCAGACCTCTCCCGCCTCGCCTGCTGCTCCCCTCAGCAGTGTATTTCAGTAGATCTGCTTGTTCTACTCCCCACTCTGTCTCTGGTGAATGCTCTCACTCCACCCCCCACCTCTGGCCTACACTCCAATTCTTGTATAAATAAATATAAATAAATCTTTAAAAAAAGAGAGAAAGAAAGAAGTCTGGATTAAGACTTTATCACTGGTAATTTAAATTATTCTGAATCTACTTTGTCTGATATTAATATAGTCACATCAACATTATTTCACAACTGGTATTTACATGCAGTAACTTTTCCAATCCTTTACTTTTGATCTATTGTTATCATTACATTCACAGTATATTTTTATAGATAACATAAATAAATACAACTTGACACTCTTTAAAATGATGCATTTAGACTACTGTCTTTAATGTTTTAATGCATTAATATATTGGCTTTACATATACAATGTTACTACTTTTTTGTTCACCTCTTCAAATTTTTGTTCCTCTGGCTTTTTTCCTGTCTTCTTTTGCATTATTTTAATAAATTTTTGTATTTCTTTTAAATACATTTATTGGCTTTTTGCCTACATCTTTATTATATTCTTAGTAATTGCTCTAAGATTTAGTCACACTTCATTTTTCTCTTTACTTAATGGTAATAGCACTTCAGGTCAAAATGTCAAAGACTAGAGACATAGGTTCTTTATTCTCCCATCTCCTATCGGTAGGAATATACCTACAGATATATGTGTCACATATCTATATACCTGAACTCCCCCATACATTAATGTACAAGTGTCCTCTTTCAATAGTTATACATATTTTAAAGAACTAAAGGGAAAAAAGTAGTCAATTACTTTTACCCAGATATTGGCCATGTCTGTTGTTTTTCCTTCATTCCTGAATTCCATTTTCCGGCTGTATCATTTCTTTTCAGTCTGAAGAACTTCCTTAGCATTTGTTTTAGAGAAAATCTGCTGGGAATTAATTATCTGAGTTTTCTTTCATCTAAGAATATGTTCACTGTACCTTCATTCCTGAAAGACAGTTTCCCTGGATATGTCTCAGCTGACAGTTCTTTTAGTACTTTAAAAATTATTTTTATCTGCTTAATCCTTACAAGACTAAGTGAGAGGGTATTAAAAACTTCTTAATATTATTATTTTTCTAAAATTATATATGTAATTCTAATGCTTGGTTTCCATATTTTGGTGTGAGCAATTTAAATACACAATTGTTTCTGATCACTGTTCTGTCTTGTATTCTCCTTCATCAAGAAAAAGTTGCTCACTTAATCCTTTAATGTTTCTTCTTAGGAGTCTTCACTTGATATCAACAACCCAATTCTTTCTCTATTTTCACACAACCTGTTTTGTTCATTGTTTTCCTTTTTACCTTCCCAGTCACTGGTCTCATCATATTGATTTGGGTAGTATATGGCTGAATTTTAATTTTGTAGGTTTTAACTTCCTATGTCCTCTAAGACTTTGGCAACTCTGTCATTGTTGAAGTCCTGCTTTGAGATCTCTTCTGGTTCTTCCTGGTTTCTACAGTAGTTCTTCCAAGTGTACCCTCTCCATCCAGACCACTTCAAATTATCTTTAACTCCACCTTTCCCATGGTTTCATTGTCACCTGCTTAAGCGGATTGTAACCTATAGCAGTGCCCAACACACAGGAGGTTCTCGATAAGTATTTATTTAGTGAATGATGGTAGGTGTAGCATTAAAGTCAGGTTCATTGCTATAAAACAGAAAACTCAACAATTAGTGTCTTTAAAAAAGTTTATCTGGGCCTCCCTGATGGCGCAGCAGTTAAGCGCTGCGCTGCGGAGCTGTCGGCAGAGGCAACGCGAGTTAGACGCTGGGCCAGGGAGATTCCCACATGGCCCAGCAGACCTCTCCTGCCTCGCCCGCTGTATTTCCAACGGTCTGCCTGTTCTGCACCCCCACTCTGTCCCTGGTGAATGCTCTCGCTGCCCCACGCCTCTGGCCTGTACCCCTGCTTGTGTGCATATATAAATAAATTAAAAAAAAAAACAAAAACAAAATGTGCCAAAAGAATCTATAAAAAATAAATAAATAAATAAGTTTATCTCCCTTATGTGAAAGTCCTTTAGGCATTTAATTCAGAGTTGCTAAGAAGGTTTTGTTCCATAAAATCTTCAGGGACACCAGTTGCTTCCAAATCATTATTCTATCATCCCTAGGCTATGTTCCTCATCCTTACAGAGTCATGTGTTGGTTCAGGATGCTTATTGATCAATAATGAACCACACATATGACAGTGGTCCCAATAGGTGACATGATACAGTCTAAGTGTGTGGTCAGCTCTACCATCTAGACTTGTGCAATTACACTCAGTGGAGTTTGCCCAACTACGAAATCCATACCAACACCTTTCTCAAAACGCATCCCCAGTGTTAGTGACTCATGACTATAGTCCATGATGGTTCACATTTCAGGTCACAAGATGGAAAAAGGACAAAGAAGAACTAACAGAGGTAATGTTCCAGCGTCTTGTAGGAAATGTTCCTAGAATCTGCCACACACACAAACACTTCTACTTATAGAACATTAGCAAGCATTTAGTTGTAGGCACACTTCCTACAAGGAAAGCTGGAATATGCTGTCTTAAACTGGGTAGCCACATGCCCAGCTAAAATTAAATCAGAAGTAGGAAATACATACTGGGGACTTTTAACAATTATAGAATACTAGAGATCTGAAAAGCATAGCATATTTGTAAAAATAAACATTTTGATGGAGTTGTATCACAGTGTGAATGATACAGCATGATGGATCCACTGAAAAGACAAGGAGACACTAAATCATGAAGCATCAAAGATAGTAATGCTGAGAGGTTGGATATTATCTTGTAGACTATTTTATTAGTCAGAGTCCTAGAGGAAATAGATGGCACTCTTGAAAGGGGTGAAGTTTTAATAGAGCAACTATCTAAAAGACGAACAGGATTAAAGAAAATGAACAAGATGGCGAAGCATCCCAGGGCAGTAGCAACGGGAAGCAACCATCTCCAGCAGGACTGCTGAGGCAGTACAGGAGCAGTTACCAGAACCCGACAGCTCTAGTTGTTGTAACGCGTCTCAGACTAGCTTCTGGCTAAAGGAACTTGTGGCCTGGAAGCAGAACGGGCAATACAATTTGTAAGACTCAGTGCATGAAGCTGACCTCGTCTGGCATAGAAGAAGCTAAAGGAAAAGTGACCTGTACTTCTCTTTCTTCCAACCCTCTGACCTTTTCCAGTGCCGCCCATTGTCTACACCCAGGTGGAAGTCAAAGACCAGGAACATTCCATGATGCTCAACCATCAGTGGGAAAGTAGATAGTGGGTCTGGAGGAGCAAGTAGAGACTAGCTTAGTTATGGAGAGTCACTGGAGGTTTTTAAGCGCAGTGACATATCCAATTTATTTTTAGGAAGAACTTTTTGGCAGCAGTGTGAAGGATGAATTGAAGAGCCTGGGGGGCAAAATGATCAACTAGGAGGCTATTCTGGTAGTTCCATCATTGCTTTCCTTTTTATATGTCAAAACTAACAGTGAGAAATAAATTTAATATTTATATTGTTAGCCAATGACATACATGGGCATACACACATACACGAAACCCAAAGTCCACAAAACTATACAAAACCTTATTCAATGAAACAGAATTTAATTTTACTAGAAACAAAGTACTCTGAACTCATTTAAAAAACCCAAACCTTTAAGTAGATTCTATGAGCCAGTAATTGGTCAAGACTTTTATTTAAAGACCACTAGTTTAGCAGCATGATAGGTAAAATAAATGCCTTCTCTCCCAGATGTTCCTGTCAGAATCTCTGGAAGTTGGTAATAATGTTATTGCACATGGCAAAAGGGATTTAGCAGACCTGTTAATGATGCTAATGGTCTTGGCATGGGAGATTATTCGAGATTATCCAGGTGGGTCCAAGGTAATCAAAAGGGTCCCTTTAAAGGAAAGAGGGAAGAGAAAGTGTTGTGATAAGGGAAGTCAAGTCAGAATGGGGCATCTGGTAATCACTGGCTTTGAAGTGGGAAGAAGGGGCTACAGCATGCCAAGGGAAGCGCTCTTCTAGATGGTGGGAATGGTAAGGAACAAATTCACCCTGGAAGTTTCAAAAGGAATGTAATCCCATTGGCACCCCTTTTCCCCAGTGAGACCCATTGGATTTCTGGTCTCCAGAACTGTGAGATACTGCCTATGGCTTTAAGTTATCAAGTTTGGGTGGCTCATTACAGCAACAATAAGAAACCAGCACAAGGAGAGAGAAGCAGAGTCAGCATGAAGGTAGGGTCACAGTGCGAGGGAGGGAGGAGCAGTTGGATATTCTAGCGAAAACTTTCCTTTAGAGAGATGTAGGGTCCAGGTTATCTCTTAGGGAGGAGGGTCACAGTCCCACGAAAAATCATAATTTTCCTTCCCTTCTCATTTCATAGTCTAGGAATGTTAAAATGAATACCAAAGATTTATAGGGAGACAGAAGTCTGTTTTCAAACTGTTTTTGCTGACATGACCATATGGGTTCAGGTCAGTAAAGTAGAATGTGCTATAAGCCAAGAGGTGATTAGAAGATGGAAGTAGACGGCGAGTTGGATGCTTTCCTGTGTCCTAGCTTCTTGGGGAGGCAAACTGATTCAGCACAGCAATCACAAATGACTCTTGGGTGTATCTAGAACTCACAAAGCAAAGTAAACAATATTGATTTTTGTAGAAACGACAGGAAAAAACTGTTTAGGTATTGTTGGGGTCATCATCAGCCACACAGCAGAACTAGGGGTTAGTGACTTATAAAATGAGCAAAAGAGCAAAATGAGTTAGTAAAAGACTGATTGTGTCAGTTGTCAAAAACTGGACAGGCAGGGCCTCCCTGGTGGCTCAGGGGATGGTCTCAGCACTATGAAGCTATCTGCAGCCACTGCAGCAAGAGTTGGATCCCTGACCAAGGAGCTTCCCACATGGCACGGCAGACCTCTCTTGTCTTGCCCACTGTTCCCTTCAGCACTGTATTTCAGTAGATCCACTTGTTTTGCTCCCCACTCTATCTCTGGTGAATTCTCTCACTCTTCCCACCGCTGCACCTCTGGCCTACACCCCAGCTTTTGTATGCATAAATAAATAAATCTAAAAAAAACAGACAGGCAAATAAACAATAAGATCTGGTAATGATCAACTCATATTTGTAAGTATAATGATATAAGTATATAAGTATATAATGATTTAAGTATAAGAATTTACTTATTCTGAAAGTACACACCATGTGAAAATAAATCTAACAAAAACTAAACAGCATAATTTAGAACAAACCATTTATAATATCAGTAGAAAATACCAGGAAAGATATAAGGTAAGTCCAAGAGAAAATATCATAAACAACATGAAAAATCCAGCAAAAACCTGGGAAAAAAATTGTGACTACAGATAACAATAAAGAAGTAGTGCCCAAAATATATTAATAACTCTATATGTCAATAAGAGTCAACTAATCCAATTTGGTAAGCCAGTTGTGGATATTAACTGGTAATTCACAAAAGAGGAAACCAGAATATCCAAAAACATGTTCAACTTCACTAGTAATTGAAGAGATGAAAATGCATTACCTTCCCACTCTCTTCATATTGGCAATTTTTTTTTCTTAAATGTGACAATATCAAGAATTGGGGAAGGGGTGGAGAAAGAAGACCTTTCCTACTTTCCTGGTCAGAATGAATACTGGTACAAGCATTTTAGAGAAAATCTCATGGTGTCTAGTGACACTAGAGAGATGTGTGTCCTATGACCCAGCACCTCCATTTCTAGAAAAGTTCCCTAGAGAAACTCAAGTTTGTGCATAGGAAACCCATAATACCCTTATTTAAGCATCATTAACACTGGAAACAAATACTCATCATTAAGAGCCTAGATAGAGAAGTAGTGATATTCAGCCAAAGTACTCTATGAATCTTAGAATGAGTTAACCACAGCCATGTGTATTTACCACAGGTAAATCTCAAACGCACAATGTTGAATCCTATGAGTCTAGTTGTAGTGAAATAAGTATAGCAATGTAGTAATATAACATGCAAAACAACAGAGCATTCAAAAACAATTAAATATTTATAAAAATGATAAAAAAAACTACATGGCAATGATAAACACCAAACTCAGAAGAGTAATTAGATCCAGAAAGGACAGAGGTGAATGGTATGAGTAGGGATACAAAGGAAGATATCCCTGTAATGTTTTATTTATATTTGCATTCATTATTTTATACTTCTTTGTATGTTTGAAAAAATTAAAAAAAAAAACTTTTTAGCATCGATGAAGTCACTTGCGATCTTGCCCCCTCTAAGATTGTCTCTGCCAATCTTTCCAGGCTCCCTTTCTACCTTTGGGTTCTAGACCTAGAAAAGTTTTGTGTCATTTCCTATATTTCTTCTTACAGCTTCACACCTTTGCTTATGCTATTCCCTCCTTCTGATGCCTTCCCTCTGCCCCCCACTTAGAAAACTCTGCTCCCTTCAGAATCATTGCTCTTATCATCTCTGGTGTTCTCCAAGGTAGTGCTTCTCAAACTTTAATATGCATAGGACTGATCTTTAGTTGATATTAAAATACAGGCTCCATTCTGTAAGTGTGGGTGGTGGTCCCTATTCTGCATTGCTAACAGCCTCTCAGGCATGGCCACGGGGGCAGTTCTGAGTACCTGGAGTGGGAGTAGCCAGGACTTCATGACCTCACCCTCTTCCTGGGCAAAGTTGGGAGCTCCCTGCTCTAGAGCCTCATAGACTTCACATTTCCTTATTACAGCATTCATTGTATTCTTCTGGGTCTGTTCTTTCATATCTGTCTTCCCCATGAAACTCTCGAGGGTTATAATTTCTTATGGGTAGTAATCAGTCCAGGACCTCATCTTATTGTCAGCACCTCACATTCATTTGCTGAATATTTAAGACATTCCAATGTTGAAAGTACAGTTGTCTTTTGTACCTCAAGTGAAACCTCATTAGATCTGTTCAAACGGTTCTATTTAAATTGTTTTATATCCCAGACCAGTAGCAACAGGTAGGTAGAGCAGTAAATACACATTGTGAGCAGATTAGATCTGAATAAATCCCTAATTACAGAACTCAATTGAAGAGGAGAACTGGAAGTCTTCAAAAATGTACAGAGCCCTTAGGGCAGAAAAAGCTTTGGAGTTCTGCTACTTAGTCACAGGGATTTTGCTCTAAGTGTTAAGATGGTTTATAGGTTTGCAGACATGTTCTAAGAAAACAGGCCTTCTGGGAGAATGCAGATTGGAAGGGCAAAAGAAGAGCTGCCTAATGATTAACTCTGAAGGTCTGCCCCAGGTACCCACCCTGCGAATCCCTTCTGTGGGCGGAGACCCCACCCTGCTCCCTGCAACAGGCACAGGCAGCTAAGCCAAGGGAGGGTGTGTCCCTGCATCAGCTCTCACCTCCTGCCCATTCCAATTCTGGCAATGCCACTCCATGACTATGACACCTAGAGCAACTTACTTCGCTGTTCCAGACCTGGTGGCGCCAGATAAAATATTGTGTGGATATATTTATACTGAAAATTATTCATTTGTCTGAAATTCACATACGATCAGGCATCCATATTTTATCTGGCAACCCATCTGAGCCTCTTTTCTAAAATGAGGATGATAATCCTAAATAGGAATGATAATACTATGATGCTCATAAGCTTGTGAGATTAAATGACTTAATATGTGGACAGTGCTTAGAATAGAGGCTGGCTCAGAAACGTGTTCCATAAGGTGGCTTTACTATTATTCCCTCATGGCCATTGTTGTCAACATCACTTGCTAGAACCTTCACCATAAATTCTAACTGGTCACCTCAGTTTTGGTTCTTTTCCCCTCCCACCTTCCTTCTGTGTGACTGTCAGAGATATCAGTAAAATCTTCATCTTCATCATCTCCTGACTATGTACTTTACATCTTACTGCAAATCTCCTAATGGTTCCATTATCCATTGGATAGAATCACAATCTTCAGCCTGAGATGATGTTCAAGAGTTGCTCCCCCCTTACGTTTCCAATCTCCATCACCACCACCCTTTTCTCTCAGATATCATGCCCCAGCCTACACAAAGCTTTTCCTGCTTCTGTGCCCTTTCTTAGCTGCTCTCTCCCTGGAAGCCCCTTGGTTCCCTAATGAATATCCACTATTTCCTGAGAGTTCTGTTTCATATTGCTGCCTCTGGAAACTTCTCTAATGCCACCATCGTGAACTTCACCCAGTTCTCTCCTTGGGTTCTCACAGTGCTTTATACATACCTTTATCTGCTATCACACTATATTCTAATTATTGTGCTAGGTTTTCTCTAATAGTATACATAATGTGGGCATGTAAATTAAGTGTAATCCACAAACCTACAGCTTTTAGTTAGCATTTGAAGTACTATCTTAATCAAGAACTCATGGGCTACCCTAGTGGTGCAGGGATTAAGTCTCAGCACTATTAAGCTATCACCAGTCACTGCAGCATGACTTCCATACCAGGCCAGAGAGCTAATCCACATGGTGCAGCAGACCTCTCCTGTCTTGCCTACTGCTTCCCTCAGCAGTGTACTTCAGTAGGTCTGACTGTTCTGTTTCCCACTTTGTCTCTGGTGAATCCTTTCAGCCCCCATCCCCACCTCTGGCCTACATCCCAGTTCTTGTATGCATAAATAAATAAAATTAATCTTAAAAAACAGAACTCATATGTCTAGGACGGTTAGCAAATATTTTCAGAACTCTAGCAGGAGCCCATGGTCTAGATGGGGCTGCAGCAACTTCAGATATTCTTCTTTAAACCTGTACCAGAGGACCTGCTTTTTTGGTGAGGGATGTGGACGTAATTTTTTGTTTATAGAATGAGCAGTGTTCAAGGTCTATGGTGGGCCAGAAGGACTTGTACAGACATCTTTGTCTTCTCATGTGCAGAAGAGAGAACCCAAGATTTAAGCCCCACTTGCACCTGCATCTTCCACCACTGGAGGCCTCTGACATCTGATTTGACTGAGTTGGTTTATTGTTAGGATATAGCTGCATTTGCCTCTAGTGAAATT
Source organism: Scalopus aquaticus (assembly GCA_004024925.1). Lineage (NCBI taxonomy): Eukaryota > Metazoa > Chordata > Mammalia > Eulipotyphla > Talpidae > Scalopus > Scalopus aquaticus. The sequence goes on from PVIJ01001369.1 coordinate 17,445, forward strand.
TCCATGCAAGGCGTTTGTGGGAGGCCTGTAAGAAGAGAGAGCAGGGACTCCACCAAAATTATAGAACAGGTAGAGTGACTAGTATTCACTTTCTAGTTCACATTGTGGAATAGACCCTAAGATTTGCTCCCACTATAGCAAACCAACTGAGAGAGAGGTGGTTGGCGTACCATAAAATAAGAAAGAAAAAACTAAAAATCATGCTTTACTACCGACAACCCAAGACAAGTAACTTTTAATATAATGATGAACTTCTTTAACCTGCGGGATTTGACACTCTTTCCATGTGGATAACATCAGAATTGATTTAAATTGTAAAACACCAGGTAGTGTCCTGGAGAATCATTTGATGTGGGCAAAACCCTCCACACATTTGGTGAGCAGAGATAAGAGCACCCTGTGAGTGATAAAGGAGATATGGGGGGGTAAAACGCTGCAAGGAAGAACTGGGTATTTCCCTAAACAGAAGGAGGAAAAGCAATTTTTATTTTATAATATGATTGCATAATATCATGTGAATAAATAGTCCACAATTGAGCCATATTTTAGGCATTCAAGTTGTTCCTGTATATCTGCTATTATAAACATTACCATGGTAAATATCTTGAAAAGAGATAACATACAGTGAGCTATTAAGTCTGTAGGTGTGGGCAGCAGCAGCACTCCTGTCTGCCCACTGTGACTAGGCAGGTGCTTCTTCCCAACAACTCTCTGTCCCTCCGCGGGACAGCAGCCTTCCTGCCTGCTCATGGCATGTACCGTGCTGGGACTTGTCTTCATTGCCTTCCCTCAGCAGGGCAGCTCTCCTCAAGGCTGCTTGCCTGCAACCACGCAGGCCTCTCTTAGGCCTGTCCCTTTCGAGGCAGCTCTTCCTGCCCACTCATGCCTATGTTAGTGCTCTCTGCTCTTCCGTCTCCTTCAATAAACTTGTTCTTCAAATATTAAAAAAAAAAAAAAAGACTGTAGGTGTGGCGCTCACTCTGTGTATGCAAATAATCATTCTGCTCCTTCCTAGAGCAAATCTAAACAAGTTCCTTGATGCTTGTACTTTGTTTCCTTCATTGATAAAATAAAGAAGGCAGTACCCCTGCTGGCGCTTATTATTACTTTTTATTGTGGATAAGATATACATAAAATGTACCATTTTCACCATTTTCAAATGCTCAAGTCAGCAGCATTAAGCACTTTCACGTTGTTATGTAACCATCACTAGAACTTTTCATCCATCTCTAGAACTTTTCATCATCCCAAACTGAAACTATGTCTCCCTCAAACAACCACTATTCTACTTTCTGTCTCTATGGACAGGACTATTCTGGGTAAAATATGTATCTGACTTAGTGTCTTGTTTATTCATTTAGCATAATGTCTCCAAATTTTGTTTATGTTAGATCATGTGTCAGAATTCCAATTTATTTTAAAGCTTAATAATATTCCCTTGTCTGTATATACCACATTTTCTTTATTTAGTCATCTGAATATGGTCTTTTGAGTTTTCTTCACGATTGGCTATTGTAAATCATGCTGCTATAAACACTGGTGTATGAATATCTGTCTGAGTGCCTGCTTTCAATTCTTTGGGGTATGTATCTAGAAGTAGAATTGTTGGATCACATGGTTGGATCACATTTGTGTTTAATTTTTTGGAGAATGTTTTCCACAGTGGTTGGATCATTAACATTCCTACCAGCTATGCACATGGGTTTTAATTTCTCCACGTTTTTGCTAATACTTATTTTCTGGGTTTATTTGCAGAAGGTAGGGAGTTTGATAATAGTGATTCTAAATGGCATGAAGCACTAAAGTGGAAGCACTATTTAGTGCTTCACACTATTTAAAATCTCACTGTGATTTTGATTTTAATGTCCCTAACAAGAATAATAATAGTAATAATAATTAATGTGGGCAAGCATCTTTTTATGTGCTTATTTAACATTTGTATATCTTCTTGGAGAACTAGATGTTCAAATTACCTCTTGACTACTAACTCCCTTTTTGAAACTCTTGTCTGCTTTTATTCCAGCACCTTGCTTTCCTTGATTTCCTCTGAAAATAAAAAGGAAAAAAAATGAAGTGACATCAGATGAAACCAACAGAAAAAAATAGGAAGTCATTAGATATAAAGACAGATTTCAATAATTTCATTAGATTTAAATGGACTAAAACTTCAACTAAAAGGGATTGATAGACTGGATTAAAAAAGAAAGACCAAATTTTATGCTATTTATAAGAGACATACATACTTCAAATATAAAGACACAAATAAGTTAAAACTCAAGTAATGGGAAAAGACCTACCAAATAAACACCAATCAGAAGAAAGCTGGAGTATTGATATTAATATCAGAAGAAGTAGATTTCAAAACAAAGAATTCTATAAGAGATAAAGATATTGAAATGATAAATGGGACAATTTATCAAGAAGAAAAATTAATTCTATATGTGCATAAGCCTAGAATTGCAAAACTTCTCATGCAAAATCTCGCAGAGAAATAGATAAAAGAATAAATAGGCAAATCTACAATTACATTAAAAGGTTTTAACACTTCTTTTTCAACAATTGATTTAACAATTATAAGGAAAATAAAGATAAAAAAATCTGAATAATGCTATCAAATAACTGAAATTTATTTTGCATGCCACCTTTAAACTTGATGTATATTCTTGTCGAGTGCATATGGAATTTTCACAAAGACAAATTATATATTAGCTAGAAATGGAAATATTTATCTTAAAATAGTATGAAAAATGCAAGGAACTCAGAATAGCTGAAATAATCTTGAAATGTAATACATTTTAAAATGTATTACAAAGCTCTAGTAATAAAAATAGTGTGGGACTTGCAATATGATAGATGTGTAGATCAATGATATAGACTGGAGCATCTAGAAATAAACCCACATGGATATAGCCAATTGATTATTTAAAAGCATATCAAGACCTTGCAATGGGGGCAAGAATTTTTTTAAACAAATGTTACTAGTACAGCTAAATATCTACATGTAAAAGGATAAGTTGTATCCCTACCTCACGCTATGTACATAAATTGACTCAAAGACCTATGTGTAAAGCTAAAAACCATAAAATACTTAAGAGTAAATCTTTGTGTCCTTAAAATAGATAATGATTTCTAAGGAAAGACACCAAAATTGCAAGCAACAAAAGAAAAGAATATATAAATTGGGCTTCATCAAGATTAAAAATATTGTGCGTAAAAAGATGCTATCAAGAAAGTGAGGATGACATGGTGCGGCAGACCTCGCCTGCCTCGCCCGCGCTGCTCCCCTCAGCAGTGTATTTCTGATCTGCCTGTTCTGCTCCCCACTCTGTCTCTGGTGAAGCCTCTCACCACTCCACACCTCTGGCCTGTACCCCAGCTGTATGTATAAATAAATAAATCTTAGAAAAAAAAAAAAAAAAAAAAAAAAAAAAAAAAAAAAAAAAAAAAAAAAAAAGAAAGTGAGGATGAGAATGAGAAATAAAGAGAGCATGAAAGAAAAACTTTGTAAATCATATATCCACCAATATCTGGAAGAAAAAAGAAACTATTACAATAAAGTAATAAAAGTGACAATTAATTTGAAAAATGGGCAAAGAATTTGAGTAGATATTTCTTCAAAGAAGATATACAAATGACCAACAAGCACGTGAAAAGATGTTCAACATTACTTATAGTTAGGGAAATGCAAACCAAAATCACATTGAGATGGATTTGAATTCACACCCACCAGGATGATTGTTACTAAAAAAAAAAAAAAAAAAAAAAAAAAAAAAAAAAAAAAAAAAAAAAAAACAACCAACGAAAACAAACAAACAAAACCCCAGAAAGTTACAAGTGTTGACAAGAGTGTGGAGAAATTGGAACTCTCATACATTGTTCTTGGGAGTGCCAAATAGTACAGCCTTCATGGAACACAGTTTATTAGTTCTTTAAAAAAATTAAAGATGGAATGCTAAGTGAAAAAAAGACCAGTGCAAAAGGTCAACTATTATTATATGATCCCATTCATATAAAATGTCCAAATAGGCAAATCCTTAAAAATGGAAAGTAGATTAGTGGTTGCCAGGAGCTGGGGTAAGGAATGAAAACGACTGCTAATGAGTACATGGTTATTTGTGGGGGGTGAGGTGATGAAAATGTTCTGGAATTAGGTAATAGTGATGCTTGTACAATCTTGTATAAATCTTCAATACATTCACTCTAAATTGGTGAATTTTATGGTGTGTGAATTAGAGCTCAAAAAAAAATTGTAGAAAGAAGAAATGCTTTCCAATTCCCTTAAATGAAGCCAGGATAACACTGTGAGAGCTTTTTTTCTTTTATTTTTTAAAGATATATTTTTATTTATTTGTGCATACAAGAACTGGGGTGTAAGCCAGAGGTTCAGGGATAAGGATTCATTGGAAATAGAGTGGGGAGCAGAATAGGCAGAGTGACTGAAATACACTGCTGAGGGGAGCACGGGCGAGACAGGAGAAGTCTACTGCATCATGTGGGTTAGCTCCCTGGCCAGGGATAGAACTCATGCTGTGGAGGCTGGTGATAGTTTGATAGCACTGAGACGTTAACACCTGTACCACCAGGGAGGCTGATAGCCTTTTCATATGTTAACATGGCGAAACAACAATTTAGACACTAAATTTGTTGGGAAGATACCTTATAGATGTGATAAAAATTCAGTCAGTTGACTGTAAGGGAGATTATCTTCAATCTTCTGTGTAAACATGATCCAATCAGTTGAAAGAAAGACCTTGGGCATGTCTTTTGCTTTCCTCTGGGTTGCAGCTGAGGCCCATGTTCAGGAGCTGAGCTTGCCCTTCATGGTTTATGAATTGTACACTTGCCTCAACTTCTTCTGCAATCCCATGTTCCTTGCAATGGATCTCTTGTTTCTGTTTTTCTGATTCAATGTTGAATGCTACACGCTAATATCAAAACCAGAGAACAATATTGCCAAAAATAAACAAATACAATATTCCTCATAAATATTGACACAAAATCTTGGGTAAAATGGTAGCAAATAAAATTCAGCAATATATGAAGGCACAATGTATCATAATCAATTGGAATTTAATCCTGGTATGTAAATTTGAATTATTTTAGTAATAAATCAATATAATTTACCTCAAAAACAAAGAGAAAAATCATTTAAGTAGAAGCCAAATCAAAAAAAAAAAAAAAGAATTAGCAAACTCCAATATCTGCTTATAATTTTAAAAATTCTTAGCAAACTAGAAACAAGGGGCACTTCCTTAATCTAAGTGTTAGTTTGCTTGGGCTGCCATTTTAAAGTACCACGGACTAAGTGACTTAACAGAAATTTATTTTCTCACAATTCTGGATGCCGGAAGTCTAAGATGAAGGTGTCAGCAGGGTTGTTTTACTCTGAGGCCGCTTTGTCCAGCCTGAAGATGGCTGTCTTCTTGGTGTCTTCACGCAGTCTCCTAAGTATCTGTGTTCTAATTTCCACTTCTTTTTTTTTTAAAGATTTATTTATGCATACAAGCTGGGGTACAGGCCAGAGTCATGGGGCGGTGAGAGGTTTCACCAGAGACAGAGTGGGGAGCAGCACAAGCAGATCGACAGAAATACACTGCTGAGGGGAGCAGTGGGAGAGGCAGGAGAGGTCCGCCGTGCAATGAGGGAATCTCCCTAGCAGGGCATTGAACTCGCATTGCTACTGCTGACAGCTCCACAGTGCAGTGCTTAACCACTGCACCACCAGGGAGGCCTCTAATTTCCACTTCTTATAAAGACACCCAACATATCAAATGAAGACCCACTTTAAGGACCTCATTTTGGTTTAACAGCCTCTGTAAGGACTCTGTCTCCAAACACAATCCCATCCTGATGTACTGGGGTTTGGGATTTTAACATCAGAACTGAGATTGGGGAAACACCACCTCAGGCCACGCAGGGTAACACTGTTCAGGTCACAACAATCTAATAAAAGACATCTACTAAAAGCTTAAGGTTCACATCAGATTAGGGTGCAAAATTGAGTGTCCCAGGCCTCTCCGGTGGCGCAGCGGTTAAGCGCTGCGCTGTGGAACTATTGGCAGCAGCGACGCAAGTTCGGTGCCCAGCCAGGGAGATTCCCACATGGCAGGGCGGATCTCTCCTGCCTCGCCCTCTGTTCCCCTCAGCAGTGTATTTCTGTTGATCTGCCTGTTCTGCTCCCTGCTCTGTCTCTGGTGAACCCTCTCGCTACCCCACGCCTCTGGCCTGTACCCCAGCTTGTATGCATAAATAAATAAATCTTTAAAAAAAAATGAGTGTCCCACTTAAAATAGGGATTGATGCAAGGGTTACCTTGCTTTTTTGTCAGCATAGTATTAAAGGCCTGACAGTGTAAGGAGGGAAAGCATAAAGATTATAAAGAAAGAACATAAAGGAAGCATAAAGAGTATAAATAGTTCAACATGATTGTGCACGTAGAAAACCCTAAGAAATCTACCCAAGAAAAGTTGCTAGGAATAACAAGAAAATTTACTAAGCCTGTGGGATATGAAGTTAATAAACAAAAATCAGATTTTTAATACATTAACAATGAACAGTTGGAATGAAATTTACCAGCAACACTATAACTGTATCAAAACATAAAACATTTAGAGGTAAACTTAACAGGTATTTTCCAGACCTCTAAATTTTAAATATATATTTTTTTATACAAACACACATTTCTGAGGGAAATTTAAAAAGATCCAAATGCATAGAAAGATATGCCAGGTGGATAGCCTGGAGGTCAGTATTGTTATGACTCCCTATTTTATTACTTCATTTTTTCCCATATTGATCTTTGTGACCCCATTCAAACCCAAGAAAGCTTTGGTTGTAGAAATTTGCAAGTTGATTTTAAAATGTATAAATATGTACAAAGGACTCAGAATAGCCAAACAATTTTGAACAGGATTCAAAAAGTACTATAAAATAACGACAAACTATGAAATAGCGAACAATTTGGAACAAGATCCTAAGGATATTATAAAGGTACATCAATCAAGAAATACCGTGTTGGCAAAAGAATATACCTAGACATCAGTGTGATGAAATAGAGCCCAGAAATGGATACACAATTATATGGTCAATTTGTATTCAATACAGCTGCCAAAGCAGTTCAGTGGGGGACAATCTTTTCAACAAGTAGTGCTGAAACAACTGGTTCCATATATAAAAAAAATAAATTTTCACTCTGTTTCACACCATACTTTAAAATTAATTGTAGATAAACTATAATCCTAAATGGAAAGCCCAAACTACCAAGGTCCTAGGCATATGCATAGGAGATTATCTTTGCAATCTTAGTGGAGGCAAAAATTACTTAGCTAAAATACAGACAGCACTAACAATAAGAGCCAACACTGATAAATCGTACTGATGGAATTAAAATGTTTTGCTATCAAAAAACAATATTGAAGAATTAATTGATAAGGCATTGAATGGGAAATAATATATGCATATATTATAGCTAATACAAACCTTTTATATCTACACATTATTGTGTATATGTGTACACATATATTATAGCTATAAAACTTTATGGAAAAAATTGTATGTATATATGTAGATACATGTATATATGAAAGATCTGTATTTAGAAAATGTCAAGAACTCCTAAAACTAAATAAGATTAATAATCCAATAAAAAATAATCTTGATTAAGACCTTGAGTACAGAGTTCATCTTATACGTTTTGGAGGCAAAGAAATGAAAGTTGCACTGGATTGTAAGAAAATGCATTCTATCATCAACAAAGCTCTCTAAGATTTTCAAAAGAAAACTGCTACATAAGATCAAAGTACAGTGTCATTGTTCCAGTAATCCTTGGCACATTCTGTATGGAGGGTGTGTAAAAACGTTTAGAAAGATTAACCAGATAATCCTCAGAGTTTCCTTAAAAGACAGGTGAGGGAGTGAACAATTCAGCCTAGTCCCGAACAAGGAGAGAACTACTGAAAAGCCTTTTGCTCAGTTGCTGGGATCTGGCCCCTGCAGACAGATGTCCTCTCTTAGCTGGGCCTGATTCCCCTCCACCCCACCTCCCAAGAGCCCACCTTTCCCGCCCTTTGCTTGACTCACCCACCCACGCAACTCAGCAGTTATTGAATGGCTCCCTCTCTGTGAAAGTTGGGGCTTGTAGCTTGACTGTGGGCTCTCACTTCAGAGGGGCATGCTGCCCATGGCCGCGGGGCCTCTGTGACTCATTTCCTGCTCCCAGGCTTGCTCCAGCACGTGGCCAAGACTCCAGGGTCGCCGGGCCTGCCTGCTGCCTTATAGCCACGGTTGTTTCCCCCACCTTTCACGTGCTTCCAGCGCCCCTCCCAAAGCCTCCGTGGTACATCCCTCTACTTTCTTACCCAGCGCTAGGTGGCAAATGATGTTGCTAGAACAATCAAAAGCAGTAACATCTCACTGGCGACCTCAACAGGGACCCACTGCGCTAACAGCCTTGCCTCACTGATGCCCCTCCGGGATGCCTGTCCCTACTACTCAGACCTGCAAACAATTCCCACCACTAGTTACTGCCTTCTGCCTCCCAAAGCCTGACTTTGGGAATTTTACAGTGTATACTAGGTGTCAGGACCTATCATCTCTTTACCTTCCTCAGAGAAGACAGACAATGAACTCGTAAACATGTGAAAAAAAACCAACTTAAAATACAGATAAACATGGTGAAGAAAATAAAACAGGGACTTGACTAGCAGGTGAAGGATGGGGATGTTGGGTACTGAGAGGACTTAACCTCTGAGAGGGGTGATGTCTGAGGTGAACTCGGAGTGATGACGTGGAGCCAGCCTCACGAAGATCCAAGGAAGAATTGTATCTGGCAGGAGGCAAGCGAGTTCAAAGGCCCCAAGGTGGGAATGATGTGGGCATTCGTGGGAAAGAAAAGCAACATGATTAAGGGGTGGTGAGTGAGAGATGATTGGGAGGAGGTCAATTCACGTAGGATTGCGCGGGAGGTGAGGAGAGGCATTTTTCAAGCTGATCCATATTGCTTGTGAAGTAAGTGCAATGGGAGCTAGACGCTGTGGTGAGGAAGAAGTTGGACCCTGTTAACGGAAGCATTTGGGCTTTTCTTTCATAGACCCTTGAGCCAAGCTCCATTTGCCAGGCTGTCGGTCAATTGTTCTGCAAGCCACACTGGGCTCTTTTGTTGGAAAGAAATTAGTTCCTGTTCTGAGAACATGGTGAGTGAGCTGCAGATTGCAAAGAAGCACTTCCAGATTGCTGGGGCTATTGTTAGGAGACAAGACAGAGAGTTTTCTAATAACTTCCTTCCTTCTGCCTCCTTGTATCTAGAAACCTGACCTTGTAGTTTGCATAAATTAGGTCATCAAGAGAAAGTCTTGTCTCTGTAGGATTGAAAAAAACATTTGTAATAATAAATAGGATAGAAAATGGAGAAATTGGTGGGGGGGAGGTGACTGGCTCATAATTGTTTATAATCCCTTACCCCTGAGCTTTGAGGAGTCAGATTATGAGGTGTTTTCCTTACTCTTAATAATAATCATAACAAGCATATGTTGAACAGATACTATGATCCCATCTGATTCTAAGTCTAAGGTCTTAACCAAGGTGCAGCCAGCCTGGAAGTGGCTGCCTTTCTGATATCTGCCCCACACCTCCCAGGCATTCACAGAACTGGCATGAGTTCTCCTTGAGATGCTTCATGGGTCTGGCAGCCACTTGTCCCACACTGGGGCCTGTCCAAGCAAGAGCCACCATTTCTTGAGGTATGGGCCTGCACCAACAGGGCTGTCAGCCAAAGGAGTAAGTAAAGCCAGTGTTGGCAGAGCCAAGCCAATCCTCTTTATGGTCCCCTTGGGGAGGAAGGTGAGTAAATTGTGGTTTTTATGAACTAGTTCAACCTAGCCTCTTTTGGACTCCACACCCAAGCATACCCAGCTTTCTCCTGAAGCTTCTTTCTAGGCAGTTGCTGAGATAGTCAAGGCAAGGGGAGAAGTTCTCCATACTTTTTGTTGAAGCAAGTGTTTCATGCTAGGTGAAATCGTCCTCAAGGCCAGGGGAAGCCTTAGCTAGGCCCTCACATACATTCTTTCAGATCCATTGATGGAACTGAACTGGTTAGCAAAATTGGTTTAAAATAAGAGAGACCTTTTGGATCAATGTTCTTGTGTCCTTTGGGTATATTCCTAGGAGAGGAATTGCTGGGTCGTATGGAAGCTCCATTTTTAGTGGTTTGAGAAACCGCCATACAGCTTTCCATAGAGGTTGGACCAGTTTGCATTCCCACCAACAGTGTAGGAGAGTTCCTTTTTCTCCATATCCTCTCCAACATTTGTCGTTTTCTGCTTTTTTAATGTGTGCCATTTTTGTTGGTGTAAGGTGGTATCTCATTGTGATTTTTATTTGCATTTCCTTGATTATGAGGGATGTTGAACATTTTTTCATAAGCTTGTTTACCATTTGCATTTCTTCTTTGGAGAAGTGTATTTAAGTTCTTCTGTTCATTTTTTGACTGGATTTTTTGCTTTGTTTTGTTGAGTCGTGTGAGTTCTTGGTAAATTTTTGTGATCAGTCCCTTGTCTGTTGTATGGAGTACAAATATTTTCTCCCAGTCAGTGGGATGTCTATTTGTTAATGTCTCTTTTGCTGTACAGAAGCTTTTTAGTTTGATGTAATCCCAGCTGTTTATCTTTTCCTTCACTATCTTTACTTTGGGGCATGTGTCTTTAAAAATGTTACTAAGATGTATGTCATTTAGTGTTTTGCCTATGTTTTCTTCTATATATTTTACAGTTTCGGGTCTTATGTCCAAGTCTCTTATCCATTTTGAATTGGTTTTCGTGCATGGCACGAGGTAGTAGTCTAGTTTCATTTTTCTGCATGTAGTCGTCCAGTTTTCCCAGCACCATCCATTACTCCAAAAGGTCACATACACACCTATGTTTATTGCAGCACTACTTACAATAGCTAAAACATGGCAACAACCCAAATGCCTAAAAATTGATGACTGGATCAAGAAGATGTGGTACATGTATACAATGGAGTACTATGCAGCAATAAAAATTATAAACTAACGCAATTCTCAGCAACATGGATGGAGCTAGAAGGGATCATGCTCAGCGAAATAAGCCAGAAGGAAAAAGAAAAATATCGAATGGTCTCACTTATAGGAGGAATATAAGCGAGCCAAATCAGAAGGAGAAAATAGCACACAAAACATGAACAAAAGCAAAAACTAGCAGGCAACCACAAATAAGAGACATTCTACAGGGGAGGGGGAGAAAGAGAGACCAAAATAGGAGAGACAAGAACACAAGGGACTATGGTGATGGCTCACGGGTGAATTGGTGGTGGCAAACCTATGGGAGATACACAATAATGAAAGGATATAAATTAAATTAAAATAAAATAAGAGTGAGTGGTGACAGTGAGGGTACCCTTGCTGAAAGAAGTTTGCTCCCATGTAATCCCAATGGGTTCACTGTTTCTGAGAAGGTTTGGCCCCTTAGAAGGCTCTGCATGGCAACTCTGATGTCCTATGATGTGGTGGGCTGAATAGTGGCCCCCAAAAGCTATGATCATGTCCTAATCTCCAGAGCACAAGAATGTGAACTTATTTGAAAAAAAAAAAGTTCTTTACACATTTCATTAAGGTTAGGATTTGAGATGAAATTGCCTTAGACTTAGGGTGGATCGTAAGTCCAATTACAGAAATTCTTGTGAAAGAAAATCAGAGAGAAGTCTGAGTCAGATACAGGGGAGATGGCTGTGAAGGATGAAAGCAGAGATTGGAGCGACGCTGCTCCAAACCCAGGAACACCTGTCTTAGTGCCTGGCTGATGGCCACCCAATCATGGGTGCACATTCTAAAGGAAGCCCAGCAAGCCACTTCAAAAAGGCAAAGGAAGCATCTTCATAGTGTGAAAGATCTTTAAAACAATTGGTGTGCATTGAGAGAGAAGAAAGGCTATTTCTAACAAGAGTTTCCCAGTAAAACTCCAAAATTACCCATCCTCTCATGGGCAAATGCTTAGCTAAACAGGGTTGGCAAGGTTGGTCTGAAGCAGGGTTATTGAGGCCCAAAAGCTTGTCACAGTCTAAGTCACCGTCCAGTGGAGAACCACAAGAAAGGAGTTAGGCAGGTCCCAGAGAGAAACAGGAGAAACGAAAAAATCCAAATCAGCGTACAAATCAAGATAACAGCTGCCACTGTCTCTGCCAAGGACAGCCTTCCCATGTATCCGACCCATGTGTCTCTTTTAAGTCCACTGGTACAAGTGGAAGCCAGAGAAGCAGGAGCATGATGCTGCCTGCTTTCCATGTTATATAGGGCCACCTGGCTACTCAGCTCCACCCTTGTTCCCAATAGATCTGCTGGTCAGAAAGTCTGGTTCCTGGCACACTGAGACTTGTAATCCAACATGGCTGCAAGTAAGTGGGGATGAGGAAAATGGTGCCTTCCATTCACAGAGTGTGTGAAACACCCAGAGACACCAGAAGCTGGAAAAGGGGAGTTTGGATTCTCCCCTAGAGCCTTCAGAGGGACTGTGGCTCTACTGACATCTTGAGTTTGGACTGTTGAACTCCAGACCTGTAAGAGTACAAATTTTTGTTGTTTCAAGTCACCAATGATATGGTAATTTGGTAAGGTCTCCCTAAGAAACTCATAGAGGGGACTGCCACTTCTTGTTAGGAGGCCTGATTTACTAGTACACGCTACCCCTCCACCCAAAGAGTAAGGGGTTACTTATTTATGATGAGAAGTGCAGCCAAGAAATGGGGGCTCCATCTGCTCAGGCAGATTCCTGGGGGTGACGGTGGTCAGCCTTCAGGAAGGTCTCCCAGCTCTACCAGTGGGATGGACAACCACCCTCCTGCAGCGATATTTTGGAGTCAGCCTTGTTGGGAAACGTTGAGGTCCAGCCAGGACGCCGTGCTGGAGGCACCCAGTCACTTCTCTCCTTGCCTTAGGCCTACAGTGCCTCAATGCCCTTCTCTAAATGGGGCATGATCAGCACCCGCATACACGTAATTTCCACAGCCAAGTTTCCTCCTGAGTTACCATGAGTTTAGTGGTTCTAATTTCTTTCCACATGTTTACCAACAATTTTTCTTAGCTAATTCCCACAGATGACTAACCCCAGATTTTCTTTAATGATTTTTCCAGTATCACTCTAAGAATGATTTCCGAGTTCTCAAGGAGTGAGGGAGGCCCCTCATGCTTGGGATCCTACAGCTTATTGGCAAGATGGTTGACAGGGTCCCACTAGCATCTGAAACCATGGGACAGAGCTGGCTCATTGGCCTGAGCTGAGTAGTCACACACAAGATGCCAAGTGATGTCCTTTAGTTAAGGTTTGACATAGGGAACTGTCATCTTCATATTTTCTGTGTGTGTGTGTGTGTGTGTGTGTGTGTGTGTGTGTGTGTGTGTGAAGAGTAGGAGGAGAAGGAGGAGGAGAGCGCGCGCTAGAAGAGGGAGTCAGTCACTAGCCACCAAAGTTTGACGTTCTTTGACTCTATATATGAGGGACAGATTTTAAAGATTTTACCCTCCTATCCTCTCCCTTCAAGCTCATTAACTTGTCTCAGGAGAATTTAAAGCAAGAAATGAGTTCACAAATGCTTTTAATAACTCCAGCTTATAGGGAAAGTCACAATGCACAAGAGAAAAAGAAATCCTCTCCAGCTCAAATCTGCAATAAGCAACCCTATAGCCAACTCTCTGGGCAAAACGTGCTACTACAAGGAACTGGCATTAGTCAGCAGCTTCAGCCTTGTTTGTTTATTTTTACATTTGTCCTTGAGCAACCTCCAGGTGACAAGACAGCTGACAACAGTAGGATGCTGAAGGTAGATTTGTGCTTAGCTCTGGAGTGTTTCCTTACTTTGTGTGACCCTTCCATGGATTTCCTGAGAAGCCTCTTGCAGATTACCTTGACCACATTAAAGAGAGACAATAAAACCAAGGACTTGTAGTAAAGGGAGAAATAGATATACAGATGTGAAAAGGCAGAAAATGATGTAATGTCATGCTCAAAGCAGGTAGATTAGCTCATTAATTCCTGGACTCACCTGCACCCAGCAATAGCCCCGTCTCAGACTTTGAAATGCCGGCCCTCTGTGGGTGGTTTTTTCTCTAGTCTCCTTGTTCCTTCTTTGGTCTGTCTATCCTGTGTTTGTGGATATGATCTGGGGATAGTATGGGTGAAAAGGGATAGGTCTCCCAGAAATTTTCCTCCCTGTGAAGCTGATCAGGCCTATGAGGGGTCTTGTCAGTATTCAGCTCCATCCAGTGGCAAGATGAGGCCAAACACAGACGTCACTGGGTGGTTTATGGGAATTTATGTGTAATTGGTTTCCAAGATAGACTGGGAAAAGGCCAGAGATAAAGTATAAAAGAGAGTCTAAGAGAGTCTAAGTCTAAGAATAATACTGAGCAACTCCAATCTAGTTTTCTAGATTCATTCATACTTCATTCCATTTGGGAAATAGTCATTGTGTGCCTTCCCATGCCAGATATTGTATTAGACACTTTGAGATAGAGGATCAACAAAACCAACATGGATTCAATCCTTAACTGCTCAAGTGGTTGCTTTTCCTTCCCTAATGCTGAGGAAATGGCCAGACAAAACAAGCCTGTCTCCTGACTGCCCCAAGTGTATAGATATTGGGTTTCAGTGGTAGTTCCAGTTATCCTGTTTGAACACTCCTCCCCTTCTGGACTGCAGTGAACTGGAGTGCACTGAGCTTCAGTGCCGAGGACCTAGTCTTACACGCTCAGGTATACAGCGCCCTCTGTTGGTGACCTAGACCCAAAGCCTTTACTGGAACATCACACGCATGGGGAGACTTTTCTGTTCATCTGAACCTTCTGTCTGTTGTCCATCCATCCATCCGTCCATCCATTCATCCGTCCATCCATTCATCCGTTCCCCCAAACACTCACAGGTTTCAAGTTCAGTTTCCTTCCCTTGAATGAAGATCCCAATGTTGATAGAAAAATTGAAAACAGCATTCATTCTAGGTCCCATCATCTCTTTCAAAGGACCTGGACTGAGGGTTCGTTCCATTAAGTGGAACTTTGTTATCCTTGGCTTCTTACAGTTCCTGACCTAAATGAGAGATATGTCCCAACTCTGACTTGTGCTATTTGTAGAATAATGGGCTTAACTCTTAGGAGAGTGAAACTCCTATCCCTCATTCTTACCTCCCACCTTCATCCTGTAATTCCTCCCTCCTCAGCCCATTCCAAACGGGAACCCATTGGCAATGGGTAAGAGTGAGAGCAAATCCTAAGCAGAACCCTCTGACCCTCCCTCCAGCCAGACCATTGCTGCTGGGCTCTTCATATACTTGATTATCTCCACCTGCAGGATGCTGCCACCCTGACACGCTCCACCACTTAAAGGCCATCCCACACACCTTGATTGTCAGCAATGACCCTGAAGAACCTTGCTCCAACAAGCTTCATAAAAATTCAGGAGTTGTGTGTGGCGCCCCCCAGAGGCGAACAAGAGCCACCACATCACCTGAAAATGAATGTTTTCTGAAGGGACTGCCCTTAAAATGCAGATGTTTTGCATGCAGAAACACAGAGCACAACTTTTCTTTTTTGTTATTCCCTTCTGGTGCCTGTGTGGTTTAATTTTCTTTTGATTTAATATAACTATACTTCACACATCACACAGTTTACTGATTTAAAATGTCAGCTTTGATGGTTTTCAATATTTTCACAGGGTCTATTCACAGTTTCACAACTGACATTATAATCAACTTTGGAACATTTTCCTGATCCCAGAAAGAAATCCCTTGCTCATTAGCAGTCACTCCCTAACTCCCCCAGGTAACCCCAGGTCCTGGCACCATGGACCTACTTTCTATCTCTATGGACTAGCTTATTCTGGACAATTTACATTATTGGAATCATATAACATGAGGCCTTCCTTTTGGTGTCTGCAATCTTTCACAAACCAAGCTTTTGCTCCTTATTTCATTTGCACTTTAATTATAGTGACTAAGCAATTTCTTAACTAAACAAGTATACTTTATAAAAAGCAGAGTTACACTTAATAATTACACTACAGTAGGGATACACTGGGGCATCTGTGGCCCTACTTCCAATGGACACCCTACCTCTAATAAAAAGTTCTTAAGTAACCTCATACCCACACTGAAGCTCTCTACCTTCCTGCCTTAAATAAATGACCAAATCACCCTCAGCATCCTCCGGCCTCACTGGAAACTAAAGTTAATTTACTTCTAGAGTTGCTAATGTTCAGTTTACAGTTGAAGTATGCTTATGATTTATGGGAGAAATAAGACCAATTTTCCCCAAAGACATGAAAACTGACAGTTTTATTTTTCATTTTGGAAGCATGAAATCTGACACAAAGGGTGCTAACTGCAAAAGAAGGCAGATGCAGAAAACAAAGCTGTTATGACAAATGTGAAGGGGATGTCAGGAACTCCGGGCCATCAGAATGAGACTCTCGGAGGCTTAATTGGGTGGGTCACGCATCGTGGTTCTGAAAAGGGCAGCATAATTATTTATTGTTTTGCTGTTCAATGCACCTGGCCCAGTGTCATCACACAGTTTACTGATCGCCTCTGAGTGCCTCTCTCCTGGGCTCTTTTTGATACTCTTGGAAAACAGTTTTAGTGTTTGTAAGCAAATCAAATTTCATTATTTTTTAATTGTAAGTATCTGTTGAGTAGAGACAGAAGTTGCACCTGTTTGACAACACCCCTCACTGTAACTCCTAGCAAATGAGCATGAGAGATGGTTCAGTGGTAGATATTTTTAATTATTAGTTTGCTGCTGGCTGCAACAGGGCTTTGTCAGATAAAGTGATCTCTGTGATACCAAATATGGGGGCCGTGGATGTCTGAATGGCTGCATGATGTTGGGCTACCTGCAAAGTGTATTTAAGCTGCCTTGGAATGCAACCAGGTAAAAGGAAAAATTATATTCAGGGATCAAGAAGGCATTCTCCCCTGATCTTTGATCGCATTGCCTTGCCCCTGAATTCTCCAAGGAACTGCATCAGCTTTCTATGATTTCCTGTGTTCTGAATTCACCAACAAGGCCCACTGGGGACCACTGTCTCAGTATGGTCTGGGATTACCCTCTTTGGAGGCTGATTCCTGCTGTCGGGTGCAGTGTCTGTTCTGGAGCCAGACTTTGGGTTTTGGCTGCCTAGCCGAGGAGGTTCCTCACACCAATTCAGTTCTGGACCCCAGATGCAAACGTGCCCCCGCTATCCCAAGCAGCTTTTGTTTGTGTGTGTTTTATGTCTGAGCTCATCCATCTGGCTCCCCTTCTGCCACCTTTTCTTCTATTTACACCCACCAGTCTCAATTTGTCTTCCAGCTCTTTCAGAACCAATTATGTTATAGACAGATTTTGTCGATTTCTAGGCCAGATGCTCAAATATATCCTTTTCTGCATTAAAAAATAATCAGAGTAGGCTTTCACCCAATTGCAGGATTTACAGACCCTTGAAATTCTAGGAGAAACCCTCAGAAATTTTTCTGATCCTGGCACAAGCCCCAAATTCACTCATCAGGGAAAAGAAGCATTGATTGTGTATGAGTGTGGAAAACATTTTAAATGTTGGTTAACTCACTCACACAGGCAAAAGGTCTGGCCTAGATCATCTAGTCAAGTTCTTTCCTGATACAATAGTCTTCACAAGTTGGGCCATACCACTGCTCAGAAGGGTAACCCACTTTGGAGAGGGTTCTCAGCAGTGGGTCATCTATGGGTTTTTTGTCAGCACTACATTCCCCACATTGTCACATATTCAGCTGCTGTCCGTATGGATTCCTCCGTATTTTCGAAATACGTAACTTGTTTAAGATAAAATCACCATCTCTTGCCTCATCTAAAGCTCCAGGGGAGAGGTCACTGAGGAAATGGGTACAGCATTTTAAGGAGAAAACGCTTCTCCTCTCATACCACTGGGGAAAGAGACCAATTCCTTAGCCGGGCAGAGTGCTTGAGGAGCCAGTGTTCATTACACTGGGGAAAGATGCAAAAGCTCCGGGATTCCTTTCTAGGAATCACTTTCTGAACCTCAGCAGATGTCTTATGGCCATTCTTGCTTACACAAAAGCCTCCCCTTGACCTTTGGAAGAGAAGCAAATCTTAAACAAGCATGCAAAACTACTCCCAGGGATTTCATCAGGTGGGTGTGAGGGGAGGTCCAGGCATCTGAAGTCTAAATGAGCATCCAGGCGAATGTGATGCAGGGAGTCAGCAATGTGAAATGTTGGTGTGGCCTCTTTCTCTGCCAGGATTCTTAGCTCTTCACACTGCCTCTCAGGTGGCATGCAGAGTGTGCCACCTGGTGGCTAGGTATGACGTGTCCAGGAGAGTCCAGGCTTAAAACTCAGGGGGGATTCATCGTGCCTGGGAGCCAGATGGAGCATCCAGTGAGCTACCCACAATGGCATGAAGACTCCCTGGTCAAATCTGAAGGCAGAGAAACACAATTCCTCCGTGAGCCACCTCACTCCAGAGGAGCCCCTGCCCAAGGGTCTGACGAGGAGACAGGTCAAATGCCACTAACAGTTGTCCCAATGCTATAGGCTAACCCTGAAGTTCAAGCCCTATATAAAAAAACTAGCTCTCGTTTATTGATTATCTGCATATTCAGTAACAGTATTTATGTTATGCATTTGACATTATTTAATGAGCATTTACTGCATGCCACGATGTGAGAATCCTTCCATTGGGCAGGGATGGCCTGTGTGAAGACCACAGCCTGACCTTTTGCTTCTCAAGGCATGGTCTGAGGACCGCAACATAGGTAACATCAAGGAGTGCTTTAGAAATGCAGAATTGCAGGTTCCCTAAGACTTCCTGAATCAGAATCTGCATTTTAACCAGATCCCCAGGTGACCTGCAAGCACATGAAGACCTGAGAGGCCTAGCTTTGCTCTCCTCGACCTCTCCTCCCACCCCACAACTCGCAAGCCAGGACTGGTGGAGACTTGGAAAAATGAAAAAAGTGAAGGCACCTGTAGCTCACACGCATGCATTGTCTGGTTTTTGTCTTAACAAATAAATATGCCTCAGCCAGGCCTTTATTATTTTTAAAGGAAGAACACAGATTCCTATTAATAAATGGATACCAAATAAGTACTTCTAGCAGGGAAGGTTGGCTGGTGCAGGTAAAAGCTGACTCTCTGCAGAAAATCAGAGTTCTGAGTTCTGTTAGCCCTCCACAAGGAGAGACTTTGAACATTATAAACAAGCTGCTCACACCCCTTACCCTAATGACCAAATGTGTCTGAACTGATAAAATGGCTTTAAGATCTCAGCTACTCACTGATCAGTGTTGACCATGGACTGGAGCAACAGTCAGGGCCATTGTTTCCTAGCATAGTCTTGGGGCACCGCGTTAGGCTTCCCTCTGGGTTCCCCACCTATGAGAGCATATACATCTCAAGCTATCAGCCTCTTCCACAGAGGGGTCTCAGCTCCTTAGTAAGTGTGGGCAGGCTTTGGCCACACTGGAGAAAGCAAAGTAAGATAGGTATTTCTCATCCCACTGCCTGCAGCTGGTTGAAGTGGATTCCCAAAGGGAATCTGTGGGGTTCTTTCTCAGGGATTGGGGTTCCCATACGGACCCTTAGGACACTCTTGCCCCTTGCCCCCTTGCCCACTCAGAAGCATCCTCTCCCATTCCATGCGCTTGAATATATTTGTTCTTAGCTCTTTGCATCTCAGAGGAGCTCTGGGAGAAGCTGTGCTTATTCTTGCCTCTACCCTCCACCAGGCTGTAAGCACACCAAGAACTAGAGTAGACCTTGCTCATCTTTGCCCGTCCCCTCCTGGGCGGGAATCCAGTGAGACAGTCTTGGAGGTGAGCTTCATCAATAGCCTGTCCTTCTCCCTGTTAAATTGCTGGCCTGAGGCCTCCAGCCACAGTACCCTGATGCCTGCATTTCCTAACATGAACGACCAGCACTTTCTTGCAGGGTGAAGCAGTGACAATATGAATCACCCAGTTTTACACTGCTCTAAATGTCTGTGCCACTCTGGTGGGGTGGGCATGGTGGGCCAGGGTGAGCACCAAGCTGGAGCCATTAGCTGAGCTGTGAAAGGATCCCCAGCTTCCAGACTTCTAGTCTGACATTTCATCCAGAATAAAGCAAGCCTGAGTTTTCACCATCTCCCTGAATAACAATCAAATTAAGTGTGACTAATTGGTTGAAGTGCTAGTCACAAGCTGCCAGGGAGAAGGCTTCCACATTGGCCTGGGGCTGCAGCTATTGTGCCTTCACCATCTGTCCACACCAGTGGCATCCTCCTGACCTGCCAGCTGTTCTCCTACGGGATAAAGAGCCTCTGAACTGGATTTCAAATGCTTGCCTGTGGTTTGGAACAAATTCATCAGTTTTCAGGAATGTCATCCAACCCCTAATACCGTCTTGCTTGCTATGAGTTCCCTTTGGCTGCTAGACAACTCAATAGGATAAGTTATCTGAGAGGTGACAGGAAGGAGGCTTGTTGACAGGCCATCAGCATCATATGCAGGGACTGCTGCAGCGGCAAAGGAGCAGCAGAGACCTGGAACGAGCCTCAGCTCTGCCTTTTTCTAGGAGTGTGAGTCTCAGTCCTCCCCCAGTTTCCTCAGCTGAAAAACACTGTTGATAGCAACTCTTTTTCACAGGTGTTTTGAGGAATAAAACAAAAGAAACTGTCCAATGCATATTAGGTATTTGTAAATGTTTGTAGGATTTGGAATCTTGCTATTGACCACTGAGTAGAATATAGAAAAAGGAAAAGCACTTTGGAAACAGTCCTCAGGGGTGGGCATCCTGGAGCTCTATATGAACATTTTCTGAAGATAGATGGACCCCCAAAATATTCCCATTCATGGCAAACTTCTGCGGCATTCACGGGGACCCTAATGCAAGGCAGAGCATCAGTGACCTCAAGGAGCTCATCAGGTGATGTGCAGAAACTCAAAGGGAACACTGTATATTATTTCCTGGTGAGGTGTTTTGAACACAGAACCCTCTTCATCAGTCCAGTGGGCTCACGTAAGTGACCAAGGGAGCCTCCTGGCCACGCACAGCTCCTAGGACCTCCTTAGTCGCTGTGGATGGCCAGGGATTGGCACTCCCCAACAACCTTGTTAGCAAGTTTTGATTAAAGCAAGTATCAGATCAAATTCTGCCACACGTTTATTTTTTTAAAAATCATTTATTACAAAAAAGCACAAAACAGCTCATCTGAAATGTTTTGCAGGTTTACAGATGCCCCCACCTCCCAATATTTTAAGTGTTCTGATCCCCATCTTGGTTGAAAACAAAGCGTACACAGCAACCTCTGCTATGGGCTGTTCCTCCCCAACAGCATCAAATATGGGGGTGCTCCCACAGCACCCTCTGGACATGGCTGTGATCCTATAGCACAAGCTAGACATGGGGATGCTCCTAGAGCAGTGGCTGGTCACAGGGCTGCTCCCCTCAACCAGTGTGCTCCATGAGGGGAACAGGTGCCTTCCTGTGCCCACACATTCCTAGGCTGCTAGGGGCTCATAGGCCACCAATGCTCCCTTTGCAAGAGAATTTAATTCTCACCATGTATAGAGGGTTGACTTACTCATTTGCAAGTGCCACTTAAATATTTAGGAAAGTTATGTTTATTTGAATGGACTGTCCATTCAATATATTATAAATATATTATGAAATGTTCCAGAGAATTTAATTACCTTCTAAAGTCTGCTTATAAATGATTATGTGAACTGAAATAGATTTATAAGTAAAATAACATTTGTTAAGCTGAACTTAAAAGCTAAGACAATCTGGTATTTAGAATGTGTTACTTAAAAAAATTGAATATTAATTTTTAACACCAAAGTCATCTTTTCTGTGCTGAGTCTTCTCTGAGGACCCTACACACTTTATAGTAACAAAAGTAGGCAGAGAAACCTGGTAAGATTTACCTGGGGAACATCATTTTTCTTGCCATGTTCTCTTCTGAGCCATGTTCTTCTCTCACTGATCTAGTTTTTCCCTTTGAAGGAAAGAAGAAAAATTGTGAATTCAGTGTGTTGTTAGAGATGGCAGATTTCAATGCTTGAGCTCTTTTTATCTGGTGAAGATTGAGTCCTTTCAGCCCATCTCCTCCTAATAAATGCTCTCCTTCATCCTAACTTCCTGAGCTATCTCAGGCACGCCTGGATCCCACACCTCTGTGATTTCCCTTCTAAAAGCCAGAACCCCTTTATCCACTAGAGTTGCCAGGAGACGCTGCTGTCACCTCAAATTCAACACGCCTGTATCATCTCCTGTGCCTTCAGCCCCTTTTTTCCCTTGTCCCCAGGCTGAGAACCTGGCACCTTTAAGGTCTTTGCCTTGCTTCCCACTTTTATGTAATAAGGTAGCTTCCTTAGAGGGTCGTTTCGTTTGTTTGGTTTTTATCACAGTCACTACCATAAAAAGCCAATTTCTTGCTTTCAGACCACAAGCACATTTTAGGGGGAGGTGAGAATTTCTTTTTATTGAGATAAAATTCACATTCTTTGAAATTCAACATTTTACTGAATACAGCTGTGTAGTTTTTAATATATCCACAGATATTCATAACTTTTACCACTTTCTAATTCCAGAATATTTTTGTCAACCCCCCAAGAAATCCTGAATAATGAACATCTCATTGCTGGTGCTCTTTGAACCAAATTAAATATACCTAGAGGTGGTTTGAGGATTAAGCCTTGCTTGGTTCAAAGCCTTATTGTCCCTGCCCAAAGTGACTGTGGTTCAATAACTCAGGACTCCAAACCCTAGCTCTATAGCATATTATTTTTGTGTCCTTAGTATACTCATTGCCCCAGGGTTTTTTGTTTTGTTTTGTTTTCCTTCTGTTTTATTGCAAATTGACAAAATTGTATATATTTAAACTGCACAAAGTGATGATTTGATAAATGTGTACATTGTGAAATGATTACCACAATCAGGTTAATTAGTACCTCCAAAACCTCAAAATTGAGGTTTCTCTTGCTTTTTTCGTGGACTGCTGTTCAAGTTCCCAGAGGCTGAAAAAGGTCATTGAGACTGAAGAACAGCATTTGGGAAAGGGAGAGGAAATGCATGAGAGACTTAAGGGTGAGAATATAGCTCTTTCATCTTTCTAATACCACATTCACAGAAACACATAGTAGTTGCCCAATAAATATTCAAACAAATGCTTTAGTTACAGCATTTGTTTAAAACTTTGTAAATAGTCA
Source organism: Scalopus aquaticus (assembly GCA_004024925.1). NCBI lineage: Eukaryota > Metazoa > Chordata > Mammalia > Eulipotyphla > Talpidae > Scalopus > Scalopus aquaticus. The sequence goes on from PVIJ01001369.1 coordinate 40,664, forward strand.
CTTATAAAAAACAACGGTTTAAAAAATTCCAACTTATTTCCACACATTGTTGTTTTGAGAAATTCACTGTGGGGATGGGGAGAGCCACTTTGTTAGAGGAATAGTAAGTAGCAGACTTCAGCTCATGAATGAAGTCTTGAAATCACTCTACCCCCTGACATTTTAACAGACTCCATTCCCATTTCCACATCAAAGATATCTCAGGCAGTGAGAATTACAACTCCCAGAATTCCATGAAACTGATTTCCTAAAAGGCAGACTGCTGGGAACTAGGCAGAGTTGAGAGGTCATGCTTATCACTGAACACATGCAGCTCATGCTTTCTCACTTCGCTGGCTTTGACTTGCACCCAGGGACTTGGAGGGGTCTGGGAGGAGACCCATGGAGGAGAGATGTGTAGAGATGCTTAAAAGTGGTACTTGGAAGAGACACATTGGTGACAGACATGCATGGAAGCTGCTCCTGGTCCTGGGCAGAAACAATAGCAGCTATCACCTTGATCTCGTGTTGGATTATGTGGTATATTTTTAATTTTGAGCCTCTCCCTCTCTTGCAGCTCTGGGACCTCCTAACCCCTTTCTTCTGGTTCTCTGCCAGGAGGTACCTTAGACTTGCGGCAAGCTGTCAGAGCTCAGCACCCCACTTCAAGTCAAATCTGTTTGGCCGGGCATTTGCCCATGAGGGGAGGGGTAATTTTGGAGTTTTGTTGGGAAACAATTATTTAAAATTCTTTCTACTTTCTCTCTCTGCACACCAATTCTATTAAAAATCCTTCATACTAAGAGTATGCTTCCTTTGCCTTTGTTCATGCAGATGGCTGACTCTCTTCCAGCGTATGCCACCCCTTAACAGTTCAGGGTCCTTGACTGGCCCTTGGTTTCAAGCTAACAGTTTCAAAAACATACTGACCTTATTCATGGGAGTAAGAGCCTAAAATTCTGTGTACTGAAACGACAGTATGAAATACAATTAACAACCAAAAAAAAATGAAGAAAATCTTAAAATGATATACTAGGTAGACTGAAGAAGCAGGGTATGCCAATGACCTAAACTTTATTTTACACATCTATCATTTGTTTAGTTTTCTTCTATTTCCCACTTTCTCACCTTCTTTGTAGATGAAGTCAGTGAATATGATGGCTGGTGAGTCATACTGGCAAAAAGACTCAACCAAGACCGAAAAGTCTGATTCTCACTTTTATCATCTGTAAAACAGAAAATTAATGGCACAGTGTAAGAGTAAATAAACTCAACAGATAAACTAGCATGGTGCAAGTGATCAAAAAATAAGTCCTTATTCGCATTCTTTTTTCATAAACTGTTTATTTTCTGCAAACTTATCTCCACTTTCTGTTTTAGAGCCTGTGGAAGAACAGTTTTAAACCACTCACGACTATTCCTCCCCCTTCAATGGCCTGAGCAAGGAGAGCTGCAGACCAGTCTTCCATGGGGTCGAACAACCCTGTCATCAGCAGGGAACAGCTGGATCAGCACGGAGGCAGCAGTGAGCCTTCAAACCCATCTGTGACCTCGAGTGTAGTAGCAGTAAACTCTGGAGCTAGAATATCCCACTCAACTTGACATTCCTCCTTGGACACAGCCTTTCAACAGCAGCTTGCTCTTCCTTTTCCATCTCTCAAGATCTCTCTAGAAGTGGAGATCAGGCGTGACCTCCTCCATGCACCCTGTATAAAATGGGCACACAAGAGGACTGTAGCAAACATACTTGCTCAGCAGGGGCTGGCAGTGGGAGGCATGGACTGTCCCTGGTCTGGAGCAGTTCTGAACTCCTGCTAGGTGTATGTTTCTAGTTTTGGGTCTGGTTTCTGGTCCTCAGAGAGTTTTTCTCCATGATTTCTGGAAATCACATCCTTGGAATCACCCATCCACTACTCAAGAAATGGCTCCAGTTTGCTGCTGAATAGCTTGTTGCCTGTTTCCTGCTTTTATAAGTTTGGCAGTCCAGAGGCTCTTCATTTTTGAATCATTTCTGTCCCTTTTAGTTTAAATGGGGGCTGCATCCATCAATTCAAGCTTGATAAACACATCATGGGGTTCCTAGAAATCATTTGGAATTTGAAAAACCACACTCACCAATATTTGGAAAAAAGGCTCCATCTGACTTGGGACTGACTTAAGTTAGGATACTATGGAACAACACTCTTAAGATTCTCAGACCTTTTTTGTCTAACTGTGAGGTCTAGGTGGCAAACACTTCAATGTTTCCGAAGTCTTAGGAGATAGCCACAAGCCATATCTTCACATTTCTCCGTGAAGGGGCATCGCAACTTATCCAGCTGTGCAAGCCACAAACCTAGGAGCCATCCTTGAGTCTTCAGAGAGATCTCATTATCAGTTTACACCCTTGCCTTAGGTTTCCTGGAGCAGAGTTGGACCCTCTGTTCTGCTGTCATGGGTGTTCCTTTGGTGATGGTACATGAGCAGAAACTTTTTAGGCTTTGTCCAGTCAGAAGCTTGAAATGTGTTTGTATGTTTTTGCAGGACTGTCCTGACCAAACTGATGACCTAGAACAAGAAAATAAATGATTATTGCAAGTCACTGTGAATTCAGGGTTGTTTGTTATTCAACATTGCAGTGGAAACCACCATGAGTCTTCGTTATTCCATTTGAATGGAAACCTAATTAATATAATGATCTTGCACTTCCTTATCTGTTCCTTCCTGAAGTCCTGGTAATTTGTCTCAGTAATCTCTGGGATCCAATCACTTTTCTCCATGTCCAGCATCATCAGTACCTCAATCCAGGCTATGGCCACTTGCTTCCTGGGCAGCTGCCATCACCTCCTGTGTGGGGCACAACCCTCAGCCCTTACTGTCTGCTCACAGTCAAGTTGGCCTTTGAGAAAGACACTTTCCCCTACAATAAGGATGGGTTTCATAACTGTCTTGGCCCAGGTGAGTCTGTATTCTCACCCATGTACAAACAGTGTTAGCAGGAAGGGTAAGGGTCACCCCAGGACCTCCAAACCTATCTGCTCTAAATGGGCTCTGCTATCTACCACATAAAGATAAAACATACTTTAAATGTGTAAGACCTTCCACGGAAAAGTACATTATGACAATTAGTATGTGATACAGAAAGGAGAAGAGAAAGAATATAGTTAAAATAGTTTCCAATTAAATGCCCAAAGTTACTCATCACCTCGTGGGTCAATGCCTAGTTAAACAGAGTTTGCCCAAAGTGAACCACTGAGGCACCTTCTGGTGGTGACCCATAGGAAAGAGGTAAACGGCCCCGGGCAAGCCTGTAAGAAAAAGATCAAAATTAAAACACAAGTCAGACAAAGGCTGCTATTGTCAGCCTCCCCCAGGGCCTCTCACCCACTTCTCTGTCTCTTCCAGTTGTCTCCTTCCATGTCCCCCAAGTCCCTGGTACAAGTCCAAGGCCAAGAAGCAAGTACAGCTTCTTCACATGTTCTCTCTGCTCCACGTGCCTCTTCCAATTCTTTCCCCCATTTCTCTCCTTTTTTCTAGCTTCCCCTTGCTGTTCAGTTCTATCCTTCTCTGGGTGGCGCAGGGAACCTGAAATGTCCCCTTTCTACGGATAGCACACTGTTAAAACAGTGGCGGGCTTTCCCCATCCTCAATATCACTATACTCCCTTGGGTATATCCAGGTTACGGTTTCCCTGTGATTTCTCAGGAGGGAATTGTATATGTCATGGGCCATTGAACTGGGAAGGTGGATGGGTTGTGTGGGCCCAACGAAAGATATCGCTTCTTTTGGGCAAGTGATCAGTGAAGCACAGACAGTGAGAAGAGAGCACCTCAGGGGCAGTTAAGCCGCTCAGGTGACATGCTCCCCATAGGTGTACACTGTCCTGGGTGTTGGTTAGGCCCCGGGGGGGGCTCTCTGAAGCTTGCTGGGGCAGAGTTTGGGCAGCCTTTCCAGCTTTTCTCTGTGGTTTCTGTAGGCCCAGTGTCCCTCTGCCTCAGTATCTGTGCCCGGCTCCTAATCTAGCCCTTGCCCTCCATAGAGTTCACTTCATTGTTTTTCTTTTCAGACGAACCTTGTCCCCTGCCCTCTCCAGGATTTTGCTTTTTGATTCTCTGAAAGTCCTGCTCTTATAAACCAGCGCTCTGGCTTTCACAACTATTTTCTCTGAAGTAGAAGTCAACTGACTGAACGTTGACCCCATCTTTGTCTTTGCAATCCAGGAAAGCACAGTGTTAATTCTCTCCAAGAATAGATGTGCTGAATTAGGAGTGCAAAAGAAGTAAATTGCAGACATGCAAGAGCATATTTGAAAATATCTCAATGCATCCTCATGTTACTATCCCTCTCCCACTTAAAATATTCAATAGCTTCTTAACGATCTAAAAAATAAATAAAATCTTAAACCTTTTCTTTCCCTGAGTTTGTAAGCTGTTACCGAACTGATATAAACCTCCCTTTCTTACTATTGTTCTGTAATGAATGAATGAATGAATGGAATAAGTGGATAAATGGATGGATACAAGAATGGCAGGCATTTGTTAAAGACAATCTTGCAACTCTGGGATCTAATCCAGTTGTGTCATCAGTGACCAACAAGTAGACACAGCCTTACGAGTAACCAGAATATAGAGCAGCCTCTATAGGATAACTTGAGGGAGGAAAATAAGTCTTCCTAAATTACCTGCCCCTACCCTCTGGAAATTTGACCACTAAGTGATATTCCTTTGCGCTGAAATCTCTTACTTGAAATCAAGTAATTTTAAGAAAGTTCAGTATTATTAAACTGTACTTTAGGCAGCTGAATTCATAACTGAGCCTTGGAGAACAGGAGAGTAAGATGAAGAAGCAAGAGAAATGGACAAATGGGGAAGGAGACAGAGATTGTGAATAAAAGCTGAAAGGAAAGTTAAGAATTCAACGGTATCATTAGCTCCACAGATTTGCCAAGCTCTCACCCCATTACTTTCAAGCTTCATGATGCAGCAAAAAGTCTTTTCACTATTTTGAGTTTTTTGTCCCTAAGGAATAAGGATACAAAAAATAAATAGGGGAACATTCTTTATAGGTAAAAGGAAGCACAGGGACATAGAGATCGGGTGCTTAGCATTTGAATATGGCCTTTTGAAACGCTTCATTCACCCATTTATTCACTAAATAAATGCTGTTGTTAGTCAGGTACCAGGCAGTGTGGTAGGCACTGGGAATATAGAATGAACAAAACAGACACTGTTTGGAAACATAGAACAGTGGGAATTTCTCAGAAAGGCTTTTAGAGAGAAAGATATATATTTTTCTGGATTTGTTTGCAGAAGTAATGGGATGTGGGATTTGGGGAAAGTTGGGAAATATATTACATTATTGGGAAGTAGAGAGAGCATAGGTGGGGAAAGGAAACAATATTCTCCTTCCCCATATTTTTTCATTTTTGGTGACTGGACATGAGCAGATGAGAGAGCAGAGGGATGTGGATTAAGTGCTGGATCCCAGGAACTGTCACCACTGTGGTTGAATTATTTTGACAGTCAGCCCATAGTTTTGACGCTTTGCTGAAAACAAAGTAAAAATATCTAATATAAGAATATTTTAACTGGATGGTGATATGAGAATCAGTTAAATTTGCTGCACCTTATTTAATTTATTTCCTTTTTTCCCTGACATCCAATTTCTACCCTTCAATTATTTAAGAGCGGGAATCTTCATGTACTAGTATCCTAACCGTAATGAAATCTCTTCTGTTCTTTTCCCCTTACATTTATTACACATCCTTTCCCCTCCAGGCCATTATTAGAGGGCATGTACAAAAAAATAAAGCTATCCTGCGATTTTAATAACAGCCATGTAATCTCCTCCTAGAGCACTGATCTGCTTTGAAAAATCAATAGTACTCCATTGGCAATTTCCCATAATGTGGTTAGTTTCACAAAATGAAATTTGAAAAGCAAAATGCTGTGAGAACAATTGCACTCTTACAAGTTCTCGTGGATTTCCTGTCCTCCAAATGTTTTTTATACATTTTTGTGTCCTGCATCGTATTTGGTTAAGGAGGAAAGCCAAAAAAAGTTGGCCTTGAAGCACTTAAGAAGAAAGAGTGAATTATCAGTCTCTTGGCAGAATGATAGAAACTCAGCTTGAGTTGTCAAAGTGGAAAAGGTCGGGCAGGAGGGCATGGGGTTTGTTAGCAGAGGGTGGGGAGAAAGTACCTGGGCTACAAAAGCAGTAGATGACTACCATGGAGGACAAAAGCAGCAAGTGGCCCCTCCCCACTCCCACCCTTATCCAGACAGTGATGAGGAAGGTTGGGATAAAGCTGGAGGAAGAGGCTTTTGGTGTCTGGGGAAGGTCTGGACTAGGTGGTTGAGTTAGGAGAAATGACTAACTCATAGAAGTTTATCTCTATTCTATACTACCACCATCTTGGTCAAAGTCATTGTCATACCTCATATGGTTGATCCTGCAGTCTCCTAAATGATCTTGTAATTTTTTCTCTTGCCTCTTCCAACCAATTTTTCAGAGAGTATTCTTTGAAAGACAGATTATATCACATCCCTACTTCAAAATCCTTCAGTGATGTTCCATGCTCTAAAGATAAAGGCCAATATAGTCTCCAAGTCCTGCAAGGTTCTGCCTGTTCCAACACCTCTGAATTTTGCAACCTCATCCTTGTTTCCTGATCTTTTACCCTTCGCCTGTCATAGCACCATCCCTACATTTTCTTAGAAAAAAAAGCTTTTTCTTGTCCTGGGGCCTTTACACTAACTCTCCTGCCTGGATGCTTTCTAGTCAGTTTTTATCTATCATTTATGACTCTGCTTAAAGGCCACCACCTGAGAATGACCTCTGTGGATCAACTTATTCTTGAGGATTCAGTTATTTCCCTCCGTGTACAAATCACTATTTGCAATTATTTATTTAATTGTTTATTGTGTTTCGTATTAGATCATCAACAGACCAAGGACAGGGATAATAATATCTATTGTTTTCTTCACTTATCCTTTACGTCTAGCAGAAGACCTGGCAGAAAATTTGTGCTTGAGGAGTAGTTTTGAATGAACTTATAAGAATAACCTCAATGAAAACTAATAGCATGTGTAATTTTGACCACTGAACTAGAGATACTTTTTTGGTGAAATTATTTTTGGGGAATATTTAATAACCTGAAATTGGAAATGTGTTATATCTTAAAATTTACTCAGGGAATTCATGTTACATGAATTGTCAAATAAGACAAAGTTACATTTCTCTAGGAAACGTTAGAGCAAAAAGTTTTCCCTGATAAGACTATTTCTTATTCCGATTCAAAAATTTTCCTGTTAAGGAGAATATAAGCAGAATATCACTGAAGTCAATCCAGAAATTACACTGGACTCTATATTGATGAAGATAAAATGGTGAAGACAAAACTGAAATGCTTTTTTGAAACAAAACCACAATTTGCTATTAATAAAAACTTTCAGTCCCTGACCACATTCATGCTACCTGCAAAAAATAAATAAAAGACTAGAAAAGTTATTGAAAAAGAATTTTTCAGAGATATCAAGCAAGGGGTGAGATTATTTGAAGATGGAGTCTAGGGAGATATTTGAAGTGAGCTTATGACTAACTCCTCACAATTCCTTTAAGGAGTATAAAGTGAAAAAGAGCTTTTTTAAATTTTTCAGCAAAAACAAATTTGAACATTCAACAAAGACACCACTGAATTAAGATTGAGCTCAGAAGAAAAGATCAAATAATTTTATTTTCCATTATTTATGATTAAATGTTCCACATTTGTGTAGTTTGTGCTTATTTTCAAATACTTCAGTTTGAATGAAACTGTCTAATACGTAACAGAAGATTGTCTAATAACAAAATATAACAATTATAAATGCTTTTCTTGCTATTTTTGTAGTATGTTTACAATTTTTCTGATGTATACTTATTAAAAATTTGTTTTCACTGATTTTTTTTATTTTATAAATGCCACGCTCATATCAGTATTAGTGCCAATACTTCCTTATAAATCTAAAGAGATGTGGGCAACATGCTCGTGTTATTTTGTTCCATTGTGTGACTGCTATCTTTGCTGGGCCCCAGTAGCCAACAGCATTAGAGGGGATGCAGATCAACTGAAGGGGACGCCACGATGTTTCAGGTAGATGGGGAGTTTGACCTTGATCAGGTTGATCATCGAGGTTTTCATAGCTCACCAGCTCCCATCTTGACTGTGCTGATGAGCCTGGTCCAAACTGAAATCATGTGTGTCCTCAAGGGGAAGAAGACAAACCTTCACGGAATATGTGGGATGTGTCTACTTGAGTCACTAGGGTAACCCTATGGTGTGGGTAGCACTGGTACTATTTTCCAGTTGATGTGAGGACTTAGAGGACATGAGGTCTTAGAGAGGACAACTAAGTTCCCCAACGTCCCATAGTTAGGGGTGCAGGAACCAAGAGCCCAGCCCAAGCCAGTGTGACATCAAAGTCCTTTCACTCTGCCTCCCTACTACATAGAAGGAATTACAAGAAATTGTGCTTTTGCAAGAACACAACTCCAACCTTTCTAAGAGATAATAAAGGTCAAAGAGGTCTAGTATTGTGTTGGAAGTGTGGATGAATTTTAGAACTGAATTTCGGGCTGCACAGGGTGGAAGGCATTTCCTACAAACGAGTTGGGCTTCATTCAGAGGCACTCCCCCCTCTGTAGCTTACTCCCAGCCAAATCTAAAATGGAGGAGAGTAGCCTCCATTTTGCCCCTGCCTCCAAGGATGGTTGGCCCTCTAGGAAGAGAGAAGAAAGCGCATCTATGAGAACATTAGTAGAGGTTGATGTTTTCTGAAATTCAAATTCCTGTAAATATAAAAAGTCCTATAAAAAATTAGTTACAGATGTTTCATTTATCAAGTAGGAAAATAAATATTTGTGCTATTACTGTTAGTACTACCACTATTATTTCTCCTACCAGCTAAGGTCCTCAGAAACCTAATTCAACTGCAGCTTTGTGTGGCTTCACCATCTACTGAGAATCTTGGTGGAGCTTGGAGGGAGGTAAGAGAGTGGTGACAAATTAAAATAAAACATTTTATTGCCTTTTTGTGTTCAGAGGCACAAAGTTCTCTGTTTAATTGACTCTGTAAATATTTGAAAGAATTATCTTTAAATTACCACTACATTGAAAGTTACATACTCTAAATCTAATAGGTTCTTAATATCAGCTTGCATTAGGACATTTTACCTCAAATTGATTTTTATATAAAAGTCACAGAATTTTTAATCAGCACACATCCTTTCAAATGATTGTGTTTGCTTTTATTTCAGACTTTAAATGAAAGCTATTTGCTGCTAAATTGAGTGGCAAAATGCACAAATAATAATTGACAAATCATGCATGACTATAGTTAAAGTAAAAATACTTTGGGATGAGACTAAAAGAATTGTAAGCACCAAAAGTGTTGTAAAACACAGTTAAAACTCTCAAACGTAATGGCAAATCAATTAAGTATGTCATTCAATACCTAAAATTAATTGTACACCCTTCTTACCCTAAGGGTTGACTTTAATTCAAAATAATTTGGAACCATACTAAGTTACAATAACATGAATGGTCACCAGACTATGTACATTCCCATGATTATAGATAAAAACCGAAGAAGTAAAGAAGTAAAGACCCACTGAGGCTTCTTGGCCACATTCAATCCACTTTCTAAGGAACTCAGCATTAAGAAAGCAGAAATCCACTTAGATTTGGGTGTAAATTCTATGTGTTGGATAAAGTAACATGTTCTATCATTTTTTTTTTAATTGGAACCACAAAGTTAAGGAATATGACATTGCACAAGTCTTAAGAAATTGAGGACTTTGGCTATTTTTCTCAGTTTTCAGAGACATTATAGTTTATTCAAGCCAATAGGACCATTCCTGTTCCCTAGACAACTTTAAAAAAAGCTGGACTATTTGTTAACTGTATCTAGAGAGCTATATATTTTTTTAAAATAAAGACTTTGGGCCTCCCTGGTGGCGCAGCGGTTGAGCGCTGCACTGTGGAGCTGTCAGCAGCATGCGGTGCGGGTTCGACGCCCAGCCGGGAGAGTCCCACATGGTGCGGCAGACCTCTCCTGCCTTGCCCGCTGCTCCCCTCAGCAGTGTATTTCTGATCTGCCTGTTCTGCTCCCCACTCTGTCTCTGGTGAACCCTCTCGCGGCCCCATGCCTCTGGCCAGTACCCCAGCTTGTATAAATAAATCTTAAAAAAAAAAAGAAAAAATAATAATAAAATAAAATAAAGACTTTACCAGCAAACACTGGAAGCAATTTAAAAGTGTATCAAGAATGAAAATGTTAAAATATAGAAAGCTCTGAAGTCATACAATTAAATAAAAAAAAAGTTGCAGAATAATATGTAGCCTTCTGAAATATTTGTAAAGAAAAAAAAAGACTCCTCCAATGCACACACTAACATGCTGCATGATTCATGGGGGGAAGTCTAACATTAAGCAGCAAAACCAAGCCAAATACAAAATGGTCAAACAAGCAAAGAAAACGCTGAGGATTCTGAACCAACGTATTGTGTACTAGTTTCTAGGACTGCCACAACAAAATAGCACAGACTGAGGTGTGGACTTAAACTACAGATTTATTCTGTTAGTTCTGGAGGTTACAAGTCCAACATGAGGGTGTCCGCAGGTTTGTTTTCTTCTGAGGCCTCTCTTCTTGCCTTGTAGACAGCACCTTCCCCCACTGCCTTCACCGGGCCCTTTCTCTCATGGATGGCAGGGCCTGGTATCTCCACATAAGTTCTAATTTTTTATAAGGCACCAGTCATTGAATTAGGGCCCACCTTAAAGACTCCATTTTAATGTAAATCACCCCTTCAAAGACCCTGATCCCTAACACAGTCATGTTCTGAGGTACTTGGGGTTAGGACTTCAACCTCTCAATTTGCACAGGCGGGGAGGAAAAGAGGGACACAATTAAGCTCATGAATGGCTTTACTTTAGGGGAATTCATTAATTACTAAACAACACAAACTTAAAAGATCACATTTGGGAAACAATTTTTTCATAAACATGTGAACATTGATTTTACAGATTTAATTCAATAAATTTCCTAAACAACTTAAACTGAAGCTATCATCTTAGTGATTATTTGAGACCAAGTATTTCTACTTTAAGTGCTAGACCAGGCTGCCTCAGAATATTGGTTTTAACAAGCTCTGTAGCGTTTTACAATGCAGAGTCTAAACATACACATGAGGACCTGGAAAACGTATTCTTGTAAATGAACTCTCAGATACTAAAATGTCCCTTGGCTTCACTAGGATGCAATTTAAAGGCAGTGCCTCTCACCCCAGTACTCACTGTGGTTTCTCAAAGGTTCCCCTCTATTGTCCCATGAAATTTGACTCACAGATGCACTACCCTGCTCATCAGCTGTCTGCCTGGTTGCCAAATAGCCTACCGGACAGGCCCCTGCTGTAGGCTGTGGGTCACTTGAGCATGGATGGTGTTGCAAGCCACCTTCTACCCCTGAGCATCGAGCAGTTATTTACAGGTTGAATTATGTCTCCACAAATTAGAATATTGAAATACTGACTCCCAATACCTCAGAATAAGATGTTATTCAGAACCAGAAGCGCTGCAGATGTATTTAGTTAAAATGAAGCCACACTGGAGGAGGGAGGGTCCCTAAGCCAATCCTTATACAAAGGGAAGATTTGGACGCAGAGGTGCAGACAGTCAGGCCGTGTGAGCATGAAGACAGAGATTGGGGAGATGCTACCACAGCCAAGGAACAGCAGAGATTGCGGGAAACCACCAGAAGCTAGGGGAGAAGCCTGGAAGAGATACCCCCTCACAGCACTCAGAAGGAATCAACACTGCCACACCTAGAACTTGACTTCTAGTCACCAGAACTGTGAGACAATACATTCTATGTTTAAGGCATCTAGGTGGGGGTACTTGGTTATGACAGTTTTAGAAATCTAATACAGTGGTTTCAACAGACAGAGTAAAAAACACTATTAAGACTATACCAGACAAATATCGAATGGTTTCACTTATAACAGGACTATAGGGAGGCCGGGTGGGAGAGAGACAATCAGTGGGGGGGGGGGGGGGGGGGGGGGGGGGGGGGGGAGGAGGGAGGGAAGGGAAAGGGCACAAAATGGAATAGAAAAGAACACAAGGGACCATGGAGATGGATCACGGGTGAACTGGTGGTGGGCTACCCAAGGGGAATGCAAAATGTAAAAGACATAAATAACAATAAAAATATATATTATATATTAAAAAAAAAACTATACCAGACAACAGGTATCACTGGCACATGTGGTTCCCCTTCCTATAAATATTTGCTGAATATTTAGTTTCTTGTTCCCTTTGCTCTGCCTTCCTATAAGCTTGCAGAAGCTCTTAAGTAACAGGAATAAGGCCTGTTTCTTGTACTTCACTAAGAGTAGTTTATTCTACCTCTGATGATCAAATATATTTTTTGAGTGTTGCTAAGCTGTCATAGGCCTAAAGTAATACATACCTAAAGAAGAGTTCAGATTAGAAGAAATGAGCTTTATAGCTTAGCCCCTCAAGCTGACCGGCATGAACTTACAGCAGGCGCGCATCTTTAACCGGCTCAGCCTCTGCTCTATGGCAGCACAAGCTGCTCGGTGACATTTGTATCTAGCCCTCACACTTGTTTATGAGCTTGGAGACCATTCTCAACTGTTTACACCAAAAGCTACTTTTCTTTCTTGGGAGTCTTGGGAAACCCCACACTAGTTTTGGGGAAGTGAGAGCAGAGAACAAGAGTGCATGTGAGGCTAATGCAAGCACCCCTCCTGCAAGTGCCAGGTCTTCACTGTCCTACTGCTTAAAATTCAGGGGTGCTGGCAGTTATGTGTCAGGGCCCAATGTTAATGTTTCTTTGTTGCTGTGGGTACCTCACCTAGCTCCAGATGTATCCAGAGACACCTACACAAGAACAGCCAGGATGGATCCATTTAAACAGAGGGAAAGAAAGCGAACTCATGTCTTCTAAGCACTTACCTGAGTTCTACAGAAGTTAGCTCATGGAATCTCAACAATGACAAAATCTACCTAGAGACTAGGTATTATGGTTCCATTTTTCTTATGGCGAAATTGACGTCTAGATAACTTACGTGCCCACATTCATTTGACTAGTGTATGGTAGGCCTGTGACTCAAAAGCACATCTGTCTGACTGCTGAGCCTGCGTTTTTTCCCACATTACCAACAGGAATTATATAAACGCTGAGCTGCTGTGTAGACAATAAACAGAAAAGTGAGCTAAGGATCATTGCTGCAAATGGGGATGAAACACAGTTGAGAGTTTCCAGGCAACTACAGAACATTGTTGGACTCTCATCTGATAAATAGGTCAAAGAAATTCATCCAGAAAAAAAAAGCTTTGCTTCAAAGATTTTTTTGTAATTATGATGTTGATATAATTATGTCCACTCTCTCCCACCTTTGGGAACTGTCTAATGTTCCCACTCTAGAAAGCGGAAGCTAAGATGGTGTGGGTTCATTTGTGGGAGGTGTGGACACTGTGAATAGGAGAGTGGAAATTACTAGAGGCAGGGGCCAAGGAGGAGGCAGGCCAGAGTCAGAATGTCAGTGTCAGATCTCCAAGCATGTGGGTCTCTGTGTGTAAAAGACGGGATCAAAACTCAAAGAGGTCAAGGCAGATAAAAACAGGGTAAGTGTGGAGTCACTCCTGACCCAAAGGCAAACTGCTTACAAGCTTTGTCTTTTAAAGTAGCACCTAAGGCTGGGGCCTCCCTGGAGGCGCAACCGGTTAAGTCGCAGCATTATGATGCTATCTGCAGCTACTGCACCACAAGTTCAATACCCGGCCAGGGAGCTTGCCACAAGGAGCAGCAGACCTCTCCTGCCTCGCCTCCTGCTCCCCTCAGCAGTGTATTTCAGTCTATCTGCCTGTTCTGCTCCCCAGCTTGTATGTATAACTAAATAAATCTTAAAAAAAAAAATGAAAAGTAGCACCTAAGGCCTCTGGGGCTGCATGTGGAGGACAGAGATAGAGCACATTCAGGTTCTATAGCCTCCCTCGAGTCCAGGTGAGACCCCCTATGTAGTTCTAGGAAGACATCCCTGCAAGTACTCAGATGTAGCTCTTGGATGAGGAGCAAGCTCGGAATTTCCAGGTATTAAAACAGCTGAGCATGTCTCAGGTCTCACACGCCCTCTGCACAGCCTGCTGAGCCTGCCAAAACAGAGGTTCTGAGTTTGCTCCCCCTCGGAACCCTGGTCACTTGCTGACGACAGTCCCTGCGGTGGTGTGGCAAGCAAAGTGGCCCGCTTCTCTACAGCAGGAAGGCTGCGTCTCAGGCCCCATTGGCCTAATGCTTTTGCCAACTCAGCCGTCTAGTCCCCAGGCTCCACGAGCAGACGTGCTTCAGACTGGCTCCCCGACCCAGGGCAGCCCAGCGTGTGCTCTATCCTCTGTCCTGTCTTGGGGAACACTACTGACTCGCGGTGGGCCCTCAGCCATCAGACCTGAGCTGTGACTGGGCGGGCGGGGCAGCCAGGCTGGGTAATTGAACAGATGCCGATTGTTTACTTTGTCGGTAAAACAGTGACCACCACACTCGGAGAAGGAACAGCCTTGTAAAAAAGGATTTTACTCCTCATCACTCAATGCCTGACTGCAAGTTTCAGGGACTTTCTCTCCAGCAATTAAAAACACCATCCACACATGCACAGCCAAAAGCGGGGGAGGGGGGAGGAAACAAAGATGCCTCAGAATTTGAAGTAAACCATGTTTAAGAGCAACTTGGCTTCCTTAAACTGGAAAGTGACTTTCTTAGGGTTTTCGAGTCTTCCTCACTTTAGGGTTAGGGGGATTGCAGTGTGCATGTGGTCCGACCTCTGAGTTTTACGGTGAAGGAAACTGAGATTCGTTTTTTCCAGGATGACAGTTGGAGTGGAGCAGTGAGAACAGTAGCCTACTCCTGCCTCTCAGTGCTGTGCTTTCCTGGCCTGGCCGCTGGGAGGGCCCTTGGGGGCCAGGGGGCAGGGAAGCTCTGCGAGGCCCAGCTGGCTCTAGATCTGCAACTAGAGCATCCAGGAGATAGTTACAAGTGGGGCCAAAGTAGGAGCAGCGTTCAAGGCCCAGGCCGGGGTGAAGAGGGTATAGGAGGCAGAGAGAAGAGCCTGAGAAGTTTTGAGGAAAAGAAGAATTAAAGGCAGTGTTGATGATAGCGGAAACCAGGATCCATGCTGGCTAGTGAAAGCAGAAAGGACTTAGGAACATGTATTACTCAGAGAATGGAAAGGATAAGAGCTTCCAAGAATGACTCAGCCAAAACCCACCACTCCCCTCCCCACAACTCCCTTCCTGTAGAACCAGCGCTTCCCACCTGGTGGCGCTTTCCTCACCCAGCAGCGCTTATGAATCAAAACTCACCTGAGTGCACTGAGACAGAGGAATGCAGTCAAAGCTGACCCAGCTGCATCTGGTAAGTGTGGCTTTTAGCTTTCACTTAGGAACTTTTTGCAGGAATGCCAGAAAGGTTTTGGAACTGATGTTGACCAAGCTAAGCCCCCATATTCACTGCTGATGGGGAGTTTGGAGCTATAGAATGAGACATGTGCTTGGGAGCTTGAGTTTATGTAGTCAGAAGTAAGGAGTCACTAGGACGTTTTGGCTGAGGAAGGTCACAAAAAAAAAAAGATTTTGAAAAGATTTATCTAAAAACACAATTCAAGCTAGATTTGTCACCAGGAATTCTTTAGGTAAAAAAGAATATGCAGGAAACTGCTGCTGTAATATTTGCCAGAGACAGCGAAGTTCTGGAGAGAGGGAGAGAATAAACATTAAAAGCAAGTTGAGAATCTTTGATGACTGACGAGATGGGTAATAAAATGAACCATAACCTCTGTGAGCAGAGACCATGGCACTAGTCCTTGAACTTTGAGTGCCTCCCATATGTGGCTTATAGTAGGTGCCCAGTAAATGATCAACAAGCAATTGAAAAGGATGAGTCAAAGATAAGTGATCATAAAAGGGCAGGTGAATAATAAACAATTTAAGGCAGTTCTCCTGCCTACCTGTGAATGTGCAGGTTCTTCTCTGCACTGACCTCTTCCCTTTGCAAAGCAGCAGAAGCAGCTCTCCTCCCGAGCCCGCCCGCCTGTGACTATGTCGGCCTCTCTCTCAGCAAACCTGTCCCTTTCAGGGGCAGCTCTTTCTGCAGCTGTGTCTGTGCCAGTGTCCTCTCCTTCCCTTCCCTTTTAAATTAAACCTGACCTTTGAGGGAAAAAAAACAACTTAAAACAATAAACACCAATATATTTTGTGAACAATATGGTATTATGAGAAATAAATAGAAAGCATTTTACAGAGTCAAGGGCGAATCTAAAAAGACTTGAGGGTAGAGGAACTGCAGAAAGTGACTCTTGCAGAAATGAGGGTTTTAGGGTTATACTGCAATTGGAAAGGTAAACCTGAGGTAAGCCCATGTGGGACGGTAAAACACTTCTTAACCAAGTAGAAGAGACCCTCGCTCTAGGCACTTAACAACACATCAGCAGAGAGAGCAGGAAGAAGGTTCTCTATCAGACTGCACACAGCCACAGCCAAGTTTTCTTCCTTTTCCTTCCCTTCCCTCTCTCTTGCCCATTTCCACAAACTTCAGTCATCACAATTAGAGAACTTAAGTATAAATTTAAAAAATTAAAGAACTAGACATAGCTGAAAATCAAAGTGCTGACAGAAAGACTTAAGGTCATTACTCCCAGTGTAATATATATATTATACCCTGTCAAGGCATCATTCAAACGTAAAGGCAATAGACATCTTCAGATAGTATCATAAATCTCCTTAAAAATTACTTTACAATGAAAGCTTGCCAACTGATAGAAGAATCGTGATTTAAAAACAAACAATGAAAACCATCACGAGAAGATTGTTCTAAGATGGAGACCATGGAACCGGAAAGCACCCCAACTCCTAATACTCCATCTACAGAAGAAGGAAAAACAGAATCTAATCAGGAGGTTGCTAATCCAGAATATTACATAAAACATCCTTTAATGAACAAATGGGCACTGTGTTTTTTTAAGAATGATAAAAGCAACACTTGGCAAGCAAACCATTGGCTGATCCCTAAGTTTGATACTGTTCAAAATTTCTGGAATCTGTACAACTATATCCAGTTATCTAGTTATTTAATGCGTGGCTTTAACTACTCACTTTTTAAGGATGATGAGTCTATGTGAGAAGATGAATAAAAAAAAAAAACAGAGAATGATGATTAATTATTTTAACAAACAGCAGAAAGGAAGTGACCTCGATTGCTTTTGGCCAGAGACAAAGAATGTCTACACTGATTCTACAGTGATGGCGTGTGTGGAATGGCTGTTAACATTAGCGCTAAAGGGGATAAGACAACGTGGACTACTAATGTGAAAACAGGAAGGCTGTCACTGCACATAGGGAGGGTACACAGGAGAGGTTAGGACTTCCTCCAGAAATAGTGATTGGTTATCAGTGTCAAGAAGACACAGCTACTAAGATGGGCTCTGCCACTAACATGAGGTTTGTTGTTTAAGAACACACCTGCGTATTCTCATAGGAGTCTGAGTCAAGCAATGGAGATTGGGGAGCTGAATCAAAGCTTCTTCAAAAGCAGAGTGGACTGCATTTAAATTTGATTTCCATTAAAATGTTGCTAAGATGTAATAGAAGTTTCATTCACCTTTGTTTTGTACTTTGGTTCATCTATATTTATATTATTAATATTATATATAATATTAATTATATTAATTAATAGATGCAGTTTATATTAATATAATATATTGTGATGGATGATATATTAATATATAATATTAATATATATGTTAATAATTAAATATATATATTTAATTTTGGCTAGATTGTCCACTATCCTTATTAAAGAATTACGATACACAGGGTCCCCAGAATCTGTTCCTGGTCCACTCTGTCAAAGCTTAGTGGAATTACTATTACAAAAACATTTTATCCATTCACAAATTTAAAAAAAGAACTTGCACTTCTACACCTGACAGGGAAAAAATTCTATTTATGTTTCACTGTATGTGGAAGTATATTTTGCTGTTTTGAAAGAATATGATACATACAGTTTTCTAGCAATATTCTTTCTTTTTATAACATTGTCTTTGCTGTACTCTTGCTGATGGCTGCTAGATTTTGTTTACCAACTTGGTAACATTCGTGATACTATTTTAGTTTCACATTTGTTTTGCTTTTTGTTTTGTCCCTCAATGTAACATTGAAGGATCCAGGAATATGATAAAGGTGGGAATAAACTTTAATTTTGTATATTCTTTAGTAAATTGTTGTTTTGTAACTACAAGCTTTGCTGCAAATTTATGCATTACATTCAAATCACTAATCTGTGTGATTTCCTAAACAATTGTGTATTATAAGGAAATGTAACATTATAATTATATTCCTAATTAGAATTAGTATGTCTGTTTTTGTATCTTTGTGTTGTATTTTAACACTTTGTATTACTTAAGTTATTTTGCTTTGGTTAAAAAAATGACTCAAGTAGAAAACTGGTCCCATTCATATTAAGACAATGTACAAAACTGTAAATAAAAAGCGTACAGTGAATTGTCTTTTAGACAACTAGATTTGTCCTTTTATTTCTCCATCTCTGTAGAAGGAATTTGTACTTGTTGCAAGGCAGTATCTACTGTGTTTATTCTGTAGTGTCTTCCCTGTGAAGTCAATTGGGGCACTAGTTTGATTGTTATATATATTATAACTTTTAATAAAATGAATAGGTAGTATCATATGTATGGAATTAAAAAACCATTAGGTGTAAGGAATCACAGATGAAAGGCTGACAAGTAAATATGGAAGAGTAATTAAAATGAAATAATTATGAGAACATATAATTATAAAGAAGAGAGTATACGATAGAAATCTTGAAAAGTAATGATATAACCTGTAAAATTCAGAAAGGCTCAAATAAAGAAGTGCTAACATTTTCATCTTTCATGGAAAGGAATTCATCAGTATTTCCTAATTTGATGTGTAAAGCTATAAAAATAAACATAACCCCAGCTTCTTCAATTTTTTTTTCATGATTATTCTTCCTTTAATCCTAAAGGAATCTTTAGGCAACAGTCTCAAGCAAAAATGAGGAAACTTATATGTGACAGTGATTCCTTCCAATTCACTTCCATTTTTTGGTTAAATTCAACTAAAATTAAGTACCTAAAATATTAAAAACAGTTTCTATTGTATTAGCTCAGGTTTTTGAAAAAGCGATTTTATTAGCTGTTTGTATTCTACATGAACAGAAAATATTCAGATCATGTTCTTATTTATAAGTGATGGGCTTGGGGTAATAGAAAACATTTTTATTTCTTCATGTATAGAACTGTTGAATATTTACAATAAGCATTTTTAAAAGCAAAAACCATAAAATAATTTAGAACTTATTAAATAGAAAGGCTGGAGGGAAATAAGCCAAGACAACAGCCCGGGTTCATCCCAGGTGATGCAAATGTGGATGGTCTGAGTTGTGCAACTGTCTTCGGAAAAAGTCCAGACTTCAGAGATACTGGCAGGGCTTCCAAGGCTTCTCCTGTCATGCTCCCCGCTTTCTTTCCCGGTCTCGACTTTCTTCATTCCTCCTCATCCAAAGCATGTATTCCAAGCTCTAGTCATGTTGAGCTACTCATAATTTCCTGGCCAGTTTGCCCTCTCATTTCTAGGCCATTGTATTTCTGTTTACGCTTGTATTGTAAAGAAATACAAAGGAGGCAGGCCAATTTCCTGCCTCCTTTCTCCGACGCTCCTATACCAGCAAATATCTTCTTATTTAAAAACAAAAACAAACAAAAAAAACATTATATTTTATTGTGGTAAAATGCATGTGTGCCTACATGGTGGAGTTCCATTCCCAGCGGCTGGGAGCCCTTCCCGTTCACCCTGAGATCCGACCTATGGCCGCTCATCCTCGGAGTGCTTCGAGCACAGAGGCTAGTCCAAGGGCAGGAACAAAACAGATGTTCTAGTCTGAAGGCTACTATGTGGCAACATCTCTCTCACTGCAGGGAGGGTCAGGCCTTTTTTACTAGGACCTTCAGCTGGTAGGACTCATCCCTTCCACAAGGGGGCGCAGTCTGCTTGACTCCTACTGCCGTAAATGTTAACCTCGTCCAAACCCACCCCCACGCACAGAACGATACCTGGGCACTCCACTGCCCAGTCAACCTGACACAGAAAATTAGCCTTCATACAGATTCCCCAGTCAGACATGTGCCCAGCTTTCTGATTCAATACAAGGATGGAATCTGGAACTACTATTAAAGGGAAACCAGCTGACACCCCGGCAGGTGGACCAGGCTGCCCTCAGAAATCCAACTCCTCAGTCTGCCCTGCTAGGTCACAGGCCGCCACCACACTCGGGCCCTGGTGCTGAGCAGCACAGCAGGCCAGGAAAGCACAGCTACAAGTGGGAAACGGTGCCATTAAAAGAGCAATTTTAATGCCTCGAAATCTTATTTAGAAATCTATATTCTCAAATGGAATTAAGCAACACTGGAGAACAGCGAGAATAAAGTTAGCTATGGAATTAGGGCGGAGCCTGGTTCATATATGTTCTCTCCCAGAACGTTTGCCTGTGTCTGGTTCTTGGCAACAGTATGCAGGGTACCTATACTGAGTGGAACGATTCATTTATTTGTGCCCCAGAGAAAGAAGACTGTAAGAGATAAAACTACTACTCAGCGGTGGTGAGAAGTGTTATATTTCTGTTTTAAAATTAAAGAAAAGGAAGAAAAGTAGGCAGGAGAAGTATAGAGTTCCATGTTTTCTTGTAGATGGTTGAAGCATTAATAACATCTTTTTTGAAAAGGGCAAAAGATAACGACCAGGCAGAGAGGTAAACTATGGTCCCAGAAAACAAGTAAGTGGGAAGATAGAGAGGGAGTTGCACTTAAAGCCTAAGGGATAATTGCGGTTTACATGAAGAGAGAAGTACATGAATAAAATAAAGTTTGAAGGATGTGGGGGAAATTATTAGGATAAATTCTTCTCACCTGGTCAGGTCATTGTGAAAAGATCCCTGGAGCTCGGGAAGTCCCTGGCAGGGACTAACACTGAAGATATGGCAAGTGTTAAGCACGCCAGTATTTGTCACATCGCTTCTTCTCCAGCCACCTGTGACCTGGACACCATCTACCTCATTTTATAAGGGAGGAGAGTCTATGCAACTTGCCTGGTTTACCTGGTTTACTGGTTAGTTATAGAGTCAGGATTCAAGGTAGGTAAGCATATAATTTAAGTTCTTCGTGTAATGTCCCACTGTCTTCTGAGAAGCAATAAGAAAGATGTGGCATCTATTTTATTTTCAAAAATATAAAGAATGCAAGATAGTCCCGAGGTAGAGGAGTAATGGCACCCCAAGATGTCTACACTCTAATTCAAACTTTTGAGTATGTTCTGTTACACAGCAAAGAGAAAGCTGCAATAGAACTAAAATGGTTAATCAATGGCCTAAAAATAGGGAGAGTGTCCTGTTTATGTGGGGGAGATCACAATGTTATCACAGGAGTCTCTAAAAGTGGGAGAAAAGAATAGATCAGGAAGGGCTCAATCTGGCATTTCTGGCTTTGAAGGTGGAGGCAAGACTCATGGATCAAAGAATGCAAGCAGACCCCAGCAGGTGGGAGAGACAGGGAGACCACAGTGCTACTCTCTGAGAAATGTGGTGTCAGGTACTTTCTTTACTGTGCTAACATCATAGAGCGTAATTACACGAACCAAGGCAGGGCAGCCTGCACAAACCTGCGATAGCCAATGTGGACTACATCATAGGTGGTGCATGACCTTACATGGTAACTATTGAGATAATTGTGGCAATAGAATAAAAATACTCAACCTAAAAACAAAAGAAGAAGAAAAAAAAGGAACAAACAGACGAGTACACTGAAAACAATGCCAAGAAGGGCCTCTCTGGTGGTGCAACGGGTTAAGTCTCAGCTTATGAAGCTATCTGCAGCCACTGCAGCACGAGTTCAATCCACAGCCAGGGAGATTCCCACATGGTGCAGCAGACCTCTCCTGCCTCGTCCGCTGCTCCCCTCAGCAGTTTATTTCAGTCAATCTGCCTGTTCTGCTCCCCACTCTATCTCTGGTGAATCTTCTCACCACCTCCACACCTCTGGCCTACACCCCAGCTCTTGTATGCATAAATAAATGAATCTTTAAAAAAAAAAAAAAAAATGCCAAGAATTTAAATCAGTGATGTCCATAAATTTAAATAGTATCAGCACACTACTAACAGATATGATCAAACTAGATTAAAAAAATAAAAACCTGGTTGATGGAGTATATAAAAAACAAGCTTTAAGTACAAAGACGAAAAAATAGGTTAAAAATAAAAGGATGGAGAAAACACACTGTGCAAACTCTAATTAAAAGAAAACTGGAATGTGATGATGTAGTGGTATCAGAAAAGAAAGCTAAGTGAAATCAATCAAACAGAAAGATGACACTGTCGGAACTCACTGGTATGTGAAATCTTAAAAGACAAAAACAAACTCACAGTAAAAGAGATCAGGTTTGTGGTTCCAGGGATGGGGAACTGGAGGAAGGTGGTCAACAGGTACAGACTTCCACTTCTAAGATCAGTGTGGGGGCAGGGGGTCACGTGCAGTATGACCACTATAATCAGCATTGTTATTCAGTATCTGTGAAAGTTGTTAAGAATATAGATCTTAAGTGTTGTCATCACAAGGAAAAAAAATTCCTTCCTTTTCACTGTTTTATCTATGTGAAATGATGACTATAAACTAAACTTTTCATTGTAATCAATTAACATCTGTAAGTTCGCCCTTACACCTGAAACTTACGTAGTGCTGTATGTCAGACATATTTCAATAAAACCAGAGCTGGGAAAGATAATTCCTTTATTTGAAAGGTACACATACACACATACACACACGAAATAAAAAACAGAATTTAGGACAAGTAATACCAGCAATGAAGAGGGACATTTTGCAATGACGAAAAGACCAGAAAGCTAGAACAATCCTGAATGTGTATCCACTTCAACACACAGCTTCAAATGCATGAACAAAAAGTGACAGAATAAAAAGGGAATTTGGTCAAATCCTGATTTATAGGTGGAGATAACAGCAATTCTCTCTGTAAATGATTGAAAAAGCAGGCAAAATCAGTAGTACCTGGAAAAACCTATCAATAACTTTAATCTCTCCTGCTTTCCTTGATTTATAAATTGAAATTTAAAGAGTATTTCCCTAAGATTAGCAGAATATACATTCTAGTGAGAAGCATGGGGAATTTTCACCATAAGAAACTATAAGTTTCAATATAAGGTATTATATGTTTATCTCTGTAACTCAAGTTTAATATATTTAAAAGAAACACAGTTGTACAGAGAATGTTTTCAGTGTCCAATGGAATTAAGTTAGAAATCTATAACTAAAAGATACCTAAAAAATTCCTACTTGGAAAGAAACCAAATATTACTAAATAACATAGCTAGAAATCACAAAGAAAACTAAATTGTTAACAATGAAAACACATCATACCAAAGATTATAGGATGCAGCTTAATAGTACATAGAGGGAAATATATGCTTAAATTGGAAGGGAAAAATCACTCTACGTTTCTACCTTAAGAAACTAGAAAAAAGAAAAGTACATTAAAACCACACAAAAAGTAGAAGGGAGAGCCTCCCCAGTGGCGCAGCAGTTAAGCGCTGTGCTGTGGAGCTGTCGGCAGCGGCGCGAGTTCGACACCCGGCCGGGGAGAATCCCACATGGTGGGGCAGACCTCTCCTGCCTCACCTGCTGCTCCCCTCAGCAGTGTGCTTCTGATCTGCCTGTTCTGCTCCCCACTCTGTCTCTGGTGAACCCTCTCGTCGCCCCACGCCTCTGGCCTGTACCCCAGCTGGTATGTAAAAAAAAAAAAAAGTAGAAGGGAAAAGATAATAAAAGTGGGAATTAATGAAATAGAAAATGAATAGCCAACAGAAAAAAATGAATGCAACAAAATACTGGTACTTTGAGAGCAATAAAAGCAATTACCTCTAGCAACACTAAGTTAATAAAGAGAGAGAGAGAAGTTATAAATCACTTGTACAAGGAATGGAAAAAGTTGATATTACTGATGTTGTTTTGGAGTTGACAGGTTTTGAGAGCGGGGTCCTTGGGTTCAGTCTGGGAAAGTTTTCACCAGAGCTCCCCTTCAGTGGTACATGGCGAATTTCTCCACTAGACGGAGACATTAGATATACTTAATTAAACAGGTTTATTAAGGGAAGGGGCAGGGAAGTAAAGGATGTTTGCATAGACACAAGCGGGCAGGAAGAGCTGCCCTGAAAGAGACAGTTTGCTAAGAGAGTGGCCTGCCTGGTCGCAGGCAGGCGGGCAGCCCTGAGAAGAGCTGCCTCTGCCGAGGGAGGTCAGTAAAGAAAAGACCTGGCATGGTACAGGTAGCAGGCGGGCAGGCCGCTGCCCTGCAGAGGGACAGAGGTCGTGGAAAGGACACCTGCATAGGCACCGGTGGGCAGAAAGACGGCTGACCCGAGCCATTGCAGAGACTGCCCTGATAGAGTCCTCTTTCAGTCAGGCAGTGCTCATTCCCTCCAGGAGTGGTTTGTTTGCTGTTGATTTTGAATAACTATGTAGGATCTGAAAGGGACCTGAGATTCTACAGTGGGCTCAATCTCCATATCTTCACCTCCCACTCAGCAGTCTGATACCTACTCCATCTTATAGTCTGTAACTTAGGCGCTGGCACCTAGGGAATTTTGGTTATGACTGTGCTAATCCTTACGTGGATTCCTTCTACTCCCATCTCCTTGAGTGAGTCAGGTTTTAGTCAGGTGATGCCCCTTTCATTAAGTTCTATTTCCTCCATCATTACTATTAAAAATTTTATGATAATGAATTTGATAATTTGGATGTAATGGACAAATTTCTTGAAAGACACTCTAGAGCCAAAAACAACTTACGACAAACTAAAAAATATAAAAGGCAACTTGATTGCAGTGGTGGTGACAAGAGTGTAAGCATTTGTTAAAATAGATTCAATTATACACTACAATAGGTGCTTTTCGTTGCAGATAAATTTTACCTGAATAAAACTGAGTTAAAGGCAACTGAAATGGAATTGGAGAGTTTTAATCGTATTTATTTTTAAATGGGAGGAATGACATGGTTGTATGCTAACGAAATGAGCCAACAGAAAGGAAAATGATGATGGTACAAGAGATTGAGCTGAAGGGGTAATGTGTGCTTTTCTTTGTTTCTATTTGGCTCCACAGATACAAGTGCAGAGTGGGAATAGAGTTTAATTTAACTAGGCAGAGAGTTTTGTCAAGCAAAGCAGGAGACAACAATGGAGTTGAGAGTTTGTGTAAAAGGAAGGACTCTTAGGAAGGGCGCTGAATTTCATCATGTAGCGGGGAAGTGAGTGCACAGTTAAAAGGTGGAATCAAAGGATCGGCAAGGTGACTACTAATGGTGCTGGGTGTAGATGGAGCGAGCTGCAGAGTAAGAGGCTGGAGATTGAGATTTTGGCGGGAGTGGGGTGGGGGTGGCTTTTACTGTTCACAAAAAGATCCACAGTATGAGGTGGGACTGAACAGTTGATGCAGCAGGAGGAAATGAGAAGCTCCTCATTGTGGGTTTTGAAGTCACCAGTAATTAGACTAGAAGTAGGTGGAAGAGAGTGAGTAGCAGTGATCCAAGCTAAAAGGGAAGGACCGAGGAGCCCAGGATCAGTCTACTAAGATCCTGGAGATGAGAGAGAAGACTAGCGGACATTTTTCTCTGATGACTTGACATTCAGACCAGGCCTTCTGGAGCAAGGCAACAGGGATGTAGTTATAAAAAGTGCCAAAGTCTTTCAAGAGACTATGTATACAACAACTAGCCTGAACTTTATTTGAATGAACTCATACAGTATTATTTTAGATCTAGCTTCCTCCAGCAATATTGTTGTTGCATGTAGCAGCAATTTCTTGTTTTTATGTTACTTTGTAATATTTTAATCCATTCTCCTGTTGATGTATCTTGGGGTTGCTTCTAGTTTATGAATAAAGTTCTATAAAGAGTCTTGTGTCTGTCATTTATGTGCAAAATCAATCAATTTCTGGGTCACAGGATATGTATTTTTAGCTTTGGTAGGTAATACAAAATAGTTTTGTGAAATGGTGGTTCTAATTAATTTGCTGCAGATCTTGTCAACACTTGGTACTGCCAGCCTTTTTGATTTTAGTCATTCTGGTAACTTTAAGCTTTTAACATATTCCATTGTAATTTTAACATTGAACACTTATTAAATGCATAAATGAAAATGATATGCTTCTAAATGGAGTATTATATAGTTATAGATGTGTTTTCAAAGAAGGTTTACTCTTTTGGGGGTATGCTTATGTTAAAGATGATGAAAAATAATCTATAAATTCTGTATATACTTCTTTTTTAATGTACAAATGTTAATATAGAGGACTAGAAGAAATTCACTAAGATATTAATAGCTGATCCTGAATGATGGGATTTTCTTTTTCCTCAAACAATGGCTAAATATTAATTTTAAAAACAGAAAAAACAACAAAGACTATTTTCAGGTATAGTTTTAGTCTGGGAAAAGGAAGCTTTTGTGTTAAAAAAAAACTGTACTTGCTCAGGTCTGTTTATCACCTATAAAATGAGCCTATGCCATGACCATAGAACAATGCTTGTCACCAAGTATGCACTTAAAATTGCTACCTTTTGAAAACACACTACCACCTGCCTAGGCCTGTAGCGGAGGTAGTATTCTTCGTTCAGGAGCCCCTGCGATGGGAACAAGAAAATGAAAGGACTTCCAGAGCAGAGGCTGAGGCAATATGGCAGAAGCTTAAGTTGAGGGCAGAGGGAGAGTTTCTGATATCAGGGGAAAAGGGTGTGATAGGAAGTGAGGAGAAAACGCGGATTTCCTGGGGTCTCATGGGGTCCACAGTGAAAAAGCTGAGACCTGGTTGGGTTCTTGTGGTCTGGGAGTGGTGTGGTAGTGAGCATTAGGAAGGACACGGTCTGGGGCTGCCCTTGGCTCGTGACTATGGGGATGAGAGGTGGGCAGACAGAAGTATGACTTGGAGTATCAGTTTTTTTAGAATCCTAGAATATAAATCTTATCCATAGGTCTGTTGACTTGAATTCAAAGTAACTGGGCATATTACTCCTTTCTCCATCATCTCACTTGGTTTTCAATTCTGTTTTAACTATACTTACGCCTCCCCCCATCTTTCCATAATATTCCCTTGTATTCTTGATATTCAAGTGGTTCTTCTGTCCCTATTCTGCAAAAGGTAAAACTGCTCTAAGTCACAAGTGTTCAGATTTAATTCGGCTGACGTGAGGGGCTCAGGTGCCAGTATTAAAAAGTGAAAAATAAAATTAAAATTCCCTGGGTGATTGCAGTGTGTAGCCAGGGATGAGAAACGCCAGTGTGTTCCCTGGCTTTGGATTCTTTGCTTTTAATACAGCAAAAACGTACCTTTAATTTTCTGTCAACTTCAGCTCATTCCAGGGCTTTCTAACATTATTCTCAGTGGTGTTTGGCACCATTCTCACCCTTGATTTTTATATCCAAACCCTCATTTTCTGCTCACACCTTTTAAAATGAAATTGGCAAGCTAACTTGTAGCTACGTGTTCCTTTTAGATGTCTTTTTTATTATGTGGATCATTTGTGACAATAGGCAGATTTATTTTTGAGACATCTGAACACAGATCTTCATATGCTAATTTCATAGAGCTTGGAGTACACCTGATGTTTAGCACTCCTGTCTATTTATCGCTTGGGACCCTTATGGATTGAAGTAGGGGAAAATGCCAATGAATGTATCCGGCTGCTGGTCAAGGGGTCTAGAGCAGGTGACTTCACACTGGGCAAAATCTGCTGCTCTGCCAAGACTGCAGGGCTCAGACTTTTAACTTCTTGTGGCCTTGTCCTCAGGCATCTCCCCTCAGGGTTAAAAGGAGGTGGTAGCAGTTTCAATCATTCTATCTGGACAAAACAATGTCCAGAGTAAAAAAACAAAAGTTTCATCGGAGGTCCCCTTGGAAAGTGAAAACCTTTCCCAGACACACACAATCAGCAGTTTCCTGCAGGTCTCACTTGCCAGCATTGGATCACACATCTGCACCTCAGCCAATCACAGCAAAGGTAACGGACCTGTGGAGCTGGGACAAGGCCACACTTCCTGAGGCGCACTGGGGTGGGGGGAGGCAAAGCTCCCTTCCCCTCTAAAAAAAAAAAAAAAAAAACAAACCCAAAACAGAGTTTAGTCAGCAAGGAAGGAGGTATGTTGGAGAAGCAAGCACCAGTCTGCCATATTTAGTTTTATCATCACAGAAAAGTCAGAGTGCACAAATCTGCAGTCCTAACATTTTCACTAGGATTATTCTTTCCCCCAGGTCAAAATTAATCTGAAAGTGTCACATTTGTTACTTTTCTTAGCAAATAGGGCACCCAAAATGTTCTACTACAGCACTGCAGTATCTTGTCTGTTTTCCTGATGATTTCACAAATCCACAGCTTGAATCTAAACAAACATACAGTATCATCCCACCATCTCGTTTACCCTCATTTTTCATTACTCTGACAGTCCTTACTCTATGAAGTACTAGGCTTGGGTCTCTCACACAGTGCTGTTTCCAGCCCTTCTTAGAACTCTTTTGAACATTTACTTTTGTAATTAATAAACGCAACTTTGACAGATTTTTGTCCTTGTGTTAACATTCTCTGCTTATTGCCCAAGGTCTATGACTGGTACCTCACCTGAAGCCACGTCTCACTGAATTACTGGGTCCTCTGTTTCTTCTAATCTGTTTCTTTTTAAGACCTCCACACATATTATCATCTACCTGTTAAGTCTTTGAACGTTGTCACATTATTTTCTTGGACATTTTTGTCAAGTTACTTTTGTAAAGTTTAGAGTACATGTTGATGCCTAGCAGCTGTTTTTTTTGACAGGTTTGCCAATTTGTCAAGTAAACTCTTCAGTAAATCAGTCTTCTAAATATTTATCTTAAAATAATCCTTAAAACCCCACAAAGTGGGAATTCTTCCCTCTCTCTATAGATATATAATTTTAATATATATTTTTATTGTTATTTATGTCTTTTACATTTTGTATTCCCCTTGGGTAGCTCACCACCAATTCACCCGTGATCCATCTCCATGGTCCCTTGTGTTCTTTTCTGTTCTATATATTCTATATATGAAAATAAAATGAAGTACAAAGATGAAATTGTCCAATATCACCCAGCTTGAAGTCAGGCCCCATACCCACGTCTATTCTTGTGGTATTCTGAAACCTTAGGACTGAATGACAGTACCAGTCAAAATGGAGATATGTAAAAAGCATCAGATTTTTTAAAATGCTTTTGAGAAACACTGAAGGAAAGTAGACACTAATTACCAGAACTCAGTTAAGTGATGCCCCAGAGAAAAAAACACGATAGCAAAGGGGACTGTGAGGTAGCGAGGCTCCAGAATGCTGGAAAAACATCTTTTCTGGCAGACAGCTGAGAACTGAATGAATTTTATTATGCAACATGATAGCCTAAAGCAGGACTAATTGGAACTGCAAGGTTATTTAATTTAAGTAGAGCAGAGTGCCTCCTTTCCCCCGCCCCTTCCCAATGCTGTAGACTTTTCTTACTTCAAATAGGAATCAGATCTGCATTCTAAAGTTGGTTCAATTGTTTTAAGAACAAAGCACTTTCAGAGCCATTTAGACAGTGTGTGTGTCTGTGTCTGTGTGTGTTTACTGCTTTTTAACATCTGAATCATAGTGGAGACTGACATTCCTTTTTCCCAAGTATTGATTACTGTGTCTATATTTCTTGAAAGTTGTCATTTTAAAAAACAGGAAAAATATAAAACTTTATACTGAAAGACAAACATTTGACATCATTGTCAAAGGCTACAAATAACTTAATCTTTACAAATGCTAGGATAGGCTTAAATTTTACTATTAAAGTTTTCTGAATTTTGTCTATAAACTTTCAGAAGCCCCTCCCTCCCCAGGTATGTAAAAGAACTTCTGGGTGCTGCAATCTACAGAAGGCGCACCAGGGCGGTAAGCCACAGCCAATCACCCACTGCCCATGTCCAAGAAGCCCAAACTGTCTAGACCAGGAAAACTGTGCCCACTCAATGGCTGGCAGTCTGGAATGTGGTTTCAACAGTAATTACAGGTTACAAACTCTTCTCTCAAGCCCTCCTCCCACCACCAATCTCTCAGTTTGCTTAACAGGTGACTATATTACAAACTGGTAATGGAAAAAAATTGTGAAGACATGCCTGTGGCAGTTACCACTATGGATGCTATGAAGGCACACTAAATTTCAGCTGGCCATTTCTCTTTGCTTCTGGTAAACTACAGAAGAATAAAGGTTGATATGACCTGACTTGACTAAAGAAGGTAATAAAATGATCTGAAGGATAAAAGAGAAAAATAGAAAGATAAACAGGAAAATAAACCAATATTGTGAATGGAAGTCATATAAAAGAAGGGAAATAATCGCAACAGATAAAGAAAGTTTTAATTTCTTTTCACATTAAACATTTTTTTTACCACAATCAGCTAACAGAAATTACTGTAACATTGGTCAAGATGACATAAAACTAAGGATAAATGTTCGTTATGAGAAAACCTCATTTAAAGTGAATGGTGATGTTAGATACTATGTTTTTCATGATAAGATACAACTTATCTTGAGGAGAAAGCAAATTAATTCAGATTAAGGAAACATGCTGAGGTTTTAATAAAGAAGAAAAGTTTTCCCTTGTCCAGAAGATAAAGCCTAGGACAATTTAGGTAAAAGAGGTTAGATACCAAGCCAGGCAGGTTCACAGTCCCAGAATCTATGTAGCTCTCACCTTTTGGTAAGTGAGCTGTTAGTTTTTGGCAGAGGGATTTTCAATAGTAGCCTTGGTTATCATTGATCATATTTTAACCACCAGCAGTCCAAGGAAGTATTTTAAAAGGGATACTTGAGGATTTTCATGTGTATACTATTAAGGCATCTAAATTTTTTGGTGTTTATATTATATAATTTTACTGCTACTTTTTATTCTTTTTCATTTTGCACAATGATATTAGATATTAAGTGACATCATTCTTTCTCTACTAGTGAACGAATTTATCCATTTTGCAAACTCTAAACTGAGGTCTTGTGAAAGGGAAATTTATAATGTTGGAACACAGAGAAAAATACATTGAAAACCAATAGAGAATATTTTTAACCATCATAAAAATTCAATCATAATTAACTGAGAGTCTTTAACTTTAGAAAAGCAGAATAATCAGAATTAAAATAGGTATTAAAATAATTACCACTAGTTTGTTTTACAAAAGAAGAATAGAATCATAAATGGCTTAATTGCCCAATTAAGTAACTACCAGATGCTTTTTTTGGGTAACACTTAACAGATTCACATTTGAGCTAGTCAACAAAGCATATAAATATTTAACATTTCTTGAATATGACATTTTAGTGATAACAAAGACTACATAATTCAGTCCATTGTTGTGACTGCACAAATTAACCATGTTAAATATCAAGGATAATTGGAAATACTCTGAAACCAACAAAAGAATATTAAACAAATAATTTTAAAGATTCAGAAATAAAAGTAGAAAGCAATTTTGACACGGATAAGACAGTGTTTAAACAACTATTGACCTAATCAAGACCTTTGAAATTACCACTGAAATGCACTACATTATTTTAAAATTTAGTTTACAGAAAGAATCTATAAGTACAGGTTGAAGAAAGAAAATGTTTAGTGCTATGTACATTCATTTTAAAACTCTGCTCTATACAAATTTAATTCTGATCAGTATGAACAATATTTTCGTAGATCTACTGCATATAAAGCCTTTTCATCAAAGCATTAACAGTGAATAAAGTAACCTGATTACCTTTAAACAAAGCTGACCACTTGGAACCATTTACACTTAATGTTTGCAAGGGCCGTGGACAGTTATTAAGTACAGAACATAATGTCAGCCTGCAACTTCATTTTTATAAAGGCTAAAGTTATTTATATGGAATATTGTTCTATACACTACACGCCAATCTATATTTAAGTTCTATAGTTAGGTATTTTATAAGTTTTTATTAAATATATTCTACACATATTTGTAATTTCATCCAGGAAGAAATTCTTCCCAGTGAAAAAATATAAAATCTTTTATATTTTTTACAGGTTTAGATGAAACTAGCTCATGCTTTAGTGCTGTGCAAATTGTTTTTAGCCTATCAATTTTTAAATTATTGGTACAAAATAAAAGAATGGCATCCTTAATCATGTATGCCTCAAAAACCAGCTTTTATTTTAATAGAATTGCAAGCACTAATACCAAATGCAAACTACATAAACAAAATGAGTATTATGGATAATTTTTTAATTCAAAGAATTCATCCGAACTCTTTCATGAGTAAGCATGAAACTGGACACAGTTACAGATGAGCAACAGTTATGGAAAATTCAATTTGCTGATACTGAAATGCATAAAACTGGTAAGTAAATGAGGTTTTCTACTATTCCTGCAAGATGACAAAGTCTATGAGTGATTGGAATTTACCCCTCCCACATTAAGGCTAGGAAACGCACTCGCCCCTTCTTGTGCTGTGTGAACAAGCACTCAGTTGCTGTCTGACTTAAGAGTGCATGTGTTAAAGGAAAAACAATTTGTTTCATCAGCCCTCTACTGAGTGCTTTAAACAACAGGCACATTTTGTTTTTTCATTTGTTGCAGTGAAAATAGTCACACTCAGTTTAGTATTCTGCGCCAGTGCAGCCACCAAGCTGACTTTGGTAGAATTCACCCAACATTTTAATTTCTGTTCCATTTTTAACTCTGAAGTTGGCCCAGTAGTTAACTTCTTTGATTGCTGAGTGTCTTCCAGTATGGAATTATACATGAGTATTTCTAGGTACCATAAACTATGTTACAAATTCTGCTGATGAAGAAAATAACATCAATCTTTTATAGTGCAAACTGTATTTGGAACACTCGATTTGTTAGTTCTGGTGATGAAAATTTTTGTGGCAGCAAAATGGTTTCTGCAATGAAAGATAACTTGTTAACTTTTCCCCTGGAGATTGACTGCATTCAAAACCTAATATATTTTTAAACTGCTCACCATCAACAAAAATACTAGAAACAAAAAATATCATAGTGAAAAATGTTCTTGTTTCTTTTTACTTTCATGAGAAAAGATGACAGTGTTCATGTGGTAATTCAGTTCCATGGATTTACAGGCAGACTCTTCCTAAGGGTTTCTGAAGCTATGTTGGGTTTCTTCTGTCCCAGCAGCATGAAAGACAAAGACTACACCACATCACACTAGCAGACAGTGTTTACAGGATTACACAACAATTACTCTCTCCAGTCTTTTCTCGATTCCTCTGACCTAGGGAAATGAAAATAAAGTCTGGTTTATAAAAACACTTAAATTTGAGGTAGGAATGGGGAAAGGGATGCATCAGATAAGATAAAGTTTTGATGTTTGCATTTTTTAAATTAAATGAGCTAGAATTCATGTTCTGTTAATTTTAACCTGTTTCCAAAATGTCTGATTATTAGCTTAACAAGCTCTATTCTTTAATTATGAAAACTTCCTTCACAGTATCCAAGAAAAAAGGAGTCATTTTTGAATGCCTATCTCTGTGACTCAAAAGGAAACCTCTCTAATACATGGCTTACCTTGAGAGTTTGGTTCTGGCAATGTCTCTCTGGCCACCAAATGCATCACTGTTGTTTTGCCAAAAGGAAGTTTTAATGCTGTGTGAAAAACAGAAGACAGTATATTACATATACACAAATACACTGATTTCACTAGTCAGAGCTGAGACCATTTAAAAACTGATTATTTTGTGTATGACATCCTCAACACGTTAAACTTGTTAATGGATACAGAGTCTCTTACAAAATAAAATTAAGGTTGATATTATAAAAAATAACTTTTAATTTGGAAATTATTCTTCCCAGCTATGGCCATTAGCTTGTCACATGTTGTTTAAGGAAGGGAACAAGAGAAAACACATACTTGGTTAATATTGGAGATAATCCTTAGAGGAGAAAAGAAACTAAAACAAAATTTAAATATGCTATTTTAAGTTAGGAAAAAGTTTAGCTTACAAGACCTTTGTTTTTAAATCTAATCATATGTCAGGCATCTAATATAATTACTGTACTGAACAGGTCACTATAATACATAAACAGAAGAGGTAACAAACAAGCAATTTTAAACATTTGCCAACCTAATATTTTTTTAGTCAGAAAATAATTTTCCTAAAAA
Source organism: Scalopus aquaticus (assembly GCA_004024925.1). NCBI lineage: Eukaryota > Metazoa > Chordata > Mammalia > Eulipotyphla > Talpidae > Scalopus > Scalopus aquaticus. The sequence goes on from PVIJ01001369.1 coordinate 74,974, forward strand.
GCTTACTTTAAAAATCACTCTCTGGCATTATCAATAATCACTGTTTCCTAATCAAGTTTTTCACAGATTTTTCTCATTTATAAGTAATATTTTATTTTTAAATATTTCATACATAGACTAATAGCACATATCCATGTATACACAAATCATCTAAACGAGTACAAATATCAAATTTCATGGTAAATCTCCATTTGCTATTTTGTGTATAAAATTAGAAGCAGCTGGTATATCTAAATTCTAGAATGATTTTCCATAGTTATGATGTCTTAGTTCTGAACTAGGAATCCCAAACTACCTTCTGTTTATTACAAAGATAGTAGGCTTAAGACTATTACTTAGCAAGTAGGACACTCTTGCTACCTGCTTTTAAAATCCTGCTTTACAGGCCAGTGTTAACACACAGATTTAAAGAGTCCTATTTATTTTCATGTAATCAAGGTGAACTTCCATCTTATTTAAAGTTGGTCAGTCACTATCTGTTCTATTCTTTAACCTCTGACATTAAAGAACAAAGCATGATGGAAAGCCTTTTGTAGATAATATCCTAAGCCTGACTTAAACAATAAAATGCAACTAAAACTTCATAATATTAAAAACTTAACCAAATGTACTGGGAAAACCTGACTGAATTAAAATGTACACACACCAAAACTGTGTATCACCCTCATACCATCTTCTTCTTGGTGACTCTAGTAAGCCAGAACTGGATTAAAAATAGCAGCTCTACTACTCATCAATGAAATGAGTTTTGAGAGAGTTATTTACCCACTCCCTAAGTCCCCAGTCTCTTTCACCTAAACTGGGAAGAGTAATTCTATCAAGTGACCCAGGGTAAGGCTGCATTGATTTGAAACAATCCAAAGTGCTTAGATCAGGACTTGGCACAAAGAAGCTTTATTCAGTAATCATTAACATGACTGTCATTTAATCATCATTTTGAGATACCAAGGAAAACATATCTCAGAAAACAGGAACCTCAACTGAAATGCAAATTTAGAGAAATGCAAATTTAGAGAAATGCAAATTTAGAGGAATGCTAGACAGACTTGGAGAAAGTACTCAGTGGTTTACTGTTTGAAGCCCTTTGATTAATGGGGGCTATTATTTTTCTTCTTTAAATTTTAATAGCAATAGTAGATATAGATACTAACAGTATCAAAGAAAGTGAAGGGAGAGAGATACAAGAATCCACATTCACTGTGGATGCTTCGCTTTCTCCTATCACACTGCATGTACAATATACAAAACAGAGGTTTTCAACCTTTACATTAAGTCACCTAGAATTTCAATTTAGTCATCAAGAAGGTGATGGAAGAGAAAGAGCGCATGCATAGAAATAAGTATTTTAAAATAAGTGTCCGAGGTGACTCCTTTAGTCACTGTCGTAGAACATCCCAGAAACATAGATGTGGATTTTAACGAACATCAAATTTGGAGCTGATTTTCTTTATCCTCCAATTACTAGGGCTGTTATCACACCTTTAACAGATGGAAATACTATGTAATTAAAAGATTAAATCTCAAAAAAGGAATTCAGGGCTGTCTTTTAAGAAACTTGGTAACAGCAATTTTATACCTGAAACTTTTTTCCTTGTACTGGATAGAAATTTGTCTACATTTGATTTCTTGCTGTTGGTCCTATCCTAAGTGGATTACAACAGAGAAAGTTTCAAGCTATGCAGAGAAGCCTAAGTCTTCTCCACACCTGCCATTCAAATATTTGAAGATAGTGGCTATCACGCTGTGTGCTGCCTGCTTTGCTAACCATATTCAAGAACATAGGAGATTAAAAAGAAAAAAATGCAAGCAAAAAGCCCAAATAGCTGAATGCTACTATTCGATCTTTACCAAACACCCAGCTATATAATTTGAAAGGTCTAGATTTCTGCTCCTAAGGCCAAAGATTGTTGATTGTTAAAAAGATTGACAGATTCTATGGAATTGGAAGACTCTATGGAATGGCAGTAAGAAGTCAACTGTTAATTACTCAAAAACAAATTACGAAAAAATAGTGGTAAAAATTTATACCTTAAAGGTAATGAATTAATAGTTTGAGTTTAACATTAATTCTTTGATCTTTAATATGAAGTTGGAACTTTGAGGCCACAAGAGAAAGATAATTAAACAATTAAGGTGGTAGTCAAAGGCTCAATTAGACCAATACTCAAAGGGAAATGAAGTCTTAAGATGCATTCATATAGTTAATAGATTAAATTCAATAAACATTTCTGATGAACATTACAAGAGGTTATGAGAGACAATCAGAAAAAGTCTAAAACATGGTACCATCCTTAAAGAATGTACAATACAATCAGGGAGCTAACAGTCAAATCTTACACTGAGTCAATACATCTAACCATACAAAGAGCTATAAACAATCACTGATTTGAAATGGCAGATTATCTCTTAGTAGACAGCACTTTTTAGACTAGTTATAATACTGCCAGCAAACTTGGTTTTACATGTGAAATTATATCCAATATTGTCATATTAATCATTTACATTCATTTACTCCAGTCCTTATTACATAGTACTTTTACAGGTTTTTTATCTGATTCTCCTAAGTAATAGTAGAGCACCTTGAAGAAAGAGATTCCACCATGTTCAACCTTTAATTGCTAATTGTTCAGTAGTGTTGGCACATAAGAAATGAATGCATGATGAATAAATGGATTAAAATATTCTACCTTTAAGGAAAAACATATTAATGTTTCATCATTGTAGGCACTATTGTTATCCCATTTCCTTGATGAGAAAACTGGACACAAAGCAGTTAAGTGACCTGCACAATAGTGGGGGAACTATGATACAACCTGGTTCTAAAATCTGTTCTTTCAATTGCTACTATACTGTTTCTCTAATCTCCAATCTAATTTATTCTTGCAAGATTGACAATTATATCAGTCAAACTGAAAATATCCCTTCATTGCTACAATTGAAAAACCAATTATCAAAAACTTTTCTAAATTATGTGTCTGGTTATTATTTCAAACTATATTATCCAAAAGTACAATAAAACTACATTTATAAAAGAATGGGTATGGACTCCTACCTATCATGGGGTAGATCTTAGTTCACAAGGTAGTAAACATTCATCAAAGTGCTAAAATTAAACTTAACACAAAACATAAAGAAGAGGATATACCAAAAATTAGCAGAATTCAGAGTTAAAAATAATTTTTATAAAATCCTATATTAACATTTCAACAAACAAATGAATAAGACTGCCATGATACAGACATTAAATACCATTACAAAGGTGACTATTACCTCCTAATGTGACATTTCCATGTAGAAATCGTCCTTGATAAATAAGTCGTAGAATATTTGGACTGCTGACCTGTTCTTCTTCCCAGTCTGAAAACAAACAGTGAACTTATTAGGTATTATGGTATTACAACATTGTTCTAAAATTTCAGATACACATTAATTAGATAGACTGCATCAATGAAGACACTTGGAGCTTCCAAATAACTGAAATAATCACGATGCATGCAATCATTGCAGTGTTGGTTCTTGCTAGTTCTTCACTTTAAATTTTAAGAGCTGCAGAAAGACTAGCTGCTGCTTCTTAAAGGTTACTGAGAAATGTAGCAAATAAAGTGCTGAAGTTTAAAAATTAGAACAAATGATTTGGGAAAAAGCTTAACTGTAGTGGAGACATATCATCTGAAAATTAGTATCAGTTGTCAGTAATTAACAGACAATATTATTATCTTCCAGTATTTGTACCTGTTAAAATTATAAATGTGTGATTAGAAACAATAGGTTTAACAGATGTTTAAAAGAATATATTGATACAGAATATAAAAAGACATTAGATTTCAATTAAACTGGCAAATAAAAACAAAAAAGAGACTATAACAAAACGAAATGTTTACTTTTGGATAATTCTAATTTATCACTTTATTTTCTTTTGGGGGCCAACTGGTAAATATTATAGAGATACAATGCTATTTCATTTTTACCCAAAAATACTCAGAAAAACTAAAAAATATATGTTAAGAGGTACTATTATCAATGTGAGCTAGAAAAGTACACCAAAAAAATCAAAAGATAAACTAGTGTGTAGGATGGATAACAGAACATTTCACTTTAGTGTGTAACTTAGGTTATAGTAAAATAGGGAATACTAGACTTAAAATGTTCTAAGGGCTCTACTGTTATGACAGAGCATGAGGTCACTAATTTTCTTAGCTTGTAGATAAAGTAATTTAAGTTCTGATTTTGATAAAGCTTTGAAAATTCCATAACATCTTTCTCAAGAATTGTGTTTGTTTCCTATAGAAACTCCTATTACAAGGAGATGAAAACTGCCAACACAAAACTGGTTTGAAATATCTTCAAGAGTAAGTTATAGAAGAGAGGAGAGGTAAGTAGAGTAATTTTCTTTGGCTTTTTAAAGTGTTTAAAATATGAGTATGAATTTGATAAAACACTGCCTTCTCAGTGACTCAGCACAACAGTATGAGGAGAAGAATGAGTCTCAGTCATTTCTGCCCTTTCAGCTCTTTTCTCCTGCCCCAGTGCCCCCTGCCTGGTATGTCTTTGTTGCCTTCTGACTCTCAGATCCCTCTTCTAGAATAAAGATCAAATAAGCCTGATTCATCTAAAGATCAAATAAGCCTCTGCATCATATAGAATGTTGTAAAAAAAAAACACCTCAATAAAAATAATATAACATTAAAAGAATTATTATTTAATAGAATACTTGTGGTCAAGATGGGAATGTTCCATACATATCAAGACAAATGAAGCTAACAGGGAAAATTATTTTGAAAACTTGAAAGTATATTTTTAAGATGCACAAACTTGAAGTGACATATTTCATTATCTTTTACAGAGTGAGATGCTTTCCATGTACTTCACTGGTTTAATATGCTCTCTCATTTTCCCTCTCAGAGCCTCTGAAATTTAGAAAGATCTATAAAAAAAACAATGTGTAAGGAGGAATTTCAGCTAGTAACATATTTAGTGGATTATTTTTTGGACCACTGCCTGGTAACAGGTATGTATCTTACTATCCCACCTATTAACAACAGTTCATTAAAATGCATAAACGTATACTAAGAAAAACTAATTCCTTCTACTGATTTAATATCACTATACCTTTATTATATGTACCAATAGACATTTATATTCATTGAACTCTAGTACTTTAGGTGATATAATATAGAACCTAGATTTTTAATTCAATTATCTTATCTCAAATAAAATTTAAACTATTTATTTTTATTCCCTGGAGATAGTGCCTAAAATTGCTGAGAACTGGCAAAGTGGGGAAAGACTGGACTCAAAAACCTTTGTTTGAAAAACAATTTTCAATACTGGCTCATTCATCTGGGAAATATTTATGGCAAAGACCCACCCTTGAATCTTACCTTTGTTTATCATTAATCTGAATATTTAAAGGAATTAACATTTAATAAGTAAACAACTATGAAGTTAAACATTTTTTTCACCCCAAGTTATAAGATTGCCCAAATAAAATAAATTTTTGAGATTACTCTTTTTAATCTTGTGTATCTTTTCTACAATATCCACAGACTTCAAAAACGTCCTTCCTCCAAGTCAAAAAATAATCTTTAAATCACACTTAGTACAACAGCACTACTAGACAGCTATTCAAGAATGCTTTTCATACTGAGAGTTACCTCTCCTGGTTGGCTATGAAGAAATTCATATATTCTAAGAGGCCCAAGTTTAGCAGTCTACTTCACTTTTTCTGAAACTCTTTCATACCTGTTACCATTAGCTTCAATCCACCCTGATTTAAGAATTAGCATCAACCTGTCCCTAGTTTATCAGTGGGGAAAAAAGATCCAGTTATTGAAAGCATTTCCATAAATTAGTGTATCTCAAACTGAGGTCTATGAACCCACAGAGACATCTTCAGAGGGTCTAAAAGTCCTCTTTAAGAATTTTTAAATTGTACTTTCATTAGCTTAATCAAACAGTGACTTTATAACCAAGTACCAGCATTGGTATTTAGTGCTCACATTTGCATTTAGGTTTATGATTGTACTGGTCTCAAAGGAGTACTTTGATTATCAAGAGGATAATAAGAAAAAAAACAAAAGTTGACTTAATACATAAATGATGCATTCTTGCTAAGAGAAGGCTCAATGACAGTTTGGTATGCTGTATGAATGAATGGTTTGTGGTGAATCTGTAGATAGCTGGGTGTTCATACAGCAAGCAGAAGCACGGGCATGCCAAACTCAATAGTGCCATATTCATGGTGAAAGCAATGAGTTGGTTTTAGCAAAAAAAAAAAAAAAAAAAATCACCTGACATGTTAATATTGTTAATTTGAATACTAATGATTTTGGAGTCATATTTGTATTTCCTTTGTAGATCTGTTTTCGTCTTACAGTTGTATATCAGCTAATAAAGATAAAGAATTTTAATTGGGTTTTAGTTTCAATTTTTAAAATACATATTATAGTAAAAATAATTTAAGTCAGCACTAAAGAATCTACAAGAATTTTCAAGAATTTTCTTCCCCTGAAAGGTCTCTATGTATTAATCTAAGGTTGAAAAACAATGATCTAATTGATTCATTTTGTATATATTGTGTTTTTTGTTGAAGCAAGTCTTATCCTTTAACAGTCCAAACTGCTTTAGCCAGTATAACTTAAGTGAGATCAGCTAAAATGGTCAAATAACTATGCCATGAAAAGGGTCAAGATGACTTGGGAAAAGTTCAAGGAAAACATAAAGACTCCCTCTAGGGAGGCAAGACAATGTCTTATTAAATAAGGAAGAACCAGACAAAGGAAGGACCACCACACTCTTCCACCAAAGGAGTCAGTTTGGACAGTGGCCTGAAAATCCACAGCATAAATGGACTGTATACCTTCTTGACCTTGTGGTATTTCATTGAACTCATGAATTAGAAATCAGCTGTCAAACTCAAATTTAAACAGGTTATGTTTAGAATAGACCAAAGAGAATGTATAACTTGTTAAAGATAACATTTATTTCCTTTTGTGTTTTGGTAAAAATAGGTGTATTGATGTGAAAGTGTATGTATTAGTTTTGTGTTTTCTTCTAAAAAAAAAATACTCATTTACATTTAAAGAAAGTCCAAAGACAAAAACAGGATCTTTGCATACTGGCTCCTCACCATTCTGCAAGGGGGGAGCTGAAGTGAAAATTCTAAAGACTTGACATGGTATATTCTCTTTATCTTTAAGCCTTATACCTTCAAATATTTGTTCTTTAATAGCTTATGTATTTGTAACTTTTTCAAAATGTTTGCAAAACAAGATTGCACTTAAAGAATTAACATTACTCCTCCCTGGTGGAGCAACGGGTTAAGTCTCAGCACTTTGAAGCTATCCACAGCCACTGCAGGAGGAGTTCGATCCCCGGCCAGGGAGCTTCCCACATGGCGCAGCAGACCTCTCCTGTCTTGCCCATTGCTCCCCTCAGCAGTGTACTACAGTAGATCCTCCTGTTCTGATCCCCGCTCTGTCTTGGGGCAGTCCTCTTACGATCCCACACCTCTGGCCTACACCCCAGTTCTTGTATGCATAAATAAATCTTTTAAAAAAAAAAGAATTAACATTACTCATTCAAGAAAAAAAACACTTACCCATTGGCCAATTGTCATATACATGCTTTGCAATGTCGGACGCAGAATCATTAGGAGAGAACAGGAACTCTTTCGTTTTGCCGCTTACCAAGATGAGGCGCAAATTTATCTGGAAAAGACAGTGATTCTTTTAAAATCAATCATGAAACGTTTGAAGTAAAAAATGACCTAGGTTATTCATTTCCAACACATTCTAAAATACCAGAATGCCAGTTTCTCATTTTATTTACTTGAATTTTATAAAGATATTTTTTAAAGAATGGGAATTTGGTATGTTATTTATTATTTAGTATATGTTGGGGTGTGGGCAGTTATATTTGTCATAACATATGAACAAAGGAAAACCAAAATTCATCAAGCTTTTAAATTTAACTATAACAATGTTCAAGAATTAGATATCTGCAAACTATTATTATTACTATAGAAAATATATTTTCCATTGAAAACTAGTAGAAGTGGTGACTGCAAATCTCATCATTAACCAGGAAAAAATTTAATTGGTAACCTGTAAAAAAAGTAAAGCTAAAACAATGAATTATATTAAACCTTTTATCCTATAAAATGACTCAAACGTCAACAAATCAAGAGAAACTATAATTTTAAAGAACCTGAGTAGGGTTACCACAGGAGTCAATAATAGTATTTTAATTCCAATTGTGTGCCATTTATTTTCTTGGGCGGGTGAGAAGGAGATGTGTGAAAAAGGACACAGATTCACCCTTGGTGAAAAATCTAGGTGGGTAATAGAATTAAAAATTTTGAGAGCCTCTGGATTTATTTCTCCAAGTCAGTATACATTTGTTTATACCATTCCATGTTATTTGTTTATAACATTTTCCACAGTTTTTTTTTTCAGTTTTATCATTACTCATAATTAATTTGATGTTATTTTTTAAAACCATGATACCCATTCATTTCCCTGTTCACAGAAATACAAATGGGGTTTTCTATACCCTTTGGCCTCTATTAATAATCAAGACTTTCCTAAAAGTCGGGTCCAGTCAGAGCTGAGCCCCAGGACTAGGCAATCTGGCATCACTTCTTTATGCATCAAGAACAGAGAATATCATTGTACCAGCTTGAACTGTGCCAGGTCATAGGTTACCCAAGCTTATGCTTTTCTCTTCAGTTACACACACACACACACACACACACACACACACACACACACACACACACACACGCGCTTATTAAAAAAATACCAGAAAATCTTTAAGGTGACAAAGTCTGCAATAAATAAATTGCCACCTACTGCAGGACTATTAAAACAACAGGTCATACTACCCTATGGCCAATGCTACTTCCAGTGCTGCAGCACTTTGGAACTGTGCTACAGTCATAAAACATCTTACCGAGAAACGTGCTACACACAGGCAATTCTATGTCCTATGGCATGCAACTGGATTCCACACTAGGAGGAGGAGATTTGGACTTTATAAAGAGTTTAATACAGAAAGATCTGATGAAATCATACTGCTATAAGGAATATGATCCAGAAACTCTATAAGCTCCATTTGAACAAAATTCAAGGAGTAGTGTGCAAGAATAACTAAACTGTAAGAAAGTACCATCTTATTTATTTTCTATAAGTAATGAACAATTGGTAAGCAAGGAACCTTGTATCTAACAATATAACGTGAATCTTAGTTTTCACCGATCCCTTTTCATAGATGTCTCTTTTAAGTGTGAATATTAATATTTATTATGCTATGAATATATTTGGAATCTTTCAATGACTTCAAACTACTGTACAAGGGTCCTTCAGTCATTAATTGCCCAAGAAAGCATGCTCTTTGTAATGGTTCCGTCACATGTGCTTGTTCAACCAGAAATAAATATAATTAAATTGAAGCTTTCTAAGAGTTATGTAAATGATATGAACCTACTATTTCTTGGAATTATCTTTTATAATTGACTAATATTGAGCTTTCATTCAAGTTATGTATTTAAAAATAACAGATAAAAAGGAAAGAAGACTTAATTCCTAGAAGCTATAAAGGTGTCACCAAAGCATAAGTTAGCTTTTCCTTAGTTATCTTTTCACTATAGAAATGAATAAATGATAATATATCCTTACCATGGAAATACGCAATCATTAAATGACATAAGATATAGAACAATATGGGGCCTCCCCAGTGGCACAGTGGTTAGGTGCTAGGCTGTGGAGCTGTTGGCAGTAGGCGACAGGTGTTCAACTCCCGGCCAGGGAGATTCCCACATGGCGCTGTAGACCTCTCTTGCCTCACCCACTGCTCCCCTTGGCAGTGTGTTTCCGTCGATCTGCCTGTTCTGCTTCCCACTCTGTCTTTGGTGAACCCTCTTGCAGCCCCACACCTCTGGTCTGTACCCCAGCTTTATGCATAAATAAATAAATCTTTTAAAAAAGATATAGATCTATGATTTTACATGAAAACATATCACTACAATCTATAAACAAATCAAAGGAACACACACCTCCCATTCCATAAATGCCTAACATTAATTGAGTTCATTCTACAAATTTCTCAGCATTTCCTGTTTTAAAACAGATACATATCATTACCCTCAATAGTGATATTTCATTTTTTACATCAAAATCAATGTTTATGAATTTATATTTTGTCTAGATGTTCATAATATCGAAAATTTTTGGCCTCTAGGTATGTTTGACCTGAGTGAAAAAAAAATTTTTTTTTAAATGTACACAGGTGGGCATGAACTTTTCAGTTTGACACAGAACTTACTAATCTCTACTTACTCACACTTATGAAAACGTGCTTGGCCCCAGAAACGTATATGTTTGTAACTCATGTTAGAGTTTAGAAGTGGCTTTGGTTTATAAAGAGAGAACAAAAAGCAGAGTAAGGTTTTAAAATATACTTAGAGGGAACCTAATCATCCCTCTTGGGGGGGAAAGAGGAGACTATGACAACTTTGAGAGTGAATCTATAAATACACAAGTCTACGAATTTATCAAATTACAGTTAAAACTATCTAAAACTGACAATAACAGTAAAATACTGCTTTGGAAAGAAATTTATGTCCTAAATTAAAAATAACAGCAATAAACCCCAAAATGAAATTCCTGGGTAAAGTAACACATTGACTGAAACACTCCCAGTGCCTGCCCTGGAGCACACATTAAACAAAATTTGTTGACTAACACGTGTTTCTTCATTTTCAAGATGCAGGTGGAAAGGAAGGCTGGAAAAGTCAGTGCTAAGATTCAGTGTTAAGTGTTCTGGGCATCTTATCTAATGACCAGTGTATTAAATAAAATGCGAATAAGTAATAATCATTTGCTTGGCAGTTATACTGATGTGTGGACTGTTCCAACATGTAAACCACTTAAATGTTTAATTTGTCAGGCTCTAGATCTTTACTGCCAACAACATGCCATAATTTATATAAAAGCTAGTGTTTAGTAAGGCATTTTGAATAATACAATTAATTCTGAGCTTTCCTCTTCCACTTGCATACACACACACGTTAACATGTATCTTGAGACGAAAAATTAATAGACAGGTAAGACTGGACTTGTTCCTAGGCTTATGTCTGTAAGAAAACCTTGATCCTAGGCTACAAGTATGTATCTGCCAAAGTAGTCAGATACTAGTACTAGGACTATTAACACTAAAGGAAGAAAACACTACATTCTATATTCTCTTTTGAAGAAATAAATCTTGAAAGCAAGTCACACAGATAAACATTTGGATGCACAGGGTGGTGAGTAGCTATTCCTGTATTACAGTAAGAATCCTCTCAGGCTTTTTCAGATAAATAATGCCAACAATGTCAATGTCAATTATGGCTCCTCTCAATAAATATGAACTAGTTTTCTTTAAATATTTATTAATGAAAGACCTTTAAACTTCTTTGAAGCTGAGCTAAGTCAAACTATAAAATATCCAGAAGAATCTTGTTATGCGAGGTAATGGAAAAGATTTTCAACATGTCAACAGTAGGTTAAAAACAAGGCTCTTAATTAGGGCACAAAATTGTGATATGCTTCATGTACACAAAAATAAAATTAAAATAAATAGGTACATAACTTGTTTAAAAATAAAATGGTTAATTAAGATTCTGAATGACTTGATGACATGGAACTCCTATTAGGCAATAAAATTTCCAAGGGATACCATTTAGATAAGCCAAATGAACTGTATATTTTATAATTACTTTTGAGCAAAACAAGACCATTAGTGAGGTAGAACTACCATGATCATTTCCTGTAAGGCCAATGGAAACAAGAAAATTTCTAAGCATGTAATTTCAAGTTAAAAAATGTTTTCAGTCAAGCTGTTATTTCTATTTGTTAGATTATTTTATAATTTTGCAGAAATCTCATCTAGAACTTAATTCATACAATTTGTTTACAGCTGGTCAGGATGGAAAAAATTACAGAAAGGAATGAGGGAAAATGGAATTAACTGGAATGGTTTTTGGAAATAAAACAATTACGGGGAGGGACCATTCCCTTTAAAAGAAACACTGATGGCTTTCTACCAATGTGTTAGTCAGAAAAGGAATTTCCAACTTCTCCTCTAAGAGTACCTTAAGAATAAAAATGAGTATTCAGGTACTCAATTCACATTTAAGTGATTAAGTGAAGCATCTTTGTCCTGGTAGTGCTCATTTCTGCCTTTCTGGCTAAAGGATAAGCGAGTGTTCAAAAGGAAAGGCGTTAGACTTTCTCTGAATTATTTTTCAAAGCTCTCAACTTATCTCAAGGGACTTACATTGCTTAAAAATAAAAAGCCAATCCCAAAAGGTTACATACTCTACAACGCCATTTATATTCTTGAAATGACAGATTTGTTATTATGGAGAACACACAGTGGAAGCCAGGTGTTAGGAAGGGTAGTAGGAAGAGTGTTGCTTGTGTCTAGAAAAAGGGAGCACATGGGAGCCTTGGGATGGAACTATGCTGTATTTTACTGTGAGAGTGCTCACATGAGTATGCCACGTGATAAAACTACACAAAACTAAATAAACACATATACACAAATATGTGTATGTGAAACTGGAGAACTCTCAATAAAGTTTGTGGATTTTATTAGCTTCAATTTCTTGTTGTGATATTATACTGTAGTTATGTAAGGTTTTACCATTGGGGAAACTAGGTGAAGGGTATAAGGGATTTCTCTGTACTAATTCTTACAACTGCTTGTGAATCTATAATTACTTCAAAACAAAAAGCTTTTAAGAAGGCAAACACTCAACTTGCTAAAAATTTATGTGATATTATAGATGCTTCTGTGCAGTTGTAGAAGAGTGCTTTTTGAAAATACTGTATTAAAATAATAACTTGAGCTAAAAAAGATATAAGCCACCTGAATTAAGTTAATGAATTTGAAAAAAGATAAGCACATTTTCTTTTTTCTCAAGTTATGGATTTATAAATGTCATATTTACAATTCCTGTTTACTGTATATAAAAGAAACCTGGGATGAAGGAGAAATGTGTTCATTTTTCTACATAGGATTGATTTAAAACAAAGTGCTCAATTACAGTGTTAAAATATGGTAACCATATGTATTACATAAACTTTAGTCATCTGTTTATTCAAACATTTTCTGAAACAAATGTTATGCTTTGTGCCTAGCTTACAAAAGATTTAATATAAAGTCCGCTGAGGATTTCCTAACTTTGAAACTATGCAAGAGACACAAACATAATTATGGAGAAGAAGGGTAGCCGGGATATAAAACTGTACATGCTCAGTAAATACTTGCCGAATGATTTTTAAAAATAAGAGAAAGAGGAGTCTGTGAGTCTTAGATTCCAGAGTAGGGTATCGTGAGTGAACTACGAAGTAAAAATGCTAAGTTTGTTATTTATTGTGTGTATTACTGTATTTCAGGTACAGCACTAAATTACTTTACCAAGCCCCATCTCAGAAGCAGATAGGTACTACAACCCCTACTTTAGAGCTGTGGGAAGTTTAGAGACTTTAGTGTGAGGGTTAGCTGAGATTTGAACGCATGCGCACTGACAATACAATACCTGCTGTTCAGCAACAGTGAAGCGGGTGACCCAGCAAATTTCCTTACCATGGTATCCATGACCTGTAGTCTTACACTCCATCTTCATCGCTGCACTCTTGCCCTCACTGCACGCCAACAGCAGGGATCTTCTTTCAGTTTCTCAAAACTGTCACATTCATACTTGCCCTCAAGATCTTTATACACAGGCTGTTCCTTCTGTTTGGAATGCTTGGTGTCCCACAATCCCCACCCTAATCCATTCACTCTGCCTTATATATGTTTAAGAAGTGAACAGCATAAATAAATTTCCCTGAGCCTAATCAAGATGAAATAATGAAACTAAATTTCGGGTGTGTTGGTGGGGGGTGGGTAAAGCAGGGAAGAATTTCAAAATAGAAATGTAGAAGCCAAAAAAGCATTCCTATTCCCTACTGGAATGGAACAGCAGTCCTATCTGTGAAGAAATTGTAGAAGACATCCATGAAAACAGATTTTTTTTTTTATTTATACATACAAGCTGGGGTGCAGGCCAGAGGAGTGGGGCGGCGAGAGGGTTCACCAGAGACAGAGCGGGTAGCAGAACAGACAGATCAGAAATACACTGCTGAGGGGAGCAGCGGACAAGGCAGGAGAGGTCTGCCGCGCCATGTGGGATTCTCCCTGGCTGGGCGTCGAACTTGCGTCGCCGCTGCCGACAGCTCCACAGCGCAGCGCTTAACCACTGCGCCACCGGGGAGGCCCCATGAAAACAGATTTTAACCTTTAAGAAAATACATCTGAATTCCTGTCTATGACTTTACTAATAGATATACCATGGAGTCATAACTAAGGTACACTGAAATTTATTAAATGGACTGAAACTATGGGATCTTTTTCTATAGTCTTCTTATTACTTAACCTGATTCTAATATGTATGAAATATTAAATCTTTATAGTTAAAAACTCAATGGGACTTTTTAATTGCAGAAATACCTACACTAGACAATAGGTAAAGGCGAGAGGTAGAGAACTACCTGGCTTAAGTTCCCTATTATAATGTTCACAACATCTCATTTCACTTGGAAATGTGCATTTCCAGCACATTTAGTTCATTTTAAAATGAAGGTGGAGGCCTATATTCCAAAGTGATGTTTAATGCTTTTTGAATTATCTGAACCCATAAACTATCACTAAATTATTTTCTAAGCACTGAACATAAATAAGAAGGTGCTGAGCTACAGTAACTTATCAAACCTACTTGGTTTCTACGTAGAATTTTTTTTTTCCTCATCAGTAGTAAACAAAGAAAACACTGGGTTCATATAAGCACATTTTAGAATCAAATAATACAGCTCAAATTTTATACAGAATTTAGTTCCTGGCACATAGTGAGTAATTAAGTATTTACCATTAACATTACCATAGCCATAACTAGTTTAGTAAATCACATAATACTAAACTACATAGTGCTCATTCTTTAAATATTTTATAATGCACATTTACTTTAAAATAAGTTTGGGGAACTTTGATCAAGTTAAAATTCCATGAGAAAACTAAGTAATATATATTCTTGAGAAACTTTACAAGTTATTTTTCACACTCCAAATTCTATAAACATAGAAAGCATGTTGGTTTTGAAATTAAATCGTGGTTCTGCATCACTTTAAAACTTAACCATAAGCCTCTCTTTTAAAACCTGCATATAGGATACAAACTAGCTGCATTAAGCAGATTTTAAATATGCAATAAACCAGTCTAACTTCCTAGACATACTATCAACTAAAGAGCAGATTTGAATGAAATCAAAGCAGTCTCTCTGGGACACTGGGTTTGTATCTAGGGAAACCTTTGTTTTGAGGAGGAGTTTTAGAGCCCAAGACTCAATTAAGAACAACAGTTTGGTACAATTGTTTCTGCCAACCAAGCACTGAAGATATTGATAGAAAAGGAACTGACAAAAAGCAAAGCAATAGAGAAGACATCGGAGAAGAGAGAGAGTAGTAGTTTTACATATTCATAATATATATTTATATAGCCATATTTTCATATATTTCAGGAGGAAAATTCTTTTTCTCTGTCATCTACCTACCATTAGTGGAAATACAATGGCAGAAATTTTTTGGTTAAGACCATGAAATCATGGGAAAGAAATTATTTATTGAATACCAACTAGGTACTACATTATCTCATTTGAGTGGCTCTAGCACACACGGTATTGTGACACATTTCATAAACAGTATTTCCCTCCTCTCTACCATCTGCTACTTCAATAAATCCAGGTATGACACAGCATGAATATTTAGACGTTGATACTCTGTCTTGTCTTTGCCATTGTTTGAGGCTTCCTCCACATTCCCCTTGAGGTAAGTGCTTGCCTTTGTGTAGGTGTCAATTCCCAGATTGTCTCCCTTCCACTCCTCTGCTATTCTAACATCCTCTATACTAATTTAAATTCCATGACCTGCACAATATTCTTCAATCATATACCTTTTAAGATTGGAAGGAATCTCACAATTCATTGAGTTCATAGAAAGGAAACAGAAAAGAGGCTCTCTGAGACCAGCAAGTTAGTGGCAAAGCAGAAAAGGAAACAAGATTTTCTTTCTCCTGGGTCATAGTTTGTTTCAGTATACTTAAATATGTCCTCAAATCACCTTATCATTCTCCCTCTATATCTTTTAAATATTCGTATTTATGTCTTACTCAAATAGCCACTCCAGATGACTTGTTTTTTCTCTTAGGATTCATGTAACTTTTGAGATAAAATATTCATAATTTGCTATACCCTAATTGAAATCTAATCCTGCATTTCTCTGAATGCTGGAACTTCTAAGAAATATAAGTAAATGTCAAGAGAAAGAGTTCTTATTTACTGTAAAAAAAAAAAAAGTTTGAAAATATCAGGTTAAGAAATTCAAATGACATTATCTGCCAAGAGCTGGGGGGAGGGGGATGGAGGATATTGTTTAATGGGTATAGAGTTTCAGTTTTGTTGACGAAAACGGTTCTATAGCTGTATGGTAATGATAGTTTCACAACACTATAAATGTCTTTAGTATTACTGAAGTATATGTGCAAAAAATGGTTACACAGTGGTAAATTTTATGTGTATTTTCCAATAATATAAACCCAAAAATATTTGCTAAAAATCTATACAAGTTTCTTTACTGCAAAACTTCTCAGAATCTTTTATTTGCCTAAATGAAAATTTGTCAATCTCTGGGGGAACAAGGGCTAATCGCAGTGTTCATGATTATTCTTCTTTCAGTTAATACTTCAAAAGATGGAACACATGAATGTTTGTAAAATAAAATAATAGGCTAGATGCTGAAGAAGATACAAAAATGATCAGAATACAATCACTACTAACTCTATAGCACTTTGGGTTTGCTATAAAGCATTCAAGCACTTTAGTAGGAGTCAATGGGGCTAACATAAGTAGGTTACTGAAAATCAGTTTATTTCAAATTTGTTGGGATGGTGTATTGATGTGGAATCTGATTTGCTTGTAATGGAAAAAAATTAGTCATCAATCTGAAGGCATAATATTTTATCATAAAAAATGATGAAATTATTAAGATCATCTATTGTTAGAGGATACCAGTGACTTCTCTCACTATAGTGTTTAACTGTGAACTACATATTTGTATAACTGTTATATGAAAATTCTTATATGGTGGGTACTTTTAAAACACACAATTCAATAAGGCTTATTTTCCCCAGATACTTTTAAGAAAATACAAGGATAATGGTTTAGACATGATGGTACGGCTGTGGCTAAAAAGTAATGTCAATGCGTGCCTTTGCCTCTGAAAATGAAACTAATGGTTCTCTGAGCAACTGTTTTAGGCAACTGTTAAAGTCCATTCCAGCTCTATATCATATGATTAGGATTAAACAGAAAAGGCATGTTAGTTAGAAGTAACAATTTTACTATATATACAAAATAATGGAGGACACATAAACATTTAGTAATGACCAAGTAATTCCTATATGTCATACTTTATATTTGAATCAATAGAGGTGGAACCACTACCTTCATTTGCCAATACTAACTCTTTAACTCCTTATAAAGCAGTAATCTATTGAAGCCACACTAATGAGCAGTATTCTTAAAAGATCACTTATAACCATCTAATAAAAAACACTGAGTAAATTTTTCTAATTTCTCATCTTCCTTAATCTCTCTGCAACATATAACACAATGTAACTTTTCTCTTCCCCGCCCCCCACCATCTCTTTCTTTCTTTGTTAGGTTACTATAATTCCCAAAATACGTCTTCTAGAACACCAGTCTCCATGAAGTATTATGGAGGAGAAAAGGGTTCAACAATCAAATAAATCCACAATACCTTACTTCATATATCCTCCTCTTAAAGATTTGCCATGTATGTTACCATATTAAAAGCCCAGAGAATTCTCAGTGTTGAATTTAACTTTGACATAGTTATAGTACTTCAACTGAACCGATTTTCTTTGCCATTGACCTATCACCACTTCATAGACCTGGTGTTTGGTAAAACATACTTAGAGGAAAGCTGTTCCTACTTCCTTGATTCTCTCTTTTAATTGTTCTTTTTCCTCTTGTACACCAAATGTGGAATTGCCAAGGTTTCCTTATCAATGTTCCTCACCCCCTTCCCCATTCTACCCTTGATATCTCATCCACACCCAAGGCTTCAAGCTATCTATTTGGAACATTCTCACACTAATTTTTCAAGAAGTACCACTTTCATTTCTCTACCAGTTGATTATTTCTAATTGGATAGCCTGCTGTCCCTTCAAAATTGGTATGTTTAGATTTGAACTTATTTCTTCCTAACTAATAGGAATCCCTCCTGACTCATTTATTTATGTTAAATTCTCCTGGTTTCCCAGTCAGTTGGGCCTGAAAGCAGAGTCACCATCTTCTGGCATCTCCTTTCGTTCAGTTACAAAATTCTTTCAAATTCCTCTGATACGTCTCTCACCCCCAAATCCATACTTCACATTTGCAAACAATTTGAATAGTTTAAAAACTTTGCCCCGTGTGTTATAGGTAGCTAATATTTACTCGTCACTTAGAAGTATGACACACTACTCCATGTGAGGTTCATGAACAATCGTGGTACAATCCTATCAGATAAGTACTACTATCGTGTTACAGCTGGTAAACTGGGACAATGAGGCTAAGTAACACAGTTCACAATCAAAATTTTTTCTCAGTCCAATCCAACTACTACTACTATTTCCCCCAACCAAATTTTTTATTTCAGTCAAACTGGTATATTCATTATAAATCTTACCCTGGTAAGGATCACAACAGTGACTTTCAGATTCCTCTCATTCAGGTCTAATCCCTCCTATGAAGTCTAGATGGCTCTAGACTCAATGTTAATTCCTCCTTCAGAATTTCTATTCACAATCATAGATGTATATTGGTCACTATCAATTTGATTTATATTTGTCTCACTATTGTGCTGAATAGTGCCTCCACCCCTTTATTCTCAAAAGTATCTCAATCTACACAATAGATAAGATACAGTTTTTTTGTATGCATTTTAACTTTCCAATTAAATCATGGTCCTTGACGGTAGAAAAATCAACCTTAAAACTTAACAGTTTTCTTCTTTCAGAAGTTGCTAACTACTATTAACAAACACAGTTTTTCATGTGTTTGGGAACAGAACAATTTTGGGAATGAGGTGCCTTTGGCCCCGTTCTGTTTTCCAGTTGAACACTGCTTTTAGATCAAAAGCTAAACTCAGTTTTTGTGTCTGAAAAATCGTAGGTATCTAATATATTGGAAAATGAATGTATAATGCACCAAAATATCCCAGACTATATCTAGCTAATGTTCCTAAAATATTTCAATTATGCACATGTAACAGGACACTTTGAGTATAAAAATAGGAAGTGGTTTTAGCAATAACTACCAAGAAAAAAGGTTTTCTGGTATTTTTCACTGTTATACACAAGTGGAGATAGTGACAAATTCCCACACAATAATCATGTGCTACTAGCCCTGAAATAAATCACAGTGATAATGAAAAAGTTGCTCTGAAGAAGGGAAAAAAGACATTTAAAAAATCTTCCTAGTCTTTAGAATATTTTTCTCAGTCAACTCATTATACAAAAGTGATAACAAGCTCTCCTATTTAAGAAGAATGCATTCTGTCTATGAAGAAAACAATTGTTTCACACTGTGTTTTGCAGTCCTATTCAGCTTGCACAGACAATTTGCATCAACCTGTGACTAGTGATACTGTCACTTAGTGGTGTCCCAGATAGCCATGACCTCATGTGCTCTTAATACTGAGGTTTTCATATAATGTCTCTGGAATACTCATGAATTATCACCTGAATCCAATTACATTTTACTAGTCATTATTAAATTTTAAAATACTAATAAATAACGTATCAGTTTACTTAGGATTGGTATCACAAATCACTCAGCAGCAGAGCTCTTCATAGCAAGCAAGGAATGAGACAGGCAAATGTGATAAATGCATCAATGTCAGTCTGTAATATTAAATATGACTGTTAGTAAAATATAGCATAAAATTCCACATCTATGCAGAATATACTACACAAGCTAAGAATGTCAATTAACATAATCACGTATTGAGTGTTCCTCACTGGCGGTGAAACATTTTACTGTTCATTTTCTTTTTAATCCTGAATGTTCACAAACTACAGTTGTTACAGAATGTAAATCCAGCAAAAAAACAAGCATTTACTATTAGAGCAGAGACGGCAAAAGCAATGGCAGTAAATGGTTTCAAAGAGAGAAAATAAAGATAGGATATACAGAGAAGTAAAGGACAAATTAAAACCAAAAGGAAAAATTTTACAAAGAAATAGTTAAGGAAAAGGGCAGATGAACTCCTGGGAAAAAGTAAATGACTGGCATATAGCAAAAGAAAGTATTTATACAAAGAAAAGGTTGTTATGAACAGATTAGACAATTATCCCAAGACATGTAAAAAGAATAGACAACATTCTTATCAGAGTAAAATTCAAGAACCAAGGGATCGCTGGTACTGAGCTAAAAAAACTTACAGCTCACATTACATATTTTTGAAATTTAGGTTCAGAATTAAAGAAAAATTGTTTGAGGTTATAAAGAAATCAAAATATATCAATGTAGATCAGTTAAGTATGACAATCCGATGACTTGGACCATATGCAGAGCAATGTTTTATTTTGTTCATCAATAGCTTACACTTATGTCTATTAAACATGATCTGCAAAAACATCCAAGGAACTTCAGAGGTTGCTAACATATCAACAATAACTTAAAGTAACTGATACAACAATACAGATATAAAAGTTTGGGAAAGATATTTAATGAGTTTCTAGATCTCTTATTACAAGAACTAATGATGATGGGGCCTCCCTGGTGGTGCAGTGGTTGAGCACTGTGCTGTGGAGCTGTCGGCAGCGGCGACGCGCGTTCGACGCCCGGCCGGGGGGATTCCCACATGGTGCGGCAGACCTCTCCCTCAGCAGTGTATTTCTGTCGATCTGTCTGTTCTGCTCCCCACTCTGTCTCTGGTGAACCCTTTCGCCACCCCACGCCTCTGGCCTGTACCCCAGCTTGTACGCATAAAATAAATAAATCTTAAAAAAAAAAAAAAGAACTAATGATGATGGTCCCATCATACTTACATTAGATTTTCTTTAATTTTCAGAATATTCACAGTGTTACTATATGAACACTCCTCAGTCCCTAAGGCATTGTCCTTATTCTTACCTTCAAAGTTTTAGAAAGTAGGACTGTGGCATAAAAGATGCCTCTTTATGGGATATAATACAACTTTCCTCCCTCCCCTGCTCCTTCCAGTTTTCTGTAAAAGTAATTCAACAGTGCTAAGAGAGAATCTTTAATAACATCACACATACATAAACACACATTCCCTCTCTCTCTCTCTCTCTCTCTCTCTCTCTCTCTCTCACACACACACACACACACACACACAATTTTCTGGCCAACCTTAGTTATGTCTGTTGGGTGAAAATCAGGTATCTACGTAAAGGTCAGTCTTACTTAGAGAGTATTATAATGATTACAGAATTTAAAAGAAGATATGAAAAACACTGATTCTTCAACAAGAGAGGGTGCAACTGGATATGATTTTAAAAGGTATTTGATCATAATTATTTCCAATAGTTACTCAGGTTTTATTAATTTTCCTTCAGTCATGTTTAATCTATTCCCCCCCCATCCATCATTTGTCAACATACAAGTTTAAACCCTCATCACTAGTTAAGTAATCTACTAATTGGTCTTCTGGACATCCTGTGCCCCCCTCTAAAGCATTCTGCCTTAGTTAATCATGCAATCATGCAACAAATATTTAATGAGCTCTTATGGACCATGTAAATGCTTATTTTGTCAAGATTTATGGAAACAACAGAAGTTAGCAGGTACACTTCAATTTGTGCTTCTGAAATAATGAAACTGGCCATGCATTTGATTATGCTTTCTTGCAGCATTTGTGGGCAAGAACTAATGCATGAGGAGTACATAAAAACAAAGGCAGAATTCTACCCAAGTTTGGTTATGATTACTACATATTGGGGCCAAAACATTTTTATCTTGGTAGTGCTAAATGATACGATGGCAAACACTCATCTCATATTCAAGTATTCAAACAACTTATTCAGGAATGGAGTCAGTGATTTTGATCCATGTAATTATGCACAAGCTTTTATGTGCCTAGGACGCCTTTGAGCAACAACTCTACTATTAATGGCTTCAATCTCACAAATACTAAATAATTTGGATCCTAACCAATTCCAATTTCTATAGTTTCATGTTCCAAGGTTTCATTTGTAAACATCTTGTTTGTAATCTGGATTAAATTTTCTACAGAAAAAAGGCTATATCCGCAGTTTCCCAGAGAACTCCTAAGAGTCTACCTGCTCTCTAACAATATAACTAAAATATATCAAAGATGCAGGGAAAAGCAGTTACATTATTAATAAGCACACACACATATAACTCAATTTGTGCCAGATGTTCTTTTAGGTATTTTACATATACTGACTGACTCAATCATCACAACAAAATTATGGTAAAGTTACTATTATTATGCCTATGTTTACAGATAAGGAAACTAAAGCAGACATTTAAAAATCTGCCCAAGGTCCAACAGTTAAGAAGCAATGTAACCAGATTTCCATCCAATTCTGGGCTTCAGAGTCTGCTTTTAGTCACTAGGTTGAATTATCTATTCAAAATTTTTTTTAGAGTATCCCAATTTTCTGAAGTAGATCTTCATTTTTAAGAATTACTCTGAACCTAAATCTAATTGTTTCTAGATTTCAATATTAACTTACAGAAAAACTAAAAGAAACAGTGACACTATGAAAAAATTAAAACCAAATCCCAAAGGTAGTACATGTGACATAACATATGTTCAGTTTCACCAACAAGTCAATGGCATAGGAGAGAGAATGGGGGATTAAAAAGGAAGGGGACTAAAAGTAAAGTTATTTAGTGAAATAATCAAATTAAATCTGCAAAACTTTTTAGATCTTGATTTACATAAACAAATAAATCAGGGAAATCTGAATTTGGATTGGAGATTTTTATTAAGGAATTACTGTGATTATGTAGTCCTCATTATATGTGTACATATATTCACCAACACATATATACATATACACACATATTTTTTTATCTATTAGGGATTCATACCTAAGGATTTAAGGAGGAAATGATAATATGGCTGGAATTTGTTTATAAATGCTCCATTATAAACAAATGTTGGGGGAAATAGAAGTCTCCCTGGATTAACCCTAAAGGGTAAGTCTCAGCGCTGTAACCTATATGGCTGGAGTTAGCTCCCTGGACAGGGAGCTAATCCACATATGGTGCAGCAGACCTCTCCTGTCTTGCCCTCTTCTCTCCTCAGCATTGTATGTCAATAAATTCACCTGTTCTGTGCCCCACTCTGTCTCTGGTGAATCCTCTCACACACCACCCCCACCCCTGGCCTACACCCCAATTCTATGCAAAAAAAAAAACAAAAAACACCAAAAAACCAAAAAACCAACCCAAACCTTTAAGGAAATGGGTTCCTCAGAAAAACCAAACCTTTAAGGAAATGGGTCCCTCAGCAGTATAATTTGAACCTAAATCACATTTTACTTACCTCTAGACAAGACATATGACCCACGCCAGAAAATTATACTATATTTGGATATACAAATATATACAAGTCGCCCATCTTTATAGTCAACAATTACAATAAAACATGAAAAGAATTTCAAAATAATCAAAGATTTGTTCAATATGAATGGTGCTCCCCACCTTGGGTAGGACAACCTGAACAACATATGCTGAAACACTGACCTTTAGATTCAGGTTTAGTATTAATGTATACATAACGTATTTTTTCTGTCTACTAAATCCATAATCCTTACTTAGGTAGGTATGCTGATTAGATTTGGTATTTATTAATCTTAAAATGTGTAAATATCTTCCCATATAACTGTACAAAAATTCTGAACTTGGTAGAATATGCATCTTTTCATATATTTCCTATTTTTTAGGGTCCCAATTCTGTTAGGTGATAATACAATGATTTAATCTTGGATCTCTCTTATGACTGGGTCTGAATTTTAATCACAATAGTTAAGGCCATTCTATTGAGAGGCATTATTTACATATTCTTTCAATATTTTCATTAAGAACTATTCTAAATTCAGCAACTATTCACTGCCCCTCGCAGAGTTTCATGTTTAAGATTTTGGGAAAGGTGAGGAACATTTTACCAAAAAAACTCAAGGGCAAGAAGTACCTGTCATATAAAAAGAACATGGTTTCTTAAATGTCTTTCTTCTTCAACCACTGACATTTCAATTATAGTGTCATGGACGAATAAGCAGTTAATGTATTTATAAATTATTTACAAGTTAATTAGTACGAATGGCTTGTGAAAATACAACATCAATGAACAGGCTTTAGAGAAAAAATTCTTATTCACCCTATTTATCACCAATGTTTTGTTGGCTTGTATGTTATTGTCTCCCTATCAAAACGTTTCTTTGGGTCAAAAAAGGGAAAAAGGAAAGTAAGTGCGAGGTGCTCTGCTTCCTTGTGAAAGGGATGTAACACAGCTGAGGAGAAAGGCTTAGTTGGTGAGTTATGTTTGAAAGTACAGAAAAAAAAAACTTAGAATTAAAGGAATGCAATGTGTCTATAGAATGTGTTCATCAAGATGTGGTTATCTGATGAATATCCCTAACCTTCCTTAAGGTCTTTTAACACATCTGTGTCCACTGGCCAGCACTGTGTTGGAGAGAATATCATCCACACTGGCATTCCTTAATGTATTTTCACAGCCTAAACATTTTCAAATTTATAATTTAATTTACATTAAATACACATGTAAGGCAACTTATATAATAGTTAATTTACATTTTATGGCTGTTACAAAGATCAAATAAAATAAATGTGAACATTTATTGTAAATTCTAAGATCTTAAACTGCTATTAGTATAGCTTTTATATGTAAGACAAAATTAACGTCAATCAATGTTGTCCTTTTCTAATCTTGCTTATTAATCATTTCCTACTTATATGTGAAGCTTACCATACATTTAGACCTTTAAAAGCCTTTCAGTATTAAACATGCAAGTTACATCTCCTCAATAAAATTGTAAACTCCTCAAGGGCAGGAATCACAATGCCTTCCTTCTGTTCCTCTGTGTTGTTACTCCCTTCCACTTCCTTGTACCATTAGTGAGTTTTTAACAGAATGGGTATTTGCAGAACTTATTAAACTTCCTTAATGAACGCATGGTACAAGCATTGAACGAGCTGATCATCCTCCCTAAAGTGCGTCAATAAAATCATCAGGGGGCCATTACAGAGGAAGAGAAAAATACCATGATTACCATGATCACTGATGCAGTCTCTAAGAAGCCATAGTAACTAGTAGGTAACCCTAAAAAGGCAGCTACACTCCATGTGATTACTAACAATCCTTATTCCAAAGATTCGGGGTTCTCTGAACATCTGTGATCATTCTACACAATTTTCAATCTTAGACCATTATTATTTTGATAAATTAAACCCGAATAAGGTAACCTGACTTATGTATAATCAGAAATATTGGAAAACAAGAACTGCTGTGTGGCAGCACTATGCTGCAGCACAGCTTTTACACAAAATCTGCATGTGTATTCGATGAGGGAAATTGTAAGTACTCATTAAACATCTATTGTTGTAGTAAATTTTGACATGCTTGATATTACTGTTAGTGGTACTGACAACGAGAACAACAATCATAATATTTACTGTTTACCATGTGTCAGAAACTGTGCTTACCACAGTTATATAAGTTAGACAATACATTTATTTTCCAGATGAGAAAACTGAGGAATAACTGAGTATAAACCTTTAGACAAAGTTAAGCAGAAGACTTAGCTCTATCTGGGTCCAAGACATTACACTAATATAATGTAACCCATTCTTAACCTCAGCATGATTGCTATATTAGACTAGCCAATCCTTTATTGTGGGGGGCTGTTTTGTACATTATAGGATGTGTACTATCATCCCGAATCTCTCCCCACTAGATTCCAACCAGTGGTACTGTACTATCCAACAAGTAATGGCAATAAAAATACCCCCTGACATTGCCAAATGTCCCTGAGGGAGCTAACACATTGGCTGAGAATCACTGGAGTAAGTGCTTTAACTTGTTGAATCATCAAGACCACAAAACTTTAGAGAATCTAGGGCTATACAATAACTTCATGCTTTAAACCTGTCAGCAATAAAAGGGTATTTCAAGTCTTTTGAAAATACAACTAATGAAAGATGTTGTGTGGTTAAGTAAAAATGTTTTAGTGCTATTTAAACTCAATAAATGACACTAATGCTCATGATTTTCTTACTTTCATATACAAAGACTATAAAATTGTGAATCTGTAACCATAAAAGAGAACTTATAACATGCAGGAATTTAAAGTAGTCCCTTTGACTGGATGTACAGAATTGCTCTTTTGAGGGCAAGAAGAATCAAAATCTACATTTTGGAATTATTTTCAGACAGTTTAGTACTTTTCATCGCCATTGTCTCCTTTCCACATCATACAAATATGCAAACACAAACATGCTCTATTATTTTACATATTTCATTTGACTTTTAAGTTTAGAGTAAATTATGCAGCTTATTGTAATTAATCTAAATTTGTTTTGAATGACTTTTGCTTGCTTTCAAAATAAATCCAAATCATAAAAAGAGTGGATATTTAGAGAAAAAGTCCAAAGAGTGAAAGCATTTTATACAATGAATAGAAAGAATCAATGCATTGCAGACATAATTTCCTAAATGATTCTGGGGTGAGGATGAAGAGAGAGGAATAACTATACAAATATCCAAAGATTTCAAGAGTTTAAAATCCAATTGCTAATCAATACACGAAAATCAGCTCCATTTCTACATACTAACAATGAATCATCTGAAAAGGAAATTACAAGATAATTCATTTTCCAATAGCATCAAATAAATGAAACATTGACAAACTAACTCAACCAAGGAGGTGAAAAGACTTGCACAATGAACACTACAAACATTGCTGAAAGAAAAACAAAAATAAATGGAAACAAAAAGGGACTACTTTACATTCCTACATGTTAAAGTTCTGGTTTTTGTTAGTCTTATAATTTTATAGTCTTTGTATATGGAAGTAAAGAAAATCATAAGCATTAGTGTCCTTTATTGAGTTTAAATGCCAATCTGTTCACAATTTGAAAGATTGTTAAATGACAAAATTATCCAAAAGGATCTACAGATTCAATGCAAACACTACCAAAATCCCAATGATATTTTCTGCAGAAACAAGAAAAACCCTAAGAATTCATATGGAATATTAAAGGACCTCAAAAAGCCAAGCGTCCCTCAGAAGAACAAAACTAGAAGTCTCACATGTCCTGATTTCAAACTTACCACAAAGCCACAAAAAACAAAACTATGGAGTACTCACAAAAAGAGACTTATAGACCACTAGAACAGAACAGAGAGCCTAGAAATAAACTTTCACATATACCGTTGACTGATTATTGGTAAGAGCGCCAACAGAAAAAGGATAGACTTTTCAACAATGGTATTGTAAAAACTCAACATCCACGTGCAAGAGTGAAGTTAAACCTTTACCTAATACCATATATAAAAATTAACTCAAAATGGATAAAGGACCAAATATAAGACTTAAAACATAAAACTCTTAGTAGAAAACATAAAACTGAACTTGGAATGTTTTCTTGATATGACACCAAACACACAGGTAACAAAAGTAAGAAGAGACAAACTGGACTGCCTGAAAAATTAAAAAGTCTGTAATCAGAAGACACTGTTGAAAGAATAAAAAGGGAACACAGAGTGAAAATATTTGTAAATCTTCTATCTGATAAGGGATTAATGGCCAGAATATATAGTGAACTCTAAAACTCAGCACCAACAACAAAATCTGATTTAATAATAGGCTAAGGATTTAAATAGACATTTCTCAAAGTAGATGAACGGAAAATAAGCATATAAAAAGAGGTTCAACATTTCTAATCCTTAGGGAAATACAAATTAAAATTACAATGAGATAACATCTCACAACTATTAGGATACAACTATAAAAAAATTCAGAAAACAACAACTGTTGACAAGGATGTAGTGAAACTGGAATCCTTTTACACTATTGTTAGGAATGTAAAATAATATCTCTAACATGGAAAACAATATGCAGGCACCTCAAAAATATCAAAAACAGAGTCAGCATATGACATAGCAATCCCACATGAGGGTATAGGCACAAAAAATTTGAATTTAGGGTCTCAAAGGCATATTTATCTAACTAAGTCCATTGCAGCATAATTTACAGCAGGATAAGATAGAGTGATTTTAAATTTCTATTTGATCCTTTCCTGCAAAAGTGTATGATGCAATCATTCCATATTGCACTGATCTGATATTATAATACATATGTATGTGGTCTGATATATATAACAACATGGTTACACATTAAATAACAAAACTACCAGATACCATATATCTGACTCAGAAACATGAGGCCACTGCAAAAACACTAAAATAACAGTTAAAAAAGAAATTACACAATGATTAAAAGGAATTTAAAAATCTTTGAATGCTTTTATGTAAAACATCTACAAATATCAAACTAAGCAAGTCTGTCACTTTTGACAACTGAAGAATTAAATGGTTTAGCAGCTTCCCACAGAAATTCACACCATAGAATTCTGTCTAAAAAACAAATTCAAATTTTAATTTTCTATCTAAACTTCTAAAGTTCCCAAATTTCAGGACTCCCTTGGGCAGGAAGATTTCAGATATTTCTTTTGAAACATTTTCAAATTATTTTTATAATCCTGGACTCTCTCCTGTCTTTAAGGATTCTGATGTGTCCTCTTAGATGAAACCATGTGCTTATCTGCTGTGAAAAAATAATAAATTAATACTACGTATATACTACTTACTACCTTCTCTTTGAAAAACATGGCTATATGTACTATACATATTTTCATAAAAATTAGTCTCCTTTAATTTGAGTAAAAAAAAAAATGCTCCTTTAGTACAACCACAAGAAATAGTACGAATCTTGTTGCTCATGTCCTCCCGCATTTCTTATTGTATAAATGGTTGAAACTTAACCACATTCTTCATGAAGTTGAAATGATGGGACACAATTTTAAACACACATTATATACCAATTCTATACAATTAATCCAGCTTTGAATTATGCAGAGGCCAGATTTTAAAGTAATTAACAGTTTTCACATTTTGAAAACTACTAGGGGTTTCTAGAAAACTAGAGACACAAGAAATGCCATTCTAGAATAATCTGGTGTGCATCCAAAGTAGCAGCTTGTGTCCTCTATTAGTAAATCACAAGCAGCAAGTCATTCAATTAGATAAACATATGCCATGGAAGGAAAAAAGTTTTTTATTCAGCTAGTGGACAGTAATTTCTTCTTTCATGGTTGTTGATTGACCAAGCTTTACCTTAGCCTACTTTAGAAAAGAAAATAATAAGAAAATATGCAAAGCCAGAAAATAGGTATTACCACTCTTGTCAATTCATATTGATTTATAGTAGGTGCCAACAAAATCTCCATTAAGGAAGTTTCTGAAGCTATCTCTGGACTCAGTATAACATGAATCATGATTAATTATCTATGTTTTTCACTGGCAAAGGGTAGGGTTGAGGGAACAGGGGGTGGGCAGAGCTAAGGTGCAAGAGTATACATATATTTACTGACCCAGGGCTAATGGTTTTCTTAATTGTACAAAAATTTTTACTTTATTATAAAAATTAAGTGAGTAGTTCTTTAGCTTAAATGCAGATTGTATTAAAAATATTTTCTTTTTTTAATATTTGCTTCTGTGTATCACACAACCATTGCCTGAAGGGATAATTGATTTTGGCTCTGTCATTTCCCCTCACCTAATGATACGTCATTACTCATTTTATTGTCTTTTGTAACTGCAATTTATTCAGTACCTTATGGGTCAGTGGAACAGTTTTTAGGCCTTATAACAGCAACCTCTATCTTTTTTACCTATTGTGGGGTCATATTTCCCAATCAATATTTAATATATTTCATATTACAATACTTCAATTATAATTATCAATGATTCTGATATCTAGTGTAATTTAAAATGATGAAACCACAAAGATCAATGATATCAAAAAGAAATTTGTCAGAATTTGAATTTAGGGGGTTGAATTTGAAAAGTTTATGTTACTGTCATTCCTTTTCCACAAAGACCCTACTTCTATTAAGGAGAATATACTGAATGCTAACGTTTGCAGAATTCATTTCCTGTGAAGTCAGGGCCACCTTTTGCTGCTTTGTATAAAGGAGAAGAAAAAATAAACTGGAAGTAAGAGGCCTTAGCATCTCCTAATCTTGGTTTTTATACTAACTGCTGAAGGCTTAATTCCAGTCCACAAAATGGGGATCTAGACAAGAATCTAGATTGCCATTCCAGTTCACTACACTGCTCCTGAGTTCTGTGATTCTAGTGCACCATACTTCAATTCTCACTGCCTTTATCCCTTCATTTTCTACTTCCACCAAAATACTGGTTTTAACCACAGTTCTGCATGCTGTTTGTCATATTAATTCTATGAATTTTTAAGTTCTTTTGCTACAGAAGTTGTTTTTAACCAGTAACTGCTTTTATTGTTATTCAATTAAGTATGAATTAGTCTAATAATTGTAAACATAGTATTAAGTGTGGAGACAATGACATCATTGCTTCCTTGAGGGTAGCATTTGATCTAACAATAATCAGCTTTGTCTGTAGTTCTGAAAACAACTTAGGAATTTCGAAGAAGAGATGGCAAAACTGATTTAAGACTTACGTTTAACAATTATTTGCAATATTAGCAAGAAATAAACCAAAATGTTTTACACTGGTCATCCTTGGGTGGAAATAGTATGAGTGACTCACCTTTTTTTGCCACTTTAAAAATATTTTCTACATTTTCCAAATTAAAAAAAAGTCAATTTGTTAATAAATAAATGTATTATTATATAATAATCTACTTTATAAATTCTTTGCACTGGGTGAAAACCACAATCAAAAAATATGCATTGAACAGGTTATGTAGTACTGCTAGGAGGTATAATACATACATGATAAAATTCTGAAAGCCTCTGTATACTAAAGGGAAATTTAAGGGGAAAGGAGTTACTGTGTAGGCAGTTTTCATTATTTTAGACCATTAAAATCATCTTCCAAAAGCCCTTATGACTTTTAAGATTAAAAAAATCATTTAATTTATAGCTAGCAAATTAACTTCATATCAAACTTATTAAAAGATGCCACCCTATGCTTAACATGTTCTAATATATAATCCATGCATACAGTAACCCATTTAATAAATTTAAATGCATGGTTTTACTATTCTAAATACAGAATTTCATTACTAAACTTCTACCTTTAGGACATATGCTGTCCATTCTTTTGGGTTACCTAATGCTGAGTTCTAAATTGGAGATCTGCAACTCCAAATATAACATCATTATCACAGGAAAACACCTTCCACTTACACAATTTCTAAAAGGGTGCATGATAAAAAAGTAGAAAATGCCTATTCAAACACACTCATGCACACACAAACACAACAGATTCATGAACACATTCTAATATGATACTACCCAAAACCCTAGATTTTTTCAGTTTACTAGATAGCCTAGGTTTGGTTTTCAGCCCTGTTAACTCAACAGCTGTGACATCCTAGACACAGTATTATTTGGCTGTTCTGGGAGGTAAGTTTCTCATCTGTAATACCACTACAACAAATATCTGCTTCATATTCTACCACCACAGAATGTCTTTCTATATGAATTCTCTGGATATACACACTATCCCCTACCTAAGGTCATACAGAGTTATCAGGCAAAAACAGGAAATCCAAGTAAGGAAAGAAGAAATAAAATTACTATTGATAGATGATATATTATACATATATATACACATATATTATACATATATACACATATTACATATATACATATTATACATACATACATATATATATATAACCCCCTAAAAACGCCACCAAAAAGGCATTAGACACAACAGAAGAATCCAGCAAAGTGGCAAAATACAAAGGTAAATGAATTAATATGTCTTCATTCTACTCTTAGATTTCTGAATGACATCAATCTCCCAACTTGTACCATCTTCTCCAACTAGAACCACAAAGCAAAAATTCATGTGTTACCAGGATCATGCAAAAAGTCTCAACTGTATTTCCTGGATTGTATAGCTATAGCCCTACTAGATAACTTCCATACCTCAGCAAACAATTGGCTTTATCATTCACAGATTAACTAAAACAGATTCCAATCCAAACAGAAAAGCACTCTCTGGAAGATGTCTGTAGTATTCTTTACTGCTATGAAGAAAATGGATCCCATGTAATCCTATCTTGGCTTTATCTTCTGGGGCCAACTAAACTTATAAACAGTTGCATAATCTGTAGATATTTAATACAGATAAGTTTAACATCCTTCAATATCTACTGAATAATCTCTGCATAAAGTCATCAAAAATATAATTTTGCACATAATATTTTAGGGCCCATCGTGTAGATATTCAGGAATATTTACTCTCTAAACTTTTAGAATACTATGCTAAGAATTCTGCCACTTTTTAGAATTTGAGAATTTTTAACACTTCATAAGCTGTAAAGCACACTGACTATACAGCAATTTTAATAGTAATATTTAATTGTATTGTTATAATATTACTTTGTAGAGGGTATTTCTTCCCCTCAATTAAACTAGTGTGGTACTGAATAAGTTGATTATATTGTGGAATATGAAGACAGAATTTATGGAATTTTCTTTAGGAACCAAGTATAATAAGGAGTTTTTATCATAGAAGCTAGCTGTGTTATGCCTAACTAGAGTGTGTATCTCTTGTTATGGACACAGTTTTAAACTGTGACTGAAATAAAAGCAAGTACGCACGCAACACACTGTTAAACTCTGGAAATCATCTGGGAATAAAGTTAGTAAATTTGGTTACAAAAATTGGTATGATATTTTTTCTGTCTGGAAACCTTTGTTGTTTCCTTGGCCTTGGCTAAACTCTAGGGAATAGAAGTTGCTCTAAATAACCACTAAGTTAACCAAGGGTTATTTATTATGCATTATATCTTATCTTGATTCAAGATATGGAATAAAAGTTACCTTGGTTGCAAACAATAATACCTAAAATCAAGACAAAGATTATGACAATGTCTCTTAACGTTGATGTCTCTTTATTCCCAACATTTGTGCTGATTGTTGTTGAGTTACAAATTCCAGAGCAAAATGCTCAACAACTTTACAAAAAATCTTTAAAATCATGCGTAGTTGGTGACTAGATGAATTTAATTTCTTCTCTTTTGTACTGCATTCATTTTGGAAAAAAAAAACAAACAAAAAGCCTTTTCTGGTTTATATTTTGGATGTCAATAAGGGA
The DNA here is from genome assembly GCA_004024925.1 of Scalopus aquaticus. Classification (NCBI taxonomy): domain Eukaryota; kingdom Metazoa; phylum Chordata; class Mammalia; order Eulipotyphla; family Talpidae; genus Scalopus; species Scalopus aquaticus. The sequence goes on from PVIJ01001369.1 coordinate 108,513, forward strand.
AACGGATACTGGTCACTATAGTTCAGCATGGTGTAGTGTTTAAAGACTATAAGCCGTAATAACTAAGTTTCAGTCTCCCTGTTTACTTTGTCTCCAGTTTGACAGATCCATAGAAGCATCGGAAACCTTGAATTTTAAAAAATATGATGTAAGCTGTCTAGACTTGCTCTGGTGTTTTAATCACTACTTTAGTCTCTTCCCCACCTGGGAGGGTAAGAAATGCAGTGTTATAATAATAAGGCTCTGTGCAGTGATGGGAATGAAGAAAAGGTCCATAAACAAAATAGCTTAAATATATTAGATAGACAGGAAGGTTTCTAGAGGTTGTGTTTTCTCTTTTTTTAATATCCATCTGTAATCCACCTGAAGAGCAGAAAGTAATCATAGATACTAAAAAAGAAATGCCGGTTTGTGGAATACTATCAAGCTAATTAAAAGGGTATCAAGCACAAAGTCACATGTATGTGTGCATGCAGGTACAAACTTGTGCATGTGCCCAGTCCCTACTCTGACACAGAAGAAGGCCAGAGTTTAAGGGATGGGAGAGCAGGGGAGCTGGGTAAATGGCAACAACACAAAGAAATGTTCTATGTCAAGGATTCCAAATTCAATTTGGTTCAGATAATTTTTTAAACTTTTGCTTTTATTCAGTTCAAAAGGTACAGAAAAATAACAACTTGTGGCCTGAACTGTTCGCAAAACTTCTAGCTCTCCATTCACCTCAAAGGAGTTATGAAAAAAGAAAGAAACAAAAAACAATGAACAATAAGGAAACAGCCATACTTTATCTCTAGTTCACATATATTCAACAAACTTTCTAATTCATGATCAAAGAGTCTAAATTGAGACTGACTAAGGAAAAAAGATACTATCACACACATCCTTTTCAGTCAGGAAGAGAGAGTTAATCGCATCTGTAAAACCTTCAAACCAACCACAGGAATTCAGAGACACTTAACATCAATTATTTAAATAACTACTAATCTATTACAGAGCAAAAAAAAAAAAAAAAAAAGAGAGAGAATAGTTTAGGTCACTTGACCAGAAGTAAAAATATTTATTTTCTTCCTTTTCCTTCCAATAAAAGAGGAAGACAGCAATCTAATGACTTCCCAAATTAAAGCCAATCAATCACTTAAAGGATATTTCTCTGCTTAAAAACTTCTTCTAAATTTTTTTAGCCTTTCAAAAATAGTTTGTTGCTGAATGGGTGACCTCATCTCTAAATTCTGATAGGGAGGTAGTGTTTCTCCAGCAGGGTGTTAAGAATTCAACTCAATTCTGACACCATTTTCCCAGGGATAGCATTAAGTCCCATAGGTGAAGGGCCCGGTCTCCAAAGATGGCTCTCTACTTCAGATGCCAATTGCAAGCCCCGGATGTTACCTATGCATCTGATCAACTGTCTATAAAAATCAGATGTTTAGGACCTCTTCCACAATTCAATGAATTTGCTAGTGCAGCTTACAGTACTCAGAGAAACCCACTCATTCACACCTGATCATCAGTTTCTTACAAAGGATATTATGCAGGTATACCCAGATAAAAGAAATGCATAGGGCAAGGTGTGGGAAAGGGTGAGGCAGTGCCATGGGCTCTCCAGGCTCGCCATTCTCTCCAAGTATACATGTGTTCACTAATCTGAAAAATCTCCAAATCTCATCCTTAAGGGTCTTTAAGGAGGTGTCACTAATATGGCATGACTGATTAACTCATGGGTCACTGGTGGGTGAAATCAATCTCTAGTCCCTATCCCATTTCCCAGAGGTTCTACAGGCTGTCAGCATCCATCCTTTGATGCTTCTAACAGATACCTAATTCACATAACAAGACACCTTTATCCCTCTCAACACTTAGGAAATTCCAAGAGTTTTGGGAACCCTAAATTAAAACTGGGGATAAAGACCAAATAGATATCAGAAATATATTCGGGTCATCTGAATGATCAAATATACTTTTTTCTTGTAAGTCACAGTATCATAGTTACCTTGTTGAAAAAGACCTTAATTCATAGAATACATGTCATAAATGTGCTTGTGCTTATCATTAGTGGGAAAGTGTTAACAGCTTGTATATTCTGACAGCAAAGTGAGCCCTTACTTCTTTCAAAGGTTAAGATAGAAAAACTGAGCACTCTAAAAACACTGCCTTGAACAGCATTAAATAAGAATTTTCCTATGCCTTTACCACTTTTCAATGTTCATAAGACAAAAACCACTTCAATGCTGAACACATTGTGAAATGTGCTAAATGAAACACATTGCTAAAATGAAGCAAAAAATAGTCTTACTATGCTTTACATCTCTATTTTTGATATTAGATAAGCACTGCTAATTTTTAAGGTGTGATAAGTCATTGCGGTTTTTTTTACATTATGTATCTTGTCTAGCAAATGTCATATTCTGTATGATATTTGAGATTTGTTTCCCAAAAAGCAAGGAGGAGCAAGTAGAGTAGGTTCCAGATAAAATAAACTGGCCATGAGTTGGTAACTACTGAAGGTGGGATATGAGGGATACATGGATGTTTCACTATACTATTTTCTCTACTTCTACATATACTTGAAATTTTTCATAAAACTTAAAAGTGTCTACAAAACTCCACCTAAGTGACTATCAATATTATAATCTAAAAGAGCTGAAAACTATAAAGTTGCTCATTTACCTTTGGGAAAGAAAATGAGACATATGTAGTATTGTAGAGTGGAAGAGAAGCCAAGGAAGGTTAGAGATAGTATACAGAGTATACTATGTATCTAGTACACATACTAGAATTGAAGTCCATGAAAAAGAAACATGGTTAGAGTTCCAAAGAAACACAGACACAGTGAATACAGGATTACACCAAATCTATGAACCATGATGCTGTAATAATGGTATTTCCACAAATCTTGGAGGGAGGGGGAGGACTTAACACATCTATTTAAAGAATTAGAAGACTTTATACAATAAAAGCAGTTACATTTTCTGTAAATAATTCTTGATAATTACTGTTTACTTAAAATGATTAAAACTCAATGGCACTGCAACTGATAGAGATTTCTTTTTCACGAGTATTCAAAACTAAACGTGTTCTCCTTTCCACCAGAAAGTATAACTTTTTTTTTTAAAAAAGGAAAGTTTGAAGAGAATCCTATTAGAAGTTTGTAGAGAAAAAACTTAGAAAGAATTTAAGGACCCCCTCAAAATAATGAATGAGCATCATTCACTAGTGTCAAAGGCTGATTTAAAAGACCTGGGATTTTCATCACAGGAGATAACTCAAGGATAATAATCCCTCGCTTTCCCACTCTCTAAGTCCAAATTTTTCTAGACAACTGCAAGGATAAAATGTCAACCACTTCAGGTACACAAGAGATTTTACAAATTAGCTAATAGAATGATTATGGTGTTTGTATAAGCCTAACGATGTCTCTTAACTTATAGTCCAGAACATGGTATTTTTATTTCTTTTCTAGAAAGAAACTTCTCTAATGAAGACCCTAGTGATTGTAGTATATTTACTGACCCTGAAAAAAAAAGATATACCTGAGATTAGCAGAATCGCATGGAGAGGTCCTTAGACTGTTTACAATAACAGAGGATGAATTCTATATTTGGACTACTCCCAGATTCCTTTTAGTACAGGAGTTTATCGTACATTCGTGGTTCCTATATATTTGAGATGGAATTGGACATTTAAAAACATTATATTCAGATTTTTTCTTGAATTATCTTCCACTCTAAGACAAGTTTTGTCCTGAGGCAAAAAACTTTCCATTATGGGCATTGCACAAATTAACATGTTAGACCATAACCATGATAAAAACAGTAAACTGCATTCTAAAGATATTAAAGTCAACTCTTTAGTCTATTCGCTATTATTTGTTAAATGCATACTGCCTTTTACTCTAGTCTTACCACATGGTTATAAAAAATAAACTGCCTCATTTCTGACATACATCGTATTTAATAATACAGTACATCATCCCATAGATGTTACACCTTATCACATAACAGTTCTAGAAATAATAGTGCCTGGGTTTGAATCCTGGTTGCACCAATTTGCAACCAGGTTGCAACTGGTTAGCAACCAGCAAATTGCTTAATTTCTCCATGTCTCCCCTTATCTGTAAAGTGGGGATGATATTAACAACACACAGTCTTATAATACTGTAGAATAATTTTATTGAGTTAGTATGTGTGAAGTACTTAGAAAGGTGCCCACATGGGCACTCAATAAATGCTAAGTTAAACTGCATTCACACATTAAAAATAATACAAACTAGACAAAAAGGCTTACTGACTTAGGTTTCAAAAGGAGCTTTTTATAAAAGACTGAAATCTGAGCAAAGTCTCAACATATCTGACACATATCTGATATAGATATATATCTCTATATCTTATATATTAACCTATTTGTTATGTTATACACATGACTTATTAAAATGATCACAGAAAAAAATAAAATGCTTTTCTTGTGACATAGCAAAGCTGTACACGTATCAGGAATGAACCTTGTATTTACTGTTTGTTTACAGCAGTGCTGTCATTTCACAGTAATCATGGTTCTTGAGTAATCAAATTGCTTAAGAAGTCATTCTGCAAAACTTTATTGATAGGTCTCATGTTACAACTTTTAAAATAAAGTAAGAGATTATGCTACTATTGCTCTGCAGATACTAATTTTTACCTAGAATTTGAAGACTCTTGTCCTTCACAAAAAAACATGCTAAGTTCTTTGGTTGAGTCTTCTACCATTTCCTATTCACTGAATATGTGTACCACAGATAGCAAAGTTTAGTATGCCAATAAAAACCTTTTATGAGCTTGATATTTCTCCAGTGCAAGGCCATATAAAAACACTGAGTAACTTTCTTTAAATATACTTTTGGTCTATGGTATTTACTGACTTTGTAAAGAAACCCAGAGTCTGAATTATCTGATTGCACATGAATTCCCAAAATAGAATTGTCAACAATGGCTTTCAAGGAATTTAGGTGGAATTAAGTAGTGTTTTAGAAATAGTTGCCATGTGATTGCAAGTGATCTTTTAAAGTCCTTTGTTGTATTACTTAAATGCAAAGATGCAGAAATCTGCTCTCATTCAGAATTGTTGAGAAATGTGTTGATGTTATTAATTTTGGTATAGTGAACAATACCATCACTGGAATATGCTGCCTTGGCTGATTATATGTAGCAGGCAAAATAGTTTATACACTGGCAGAGCCCCAACTCAACTGATGAACGACCTTTACACAAATGTGACTTCCAAAAAGATAATGGAATGCATAAATTACGTGAATCATACATTTACAGATTTATTTTTACTCTATTTACTTTTGACAGGTGGATGGGGGATTAAACAAGCTATAAATAACATTTTAAGTGTAAGATTCTTTTAAAAAACCTTATGTATTATAAAAATATTTATATGTTATCTAAACCAAATGTGTATTTCCAAACCTAGAAAAAGGATAAAGCAAAGTCCTAACTGGAGGAGGAAGAACATTAAGTCCTTTATGAGATCAGAGTCTTTAAAATAAGCATCTTTGGGCCTTCCTGGGGGCGCGGGGTTATCAGAGCTATCAAGGTATCGGCAGCCACTGCAGCCTGAGTTCAATCCCAGGCCAGAGAGCTGACCCACTTGGTGCAGCAGACCTCTCCTCTCTAGCCTGTTGCTCCCCTCAGCAGTGTATATCAGCAGATCCACCTATTCTGCTCCCCACTCCATCTCTGGTGAATCCTCTTACCCCTCACACCTCTTGCCTACGCCCTAGTTCTTGTATGCATAAATAAATAAATCTTTAAAAAAATAAAACAACCATTCCTTCAAATCTCAAATACAAATAAACTCAAAGCCCTCCTCCTATTGATTCTACTGAAACATAGTACTTGAGTTTAAGTGAGTTTCTGGTTGATTTTAGGGGAATTACTGAATTAAATAAAATTAGAAACATGTTTCTAGTCACTGACACATCCACAAATACACATTATTGAAGCCCAGAAAGAAGACTGTACTTTGTAACGGAAGTGTTAAAAACCCTATTTTATTCTTTGGAAAAACTCAAAACACAAATATTTCCTTATGAGTGAATGTAGAGTGAATGTAAACTGCCTACACATAGTTAAATTTGATCTTTAAGGCCTCCCCAAATCGGAACATTTCAAGATGAACCATCAACTATGTACATACATACTTATATATCAAAAACACAGAAAAACTCTAGAGGCTAGAAAGCAAAAACATTAATACCCTTTATATCTAAGTAATACAATTTTGTAAGGGGTATTTTTTGTTAAATATTTTCTATTTTACAAGTTTTCCAATAATCTTACTGCTTTTCTAACACAAAAATAAAACAATGAATTTTAGATTTTTAAATGCAAATACATAATAGACTAACCAAGAAAGGAAAAATAAAACATGCCAGATGAACACTTACTTTAAGAAAACATTAGCCAAGTTCATGAAGATATAACAGAAAAGATAAATATACTCATTTTACTGTGGTAGTTAAGTTATATTTCATTTATTGTTGGGTGGCAATCACATCAACCTCCTGATAATGCACAATTATAATTATATTTTCTTTTAGTTCTGGGGAGTTTTTGTTTTAAATTAGAAACTAAGACTAATAAAACAAGGAAGATATATGTATTGCCTGCGTTTTCAAATAAAGGAGAAACGGATACAACTATCCTTGCCTTTGTAGTATGTGATGTACCTATTCTGAGACAGCTTTCTTTTGTACTTGTGATTAACTTTGGTGCATTCTTTTGCAAACTATTACTTACATAAGTTATTCAAGTCACCTGGGAAAGAGGTAATGGTTTACTATTACAGGGTGACTGTTCTTCCTTTTGACCATCTGGAATGCCTATTCCAGAAGACTCCAGCTGTATATAGAGTAGTTATATTTGAAAAACAAGATTTCAGAATTGACTCATATGTTGGCATAACTTGAAAATAAAATATAACAAGCATACAACTGCACTCTGTACTATATACAACCTTAGAGTTAACCCATCTCTACTTCAGAACAGATATCTAGGGAAAATGCTTTCCCAGTCTTTTATTTTCTTGGCTGCCAATACTAAATCCCAAAGGAGTAAAGTAGACAGTACTCTGGAAAATGAAAGAGTTGTTTGTTTGCTTCCTCTGTCAGCTGGGAAGCTGACCAGTACCTCTGAGAGCTAGATGTCCCAACTTTTTAGTAAAATTGTCTCTCTCTGGGTATGGACAATTTTACAAGAAAGATCTCTTAGTAAACTCCTTATCAAAGCATAAATGGTTACCACTAAATCAAAAACCCTAAAGAAATTATTCATCTGTGCAGGATTAAAGAGGATCAATCTAGAGCAAAACAGTAAGTACTGTTAATGCTTATTCAGATTACATATGGTAGCAAAGCAGAACACTTTGACAAATAGGGTAAGAAAAGTTAGAAATGGATGTAGAAACTAAGAAATATCAGTAGTAATGACTTCCCCAAAAGAGCGTATACTGAATTCTTCCATGCCTAGCATTTCAATATTGAAAACTCCAAGAAACGTAACAGAAGCACTTTTTATACCACACTGGAATAACTGACAATGAGCTAAGATCTATTAAACCTTCACCAAGCCATACAAAATGGACTTTATTAGTCATTATTCTTCACCTCCTTATGAATACCTGCTGTTTCCCAGCACTATTCTACCTTGGATTTCTCCTTACATGGCTTTCATGACAATGAAGTTAAACAAAAAGTTCCCCTTAACTGTTACTTTTCCTCTTTTTTTTTTTAAATTTTCAATAATTGTATTATGTTTTTTTGGGTAACGTTGGTTTACTGCACTAAGTAAGAATTAGGGGTACAGGGTCATACCTTTTCAGATGTACGTTACCACACCCTGCACCAAAGCACCCATAATCCTCCATCACAGTCGACCGGACCTCTTCTTGCTACTTTCCCTTATTAGGTAGCCTCAAAATTACAGTCAGATTTCTAGGGTTTTTCTGATTTAGTTTTGCCCTGTTCCCTTTGTTTTGTGTCTACATAATACACATGAGTGAAGTTATCTGGTATTTATCTTTCGCCTCCTAACTTATCTCGCTTAGCATAATTCCCTCCAGTTCCATCCACGCTGTCTCAAGTGGCAATATTTCAACTTTTTGTTCATTGCCTAGTAGTATTCCATTCTGTATATATACCATATCTTCTTGATCCATTCATCTGTTGTTGGGCACTTAGGCTGGGTGTGTTCCATAACTTGGCTATTGTAAATAGTGCTACAATGAAAAAAGGAGTACATAAATCTTCACATTCTTCAGGTATATACCTAGGAAAGGAATTACTGGATCATATGGTAGGTCTATTTTTAATGTTTTGAAAAACTTCCATTCTGTTTTCCATAGCCCTATTGTTTTTCTTTTTAAATTCCTGTTACTCTAAATAGAGATAATGTACTTTGGGGTTGTCCCCCAACCTCTTGGTGAATTCATGTCGTTTTATTTTGATCTTATTTTTTCTTCAATTAAATGCCCACAAGAATTTTTCTCTTTAGCCCTCTCCTCTTTCCTGAGGACTAATTTCGCATTCTTACTGGGGTAAATGAGATCTCAAAGATGATTCCCAGGCTCCTAAATTATTTGAAAGAGATTTTATAAGCTTCATTACATGTCTTCCTATGTCATATAGACCAAAACCCAAAACTCTTAAAAAAAAACGATGATAGTATACATAGTAACAGTAGAAGAAATGGGTGCTGATATTGAAAGAACAGAAAAATCACAAAAGGTAAATCTAATAATTTACCATCTGAAATGCAAGCCAAAAAAAAAAAAATCTGAGCACTCTAGTCATCTGAGATAATTATGTAAACTGTTTAACTGCACTGTACAATATAGTAGCCACTAACCAAAATGTAGCTATTTGCATTTAAATTACTGGAAATAAAAATATTCCACTCCTCAACAATGCTAGCCTTTGCAAGTGCTCAACAGTCAAATATACCTAGTGGCTATATCACTGGACAGTGCACATGAAGAACACTTTGGTCACCGCAAAAAGTACTACTGGACACACTTGCAGTGCTAATTCAATATTCACTGAGTATTCTCTATGTAGAGAATTCTCTCCTTTTCTATGTAATAGGCACTGTACTAAGTATAGGGATATATGAAGATGAGTAAGATCTCAAAGAGCTCAGTCAGGGAAGGAAACAAATATTTACAAGTCCAAAAGTAAAGGTAATAAGATTTATGAGACAGTAACTGCTTTTGGAGCACAGTTCTGAGTTCCTGATCAAGTAGTAGTTATCCTTTTAGTTAGCATTTCTGCTAACTTGGCCTTGTTCAACTGCTGTTATGATGGTATAGCAAGTAATGCTAAGATTCACCACTACCTCCAGAATCTCCAGGCCATCAGAACAGAGATGTTGAGACCTAAACTGAATTTAAATTAGTTCTGTCACTCTAGACTTGGTGTTTTACTCTCGGAAACCCTTGAACGAAAACATCACCCTGTGCCACGATGGTTATTTTTCCTTTTCCCTTCGTAGAGACAGTTTCCCTCTACTGTCAGTTTTGGTTTGGAACTAAGGAATCAAATATGCTATACTTCAGTGACAAAGTGTCTGGCAAAGTTACAAAATACTACACCAAGAAATTACTGCAGTTAAGAAAAGTGGCAGGTACAAATGGATTAAGAAAGGAGAAGCGCTTTCTAAGCAAGGATGAAAAAGAGAAGCATGAAAATGAAAAGATTTGGTGGTCAAGCAGAAAGTTCATTACAACTCAAAGACAGGGTACAGGCAAGGTCTCAGCAGCAGGAAATGAGGCTGAAATCGTAGGCCAACCACTGAGCGTCTTAATGCCACCACCTAAGAAGTTTGGCCTGAACCGACTGTACTGATGGTCAGTTATTATTAAGTAAAATAGTAAATGATGAGATCTCTGTTTTCAAAACAACCCTGAGAAAAGGGTGAAAAGCAGAAAGTACATGATAAATGAAGGAGAATAAATGATAGGTGAATGAAAACCCAGTTGAAGGTAGTGGAAATTTTAAAAAAAAAGGAATAGATTAAGTCTACAGAGAGGGTCTACCTGGCATACTGGCATCCAATAAATGTTTGTGGCACAAATTAGTGAAGACAGTGATCATTTATAGCACAAAGGAGGGCAAAAACCAAAAAATTCATGGAAAGGACTGAGAGAAACTGAAAAAAAAACAAAGAAATTAAATGAGGCAATATTCCCTCTGTATAGGATTCCCCAAGATATTGAGTGACTTGCTCCCCATCTACTTGCACAGATATCAACAACTTAGTATGCTCTTCCACGATCACACTATTTAAAATTGAACAAAGCATACGCTCTCAGCACTTCCAAATTCCCTCTCCTGCTTTGTTTTCCTCTGTTGTACTTACCAATATCTACTACACTATATTTTTTACTTATTTATTTTGTTGAACGTCATTCTTCCTGCTACTTTAATGTAAGCTCTACTGGAGAGGAATTTGTTTCACCACTGTATACCAGAATTTTTTAAAAACCTGGCATATAGCATGTGTTTAACAAATACTTTTAAGTAAATAGTGTGAAAAATAAAAAGCACGGTCACATGTAGACTAATAAGTCAGGATATAAAATAATAGCTAACGCGGAGATCCTACTGATTTATCTGAGTGCTAATTTAAAAGATCTGTGTAACTACAAAGTCCTTAACGTATAAAATATTCAAAATTGTTTTCCTCAGATACGCATTTAACATAGATTATTGTAAAGTCTTTCTACTTATAGTCACAAGGTTATGAGATTTTAACTTGGAAATAGTTCACAATACTTGATAGCCAAAATTTCAATTACTTAAATCCTATTAATACTTTCTCAACTTTCATTACAAATTTCTATTTTCTTCTCTGACATTTTGGCTATTAATAAATGTTAAGCAAAGGCAAGAAGCTAAAGTTGGAATACCAGAATATCAGTATAATGACAGCCATTAGATTTAAGATATAAAGAAAAGGATAGGACATAAGGAAGGTAAGAAAAGTAAAAACATCCAAGAACACTAGAAAGCCCATTGTTAAGCTTCACTTTCCTCATAAATAAAATGCAGCTAACTCTACCCCCTACCTACCTGATAAGCTTGTTCTGGGGGCTTTGTTTTTAGGATTAACTCTGTTTCAAGTAATAAGCTTGGCATGGTGCTTATAACATTCACACTTTTAATCCACAAATATTTATGAAGAACCTACAAAAATGAACATAATAGGTACTGACTACAGTGGTAAATGAAAGGGTAGGTATGTCTGCCTTACTGGGGAAGATAAATGAATTACAAAGTACAGCAAGAGAATAAAGTTCTAAGAAAAGAACCAAAGGTGTGAGAAAATCAGTTTTAGACATGGTCAGGAAAACCTCCATGAACAGAAAAGAAAGCAGCATATAGAAGTTCACTGATGAAGTGTCTTAACCAAAGGGACTAATACATGCAAAGACTCAACACAGCTGGAAAAGAACTTAAGTCTTCTTTGAGGAACTGAGAGGAACCCAGTATAACTGAAGCACAGTAAGCCAAATGAGATAAGATCAGAAATACATAATGTAGGACTCTGAAGGGCAATGGAAAGAATTTTGAGATTTTATTCTATGGGAATTTATTCTTCAATAGAAAAGCTGAGGAAGTTATCTTTTTTTCCAGAAAAAAGATAATCCAATTTATGTCTCAGAAAGATCACTCAAGCTATTTTTGGAAAAAGTATTACTGGGAAATGTGATGGAAGAATTAGTTTCAAGGCTAATGCAGTAGATCAGGAAGGAGAGAAAGATGGTTTCTTGCAACAGAGTGGTGGTACAGATATGAATGAAAAGAAGTGGATGGATTCCAGACATATTTTTAAACAAACTAGATTTGGGTGATGAGGAAAAGGGAGGAATCAAGGATGACTCCCAGATGTCTTGCTTAAACAGATACTTGGTTGATGGAGCCATAGTAATTAAGTAACCAAGTTAAATATGTAAATAATTTTAACTATTTCTTTTTTTAAAAAATCAGGTACCAAATTTTATTAAAAGCAAACTGTCTATTCAAAAGTAACCATGTACAACTCAAATTACAGAGCAAGAAGGATGAGAAAGATGTCACTGGTCAACAGGCTGTTTGAATTCCCTCATTACAGGAACTCAAAACTTCATTTTCAGGAAAAGTGACTTCAGAAGACAGCAGTAAGGACTTTGTCACACAGACTGGATTCCAGTTAGGGAGGCAACTGGTTCTAGCCATCTCAGTTGGGATAGAGGCATTCACAAAATTGGCTGTGCCTGAGCCTGCTCCATGAGCAACTGTAGATCTGCACTGCACTTGGCAAGTGTCCCCTTTTCCTGCTGTACAGAGATGCTCTGCACTGTGCCTCCCCACCCCAGTTAGCACGTACGCCTGTTCTTTTCAACACATCCTATTCTACAGAGATGTCTTAGTCCAGGTGATTCTTTACGTCTTTGTATACTATATGCAGTTGTTCCCAGTAAGTAGCCTCCCAGGCCATAGGGATGTTATTCCTCTGACATCAAAAAGGTGATGGTGCTTTTGAGCCACTGTGACTCCTCCAGCTCAAGAGCATCCTGGATTTGTTTGGCAGAAGCCTGTTTCACCTCTTCTAATTGGGCAATTTTTTGCTCACTGAGTTTATCAGCAAATTCCCCAATAGAGGCACCATATTTTTTTAAACTATATAGATAAGCAACCCTATTGGAAGTTTCTGGAGTACTCACATATATTTCCTTTGATAGAAAATACAACATCAGCCCAGTCCCAAGTACATAGGGTTAGGTCACACCAGTTTTAGGAAAAAAGAACTGAAAGAATTTCTTAGGATCAGTCAGTCCCCAGCCAACTTTTCCTCCATGTTCAGGAAAAGGTTCAGGAGCAAGACTTGGCTGCTCTGAGTGAAAGATTCTTGCTTCTTGCAACCCCCCTGGACTGAGGAGGCCTGTGTTCTTCAGAGAAGGGGTCGCTGCAGTCATGATGTACTGCCCAGGACAGCATGGTCAGTGAGGCCCTAAGTGACAGACTTATTGCCCCAGTGACCCTGACAGGACACTGTTAGGGACACAGCAAGATGGTCACTCAAAAGTTTTGTATGAAGAGAATCAATTTTAGCTATTCTTAGCTACCATTAGGATAGGGGAAAGATAACTGGTGATCCTAAAGCACAAAACAAACTCAAGAAAAAAGGAAGGAAAGAAGAAACCAAAGTAGGTATCATAACAGATACCACAAATATATCAAAAATATAATAAACAGACATTGTGAAAATTGTTAAGTCAAATTAGAAAATTAAGATAAGGTGGACACATCCCTTGAGAAGCAAAACTTGTCTAACTTGGCAAAGAAGTAATAAAAAAATGTGAAATCCTATATAATTAAAGAAACAAAATCAATAATCCCTACAAGAAATTTCATACCGCTTTACCATTTGAGTTCTTTCAAATGAACTGAAATCAATCCTCACAAACTTCTAGCGAATTAAAAACATTTCCCAGCCCATTTTATGAGGTCAGCATAACTTTGAGACTGAAATCTGTCAAAGCCTTTACAAGAAGTTAAAATTACTAGTCTATCTTTTTCATGAATAAAAATGTAAGCATTCTAGATGAACTACAACCTAACATATTAAAAGATAGCTCATAATGATAAAGTTAAGCTTATTCGAAATTCAAGGATGCTTTAAAATTAGTAATAATTTTTAACATTTGTATAAATACACAGCAACTATGTTCCTGAGTATTGTCCTAAGAAATTAGTCAAAGTACAGAGATGTTTTAAAATAAGCATTTTATCATCATTTGTAATAGCTTTTAAATGCTCATGAATATCTAATTAGCTAGATAATTTATGCACATCTATCAGAAATCAGTTCATAATCATGAGTCCATATTTATTGGTATGGACAGTTGCTCATGATAGATGAGGAAATGAAAAAAATAGCAATACTAAGGTAAAAACATTAATTTTACATTAAAGTAAAGAAAATTAAACATATCATAAGAGAACATTTTGTTTGGACACTACAAATTGCCATCCTATTTTAAGCCCATAAACAAAAAATGTAATGCCAACCTTAGATAATTTTCTTCAGCAGGAAAGAACATTCTCTTCTCAATATTTAGTCACAGAAAGTACCCTTATATCTAGTTTATTTAGACCATAAAAGTACTAGATTTGAATCAGTCAACAGAGACTCTGCAACATAATAGCATGAAGATAAACAAACACTCTGAAAGCACTAAATCAGTTTCAAGTCAATCTGTTATATATAGGAAGCAATAAGTTTCAGCACTCAGAATAATAAGTTTATAGGGAAAATTTCTATTACATAATAAATACACAAGAGAACTCAAAGTCCTAACAAGTTTAAAGAAAACTCCCTTTAATTTAAGCAATTAACAAGGCAATCCATCTTCATTAAAATCATTCCAACCCAGAGGTTAAATGTAATTTGCAAATATATATGTATGTATGTATGCATGCATGCATGTGTACGTGTACGTTTACGTGTATGTATATGTATATAAAATAGGTGTCATCTCTACCAAGCTGGCTCAAACCAATCCAGAAGACACCTTGGAGCAAGGTGGTAGGATGAAATCTGAGGCATTCTACTAAAGAAAGTGTGCCTGAGGGATTTAACAATGTTTGTTCCGTAATGGGGGGGGGGGGAGGGTTCAGAATGTTTATCGCTGTTGCCATCAGACCCAAATTCCTCTCATAGCTTTACTTTTTAATAGCAAAGGACCTCACTTTTCTTCCCCTCTCTGAAATTACGCTCTGCTGACAATCAGATAATCAATTTGTGCTCTTATAATCATACTGTGATATCTTTAAAGGATATAGACAAGGCCAAAAGGGACAATCAGGTAACAGAGTTTCTCCCAAGTCACACTACAACTTCAAAAAAACTAACAATCTCTTTCTCTGAGTAATTACTACTTTCTTACCAATCACTTCCCCCAGAGAATTTCAATTTTCCTGCTCCTAAACAATGACTGCCAGGAAGACCCAATTACTAACCCACCTCCACTTTACTTGCATTCTATCCAGAGCTAGTCCGCACTTTTCCTGGTCTCTCATCAGAATCATTCAGCCCAAATCTAACCAAAAACTCCTATCCCATCTTACTAAGACTCTGCATGGTTCCTCAGGCATGTAGCTATTCACTGACAGCAAGTCAATAAACCTAACTTATTTCACTACAGATGCATTCCTGGTAGTTTCTTTATCTACAGACCAGTTGTATTTATCCAGGGTGAAGATTAAATGAAAGGTTATGTAAAATGCCAAATATCTGACTGGTAAATAGCAAATAATAAATACAGCTTTTCTCTTCTATGAGCACAAATAAAGCTATACATATAATTTTATTTTTTAATCATGCCTTACATTCCTCAAGCGAACTCTGAGCAGCCAAAACAATTGTGATCCAAGTGTATGAAATAAAGGTCACGGACTTCACTACAGAACAACTCCTAAAAATCCCACTTGGACATCATATACATATTTTCAACACACTGTATCTAATACACTTTGAAAATCTGGTTTGCACACCCATAACAAATCAAAGTCAGCAACTGTTAACAATTGGAGAAGACCGGTGGGCATACTGACCACAGAACAATACACACAAAAACTTAAGATGCTCAGAAATCCAGAGTTATCTTGTGCAATGGCTTGTAAATAATTTCAACTGAACAGCCCAACTATAAATATTTGATCATATACCCCCAATACATGGATATTTACTTATAAGTAATTTGTTTTATTTACATTAAAAACAGAAATCAAGTGATTCAATTATTTTAAATTTAACCATTTTTTAAATATCAATTTGTTTTAACCTCATAATCACTAACAATACAATTACTATTAACGTCTTAAGTGAAAGCACAATTATTGCACATGTCTCTTTGTTTTTTAAATCTTGCTTTTCAATTTGTGAAGTTCAGTGTATTTTGACATTTGGTTTTAAGTGCTGTCGTAAGTCATAACTGAAAACCTAGCACAGATCCACGTAGCAGAATATGTCACTTCTGGTTTATTATCATGATAGCACTTTTCCATGTTATCACCAAATATGCAAAAATTTTTGCTCAAAGTCAATTACTGGATGCCAAAGTTAATAACATTTTATTTTTCTGATGATAGCCAGATATTTTTGTAAATTATGTAAAATGTGTTGCTTTTAAAATGTTTCCAATCAAGTGGTCCAAAGTTCACAAAAACTAACTATATCAAAGATTTTTCTACAGACTGGAAATAATCTAACACGTTTCAACGTGTTCTCATTAATATTAGTTTCCGATAATAACTAGCATAAAGTATCAATTTTGCCTTGAAGAGACAACTTGAGTTTGGTTATATCAAAAATATTTGCTAGATAGCATACTACCGATATTTTGTCATCATAATAGAAAAGATATGCATCTAGAATACTCATTTTTTGTAAAATGAAAATATGTAATTCAGTTTTGAGTTCTATAGCTCTTTTAAATATTTTGATAGTGAACCAATCAGCTTCCAATCTCAACAGAAAGTATCACAGCTACTTTTGAAAAGCGAGATACTATACCAGGAAACCTTTAGAAATTTTGAAAAACTCAAGGCATTGCTGTTGTTCTCTACATAAAAGAATTCCCACATCTTCCCTCAGCAAACCCCACTCACTATAACCATCTGCATGGAGATCTAGAAATTCCTCAGAACCAAATGATGTTAATACAAAAAAGCTCAATTTCTCCCCCTTTTGTGGCCACAAAATAAACAAATAGACATTCTAATATTTTTTTTCTCACATCTCAATTGACTCACCTCATCTCACTTTGTAAATTACTGATAAAGTAAAAGGGCATAAAGCTTCATAATCTATATTAAGTCCTGAGGGTATGATAGTTGAAGCTTGTGGGATGATACGATTACACAATGAGCATTTAATATTTTGTGTAATCGTATCATCCCATTCTGGGGGGATTTCCACCCATTCTGGGGGGAAAATTGAAAGTAACTATAGAATTCATGGTAACTAGAAACCCTGGTGATAAATAAACCGTTCTGAATCTACATTCTTCTAAATAGAAGTTTGTTTTTGGAAATATCTCTAACATAATTTTGGATTACTGTCTTGTTTATTTAAGTGTAATATACCATGCATAATTTAACTTATTTTTGGTGACTTAGAACCATCATTTGAACAATATTTCAATTTTCCCCCCAGAATGGGTGGAATTCTTAAACAATATGTATAAGAAACATACTAAAATGCTAAAATACTTACAATTCCTTATTATGAAAGTTAGTAGAGACATCACTTTATCCACAAATTTTAAATAACTTTTGGCTTTAATATAAAATATAATTTTCATATTTAAAGTAATAATAGGAGCAGACATAGACTTCACAGACTTCATAATTTAACTTCATGTTGTTAATAGTAGTCACAGTATATAATAATATTTACATGTTCCATATGTAACAAAGCAAGTAATACTTCATGAGTTAAGGAAACCATTCAAAAGTGCTTAAATGTCTATTCTGTTTTAGAAATTATAGGAGAATAATAAATATAAGACAGGACACCGTATCCATTCCAATTTGACATCGTATAAGAAGAATGTCAAAGTACACCTAACAGAAAGTGGTCCACAGGAAGGAAAGCACACTGTGGAACAGAATGAACTAAAACCAGTTTTACTAAGAGGACATAAATGGAGGAGAGGGTCAGAGCTAGACAGGAAAAGGTAATCAAAGTTGAGGGAAAATAATTTATCATTTGTTTTCTTAATAAAAATGCCCAACTCAGATCACCAAATATCACATCTAAGTTGTACAATTTAGAGTAACATTCCATTCGAGATACATTATTTATTAAACTGTTCATCAAGTTACACACTATTTTATAGACAGTACTAAACTACTCTTCAGGTTTATAAAACCCTAAAGTTTGACTTGAAAGAAGAGCTCTAGCAAGAAAAAGGGAGTTGTAAGTAAAGAGAAAATCTGGGGCAGTAGATCTCAGCATACTCTTTTTTCAAAGTTAAAATTCTACTATTCTCCATTCTATTCAACCATTTCCTAGTATGATATTTCCACTGGTGTGCTCTATGATGTCTCATTTTACTTTAACTTGGAGAAGTGCTAGAAGTTCACTTTGAATGGAAATTCCTTTCAGTTATTTCCTGTCCACCAGAGGGCTCCAACATTTCTTCCTCAAATGGAAAAGATAGAACATTACAATAAAAATAGTCATTAAGCAAAAAAAACCCTCATTTATCATTATCTCATTTAACCCTAGACTAAAAAATTATATATCTATTACAATTTCCACATTAATAGTTTTAAAAGACACACAGCTTCTCTTTAACTGTTATATCATCTAAAACATTTCAAATACCAAAATTAGTGTGCCATTATTCTCAACACTAATTATCAGTTTCTCTTAGAGTTTTCAATTTTATAGATATCATAAAGTATATATGGGTCCAAAGCTCGAAACAGTAGCTAAATGTTATGTGCATTTTTTATAAATACCACAATTTCTTGATAACTTTCTTAATCCAGAAACAAAACTAGCACCTTATCTACCCAGACTTAAGTAGATTTCTATTACTAACAAAAAGAGCCTCCAGAAAATATAGTCATATTCATGGTGCAATTATAAAAAAAAAATGAGTATTAGACTATGATCTGGACTGAGGAAAAAACCAAGGGGAATGAATTATTAAATACAATGTGTTAAAAATTATATCCTTTTCAGGTTTTTTCACAAATAGGTTATTACACTATGGTGTTAGTATATCTTAGTTCAACCGCAATCACTTGTAGCAAAAGAAAAGCCAGTATTTTCTGTAAATATATTTATATTATTTACGGACATGTATCTATTTACAGAATGTTAACTGGGAAAAAGCCAACTCCACATTTTTTAATAGCACAGCAAGTACATTCACTGGGGATGCCCCTCCCTCTCCAAAAAGATTGACTTGATAAATTTGAATTATTAAAAAATAAGATTCCTTATAATAAGCACTAAAATTTATTGAAAGTTTGAACATAGTTACAGTTACCAAAAAAATGAAAAAATCTAAAATGAATGACAATCTAGCCATAGGAAGGCACTACCAAAACAATCAATTGATTTAGCATGTACTGTAGCTCAAGAATGAATTATGTTTAATGGAAACTTGAAAGGAGTTACAACTTCACCAGGCCACCTCATCTCCCAAAGAGGATTTTCCTATACAACTCATTAGGAACATTAACATGTAAAAGAGCCTACCTAACATTTGTTTCTAAATAGCACACACTAGCTGTTCAACAATTAGAAACTTGAACATTTTAACTGCACCTAGCAAATAAAAGTATTCACATGCAAGAATGCATATCCTGATCAGTTTACAGTTATACTTCAAGGGAAATGTCAGACTGTAGAGAGAGGTGGGGGTGGGAGGCTGAGTCTTTTCAAGATTCAGAGTGATAAAACTATTCTCACTTGAAGTCATGAGTACTCACAAATTGTCAATTATTGATATGTAAAGTTTAACAGATGTGAAGCAGTTAACGGACCATGTTATATTTCAAAAAGTTGAGAATTCTAGATACATATCAAATGAAGGGATTTCTTGACCAAAAATGAAATGTAATAGCAAATGAAGATTTAAAGGCTTTATTTTAACACACGGGGAAAAAATACCTCAAGACTTCCAACAAGTTGAACAGCTAGAGAATGATACATAAATATACTCAGAACAATCTAATCTGGGCCGTACCTTAAGATACACTTTCAAATGGCATCATCGGGGCATTATATGTTTATTACATAATACTGCTTTGCCCTTGCATATCACCTTTAATCAAGTGATCTCAAAGCACCACAGAATCAAGGCCTTAAAATACAGTCTAAAATAAAATAATTATATTTTATAATTGCAGCTATTAGTAAGCCCTTGCCACTACTTCTCAGTCCCCTGATTTGAACACTGGGCTCCAAACCTCTCTGACTTGGAAACAGTATTCTCCAAATCTTTTCAATTCATGACTGATGCTAACGCACATTTCAGCCTTTCTTCATCACTGGGCCTAAAGAAAGTAGTGGCACTGTTTTAATGACAAAATTTATTTCACTGCAACTTCTGTGCCAGAATAAATAGTACTTATGGTGAACATATTCTGCAGCGTTCGCAATGAAATAAAATGGAGGCTTTACAGAGAACAATCTTTGCTGGCTGTGATGAGCCCACAGAGCACTCATCAAACAAGAGAAACAGCATTTTCCAGCTAGTACAGAGACCTCTCCAGGGAACTTCAAGAACAGTGTAGAGGAAACCAAGTCCAGTCATTCTTAAGCAGGCAAAAGACTATTCTCAAATGTGCACACCAGAAGGAAAGGGAAAACTAAAAGGACAATGCAAGAGTTTTAAGACTCAGGAAGCAGAGTTGAAGGTTTCTGTGAACACATAAGAGACAGTGTTAAAGGAGGTATCAAACATAAGAAAACGTCTTTAAACCAAGGTCAAAATGGGCCATTAAGAACCATTCATTTTTTACTTAAAAGACTGTAAACGAGGTTCACTCCTATGGATACATCTGACATCTTAAAAATTAATCATCAGCAAAGTTCAATTTTGTTTTTCACCCGAATACACACACTCAAATGTTAATGTTTACGTGAATAAACTATGTTAACTTGAATTCTTTCATAAACAAGATTATTCATCTTCTTGTTAATTGCATTATGCTTGTCCCTAGAACTGCAAAGTGTAATTTCACTCACACAAACCCACGTCCCTGCGCTGTAAGCCTACAGTAACTGTTAGTCAACACACTTACAGCCTTGCCCTTTATAAACAAAAAGAAAAGCACCAATAAACAAGACTACTTTTTGTTTCAACTTCTTAACATTCAAAGATCAAGGCTCAAAAACGTGTTTTATTAGATTTTAAAAGTTTGATGATGTATTACTACTAAATATTTGGTACCAAAAGTCCTGGCATATTTATAAAAAGTACCAATATATGGTCAGCCTTGGTTTGTAAAAATTCCAAAACATCCTAAGATTTCTGTTGCCATACTTGGTTCACCCAGACATTTCTAAAGCCCACAGCAAATTCTAGTAGACTTTTTCTTGAAGAGATATGGGTCCCAGTTCTTGAACACAGCACGTTTGTACCTACTGCATTAACGATCTCGTCAGTGTCGTAGAACAAGATTTCCCTTTTCCTGTCAACCTATGTATCTAGTGGGGACACCCGTCCTCAGCTCTGCTGTCACTGACGTTTTTAGAAGCTTTAAGAAACAAGCGCTGAAGGCTTCTAGCAAAGAGGGTGATATTTTCGCCATTTCAAGCTATCTTGCTTCATTTTTCCCTACTTCTCCATTGTCTAATGATTTAGAAAACACAACTAAATGAGAAAGGGCATCTTAAAAGCAGTACTTTATAAAAGCAGGAAACCAGACCTCCAACTTCTGCAAATCTCCCAGCACCGTCTTTATGATAGCCCCCAGCAAACCTGCATCCTTTCTGATTAAAAAGATTGGAAACCACAATTAAATCAGTGTCATAACTTATCCTTCACTTACCATATCCGCCGGGACATTACTGGACATCTTGCCGTTTGAGATATACCCAGTTGTTTACGGGAAATAAAATACACCAGCCAACAAAAAAGAGCAGAAGTCTTCAAGCTACAGAAATAAACCTTAACAATCTCGACTGGCTCGCAATGTGCTTTCCAAAAAATAAGTTGTTTCGGAACCCAAGTGCCGGCCTGGCCGAGGTTCTGTGCGAAGAGGAACAATCCCCAGGAGCTGTGTGGCCGGAGCAGGAGGGAACTCCCGGGATGGCAGCAGCAGCAGCAGCAGCAGAGCAGCAGCCCCCGTCGTCGTCAGCAACAGCAGCAACCCCAGGACCGGCCGCGCCAGGTGGACCCAGCCGAGTGACACACGGACATGGAGCGGGGTGGGAGGGGGTTAAATCCGCCTTCCTCCTTTCCCAGTGATTCACACTTACTCCCGAGTCAAGTCCTCATTAAGCAGGAAGAAATGCTCCGGTGTGGATGTACATAGATAACTATGTAGCTACACATGGACTCGTGAGCAGTGACTGGCGGCCGCGCAGGGGCCGGTGCCGGGGGACGGCTCCGGGAACGACTCAACTCGCGCTGCCGGGGCTAGGAGCCGGGCCGCGGAAACCCGCGCTCAAGGGCATTTAACTAGTTGGGAGCCAAAGCGAAAGCCGGAGGCGGAGAGTCGCTGGGAGGGCGGCGAGCCGAGGGTGCGGGGAGCTCGGGCCGGCCAGGAGACCCTACGGCCCCTCCGGGCTCAGGCCGCGGGCGCCGCCGGGCAGCAGCGGGTCGCGGGGCGCATCGTCTCCAGCTTCTCGGCGCTCCTCTCCTGCCTCCGCCTCCCCCGTGTCCGCCTTCCCCTCCCCTCCCGGCCTCGCGAGGTCCTGGCGACGCCTACTTCGGCGAGTCCCCGGAAGAGGCCGGGTCCTCCCCTCTCCTCAACCCGAGAATAGTTTCCTCTCAGAGCTTTGTCTCTCCTCCTCCTACTCCACTTTTCAGCCCCGAACGCCGCAGCCGCCTGTCATCACCTCTCAAGCCAACATGGCGGCGTCGGCGGCAGCTGCCTGAGCCCTAGTCGGGGACACAGGGAGAGCACGGGCCCCCTTCGCAGCCGCCGCCCCCGCCCTCGCCCTCGCCCTCCCCCTCCGCGGACACCGAGTGCGTCACTACGGAGACCACCCTCGAGCATCACGGGAAATGTAGTCTACGCTGTTGGGGGGGGGCAGGGAAGCGAGGCACCTAACAGCCTCTCCCCACTCCGAAGCCACGCCCTCTCGTGGCAACAGTTGCTAGGAAAAGAAAGCTTGCTTGAGCCAAGCTGCCTCCTAGGAGTTAGGTGATACCTGCTACCAGGAGTGCTGTGATCATGCGACTTGTTTGGGGGAAATAATTCTGCACAGAGAAACACCTTCTTGCACACTATACACACCGAGTTAAAATATGGTTTATCTCCAAACAGAATCATTCTTTTTTAATGACAACACGCTCTCCACATCCTGCAATCTTAACGCATTTTGTAGAGTGATTTCATGTAGATCTTCTCAACATTACATTTGAAAGATCAGAAGCAATCATTGATTTCCAATAAGGTCAGAGAAGTTCAACAGGAACAAGGATCTCATTAAGCAGGGAGAATGTTTGAACATGTTTCTTAAAGACCCAAGGCCATAAAGCTATAATCTTGTTAACTGAAATTACCAAAAACTGTATTAGATATAAGAGTGTGTCATGTCAAACCCTTATCAGAAGATAGATACTACAAACTACATAGGAATTTGCCACTTTATCAGACTGGCCCCAAAATTCTACATAAACTCAAAATGTAATTAAAAACTATATACCTGTAGTGATTAGCAAAAGAATGATGGTACAGATCTCCCTGGGCTTCTGGTGTGTTTATGCACTGCTCTACCCACAAAAAAATTGAAAATATCGCAAATTGAAAATGTTGACCATGATTTGTCATTCACTCCCACTACTCAGCATCACATGAAAGTATCCTACCTCTGTTTCTAATGGGTGCAGAGCACTTTCAAATCATCGTAAAATGGAAAAATTGTAAGTCAGACCTTGACAAGTCCAGAACCATCTATACTGAGATACTTCAATGAAGAGTATTTCTGCTCCAGATTTAGGAACAAAATGCAATAACCACAAAGTTCCATCTAAAATTTCTATTCATTCTTAGTGCTTTGGTAGAATATTTGAGGTAGAGCAGTCTCACTAAGACAGCTCTAGAAAAATACCAATGGACTCACAGTCTGAAAACCACCTCTGCAACCTACAGTTGTGTGACCTCATCTTTAAAACAGTCTTGCCTACCTTCCAGGGTAAAGTAGGGGCACTTGTGAGGATGAGTTCATACATGGGAAATAAATCACTTTGTAAATAATAATGCATCATTTGATATGAAATGTTAGTAGTGATTCACCAGCAAACAAATGTGGCAGGTACTTTGCTAGGCACCAGGAATTTAAAAATGAATAATCTAAGCACTGTCTTCAGGAAACACATTGTCTGGAAGCCTATGTCATTCCCCACAGCAATATCTTCAGTCAGGTTTGTCACATCAGGATGAAAACTCATAAGACGTTTTGAGTACCTGCCTCTTGATTACCCTGACTAGAGAAATTCTAAGCACTCCCAGGTGCCTAAGTCAGCTTGTGGTGAGTTAGGGTGGTAACTCAGGAAGAGGAAGATAGAGCAAATTCCCAAACAAACCGAAGGACAGAGGAGAAAAGAAGTCCAAATCTCACCATGATCAGGCTCAGGACTTTGCCTAGATAATTTCTGCATCTGCAGCTACTAGAATTTCCTTGGCGCCTGGCGCTTGGTTGCTCATTCTTCATGATTAGCAACCACAGAGCTCTCCCCACCAGCCCTCCCAGAAATAAGTTGAAATGCTTCAATTGATCAATGAGTACAGAAGGGATATTGGAACACATTTTGGAGACACAAAGTTAGTCCTCCACCGCACCCCCAACCCCAAATTTTATCCACTGACTGCTCTGGCCAAAGTCCCACTAGGCCTAAATGCTACGATCAGTAGAAAGGCAAGAAGCATAAGATGGCCCGACTTATAAGCCTCAACTCATACTTCCTCTGTCCATTGCCAACAGCCATAGGGCAGGGGATGTAACCAACACTACTGCCTGCCCTGGCATTGCTGACAGAAGATGTTGCCGTTTGTTGCCAGTTAACCTGCCACCACTATAAAAGCCTGCATCTTTCAGAGTAGAATCACTGTACCTCCCTGTTGATTGTAGTGAAACTCATGTAACTCTTCTTGAACAAGGATAAAATGAAAGCAAGCATTATAGAACACAGTTTTTGATTTTTCTACCCTCCTCTCTTCACTGTTTCCCAACTCAGACAGGTAAGATAGGAGGCCATAGAAAGAGCCACCTATGCACAGAGGGTAAGGGCAGTACCTTCCTCTTGAAGTCATTAATCTATTGTCAAATTAAGATGAAGGAAGTAGCTGACACAGGATTTTTGTATTAAGAGAACTTCATGGAAATCCAAATACCTGACTTTGTCACAAATTAGCTGCATGACTTTTGCCAAGACACTTTGCCTAGCTGAGCTTTAATTTCTTTATCTGTGGAGGTTGAACTAAATCACTAAGATACCATCTAAAGAATCTATGAATGTCAAGTCCCAAAATAATAGCACATGATACCGATGTCCTCTCATAAATGTCTCTCCAAGTGACTGTTCATGGGCATGAGGGTCTTTTATGTAGGAAG
The DNA here is from genome assembly GCA_004024925.1 of Scalopus aquaticus. Taxonomy (NCBI): domain Eukaryota; kingdom Metazoa; phylum Chordata; class Mammalia; order Eulipotyphla; family Talpidae; genus Scalopus; species Scalopus aquaticus. The sequence goes on from PVIJ01001369.1 coordinate 133,841, forward strand.
TGAAGGAGTGATGAAATATTTTATCAAATTAAATTATGGTGATGCTTGTACAACTCTGTAAACACACTAAAAACTACTGAATTGTATAGTTTAAATGTGTGGATTTGCTTTTGATTTTCCAACACACATAATGTAAATTAGTTACCATCTTAACCTTTTTAAGTACACAACTTAGTGGCATTAAATTCATTCTTTTTTTTTAAAGATTTATTTATTTATACATACAAGCTGGGGTACAGGCCAGAGGCGTGGGGCGGCGAGAGGGTTCACCAGAGACAGAGTGGGGAGCAGAACAGGCAGATCAGAAATACACTGCTGAGGGGAGCAGCGGGCGAGGCAGGAGAGGTCTGCTGCACCATGTGGGATTCTCCCCGGCTGGGCGTTGAACTCGCATCATGCGCTGCCGACAGCTCCACAGCGCAGCGCTCAACCGCTGCACCACCAGGGAGGCCCTAAATTCATTCATTTTGTTGTGCCGCCATCATCATTATTCACTCACAAAAATCTTTCATTTTTCCAAACTGAAACCCTCTATCCACGGAACAAATAATTCCTCATTCCTCCCCTCCCTCCAGCTCCTGATGACCACCAATCTACTTTCTGTCTTGATTAATGATTAGTTCAGTTATCTTATATAAGCAGAAATATACAGTATTTGCCCTTTTGTGACTGATTTATTTCACTTAACATAGTATCTTCAAGGTTCACCCATGTTGCAGCATATGTCAAAATTTTCTTGTTTTTCACAACTGAATAATATTCCATTGTGTATGTGTACGACATTTTGTTTAAGCATTCATCTATCAATGGGCACTCAGATAACTTCCACCTTTTGATTATCACAAAATGGGTGATACATTTCATGATGCACAAATTATATCTCAATGAAGCTGTTAAAAAATAAATCCTCCCATCTATTTAAAGACTCTGAAACAATTCCCATCTCAGGATCATTCCTCAAGGACCTACTAAAGAAAACTCATGAATTTAAACTAGACAGAAGCATTACTTTCTATGAGACCAGTAACATTTAATCAGATATTACTTTGGTTGATTATTTCATTTTAGCATTCATTGTCATTTATTTAAGATTTATTTAATAGGGAAAAGCCACAAGAGGCATAGAAAGATCTGCAAAATGGCCAGGAGGAAAGGAAGCTGGGGGAAAAGGGAGTCAGAAGAGGACATGTGCACCTCTACACTGGTGGGAAAGTAAAAGCAAAGCATTGAAGACAATCTTTGCAAGCTCTACCTCCATAAGGTTTTTCCAAGGCTGACCTGGCCTGCAGGCAGAGTCCTGGCTTTTCCTGTTAAAGAGCATCCGGGACCTCTCTGCAGGGTCCTCACCCGATGGTGAGGATGATCAAGTCTAGTCATGCCTAAAGTCCTTCCTTAGTTCCAGTGTCAGAGTCACTTCAAAGGCTTACTTTGTGCTGTATTTCCATAAATTTTTTACTATATCTTTCTCATGAGGAAATCTTTATTAGCCTCCTAACATCCATATGAAGAAATGTTAATTCTCTACCACAGTTTACTGATTTGGTAATGACTTTTCTTCTTTAGTCTTTACTTTTGCCAGAGCAGAATGAATGTATGTGTATTTGTAGCTTTGAGAATTGTGCTCTGAAAAAGTTTGGGATATAAAGAATAAAACATTGTGTAAGGCAAGGGAACAGATAGAACACAGAGGCTGATCTATTTTTACTTCTGAGGAGACCCGTCCACATGCACTGCAAATATGTCCTGTCCCTTTAACCCTGTACTTGCCTAACCAGGCATGCTCAACTTGATCCCCATAAGAGCCACTAGGAGCCATTTAAAAAATGGATACCTGGGCCCTATACCAGAATAAATAAATTAGACTCCCCAGGGCTGGACCTGGCACTCATATTTTTCAAAACACCCACAAGTAACTCTCATGTGCAGCCAAAGTTGAAAAACACTGTGTAAGCCAAATTCCATCAAGTCCTTCTGCCCTCCTTTTTCCCAGGCAAGTTCCCTTTCTGATAAAAGTGATATCCTGAAGGTGCTGTGAATTGTAAAGATGACCTCTGGCCACAGTCTCGGTTTTAAGGAATAATCCCCTCTCCTGTTGTATCATTTCGTAACCAAGACCTTGACCGCTCCTACATCACTCTTTATCTCAAGGTATTTCCCTGTTTGCTCAAAGTCTAGTAAAAGAGACAAGTAAGTCAAAATTTAAAACACCAGATGATAAGATGACAAATGCCTCCTTGGAAATAAGCACTTGGCACTTTGAAAGCACATAAGAAATAAGCAAATTTCCTCCCTCAAACAGGCTAAGTGAGAAGTGAGAAGGACAGAGGGAGGAGGTTGCCATCCAAAAAGCTGTTTGGCAGTGGGGTAAGGATGGTGTAGAAAAGGGCAGAGAGAGGGCTTCCCTGGTGGCACACCAGGGTAAGTCTCAGAACTATGAAGCTATCAGCAGCTACTGCAGCATGAGTTTGATCCCTGGCCAGGGAGATTCCCACATGGTGCAGCAGACCTCTCCTGTCTCTTCCACTGCTCCCCTCAGCAGTGTACTCAGTAAATCCACCTGTTTTGCTCCCCATTCTCTCTCTGGTAAGTACAGTCACCCCCCCACAGCTCTGGCCTAGACCCCAGTTCTTATATGCATAAATAAATATATTTTTAAAAAAAGAAAGGGCAGACAGAGAAACTAGAGGCCAGTCACCAAGGACTTTGAATTTAAGCTAAGCAGTCTGAATTTACTCTAAGAACGAGTGGGAGCCATTGAAAGATTTTAAACTGGGGAGTGTCATGATAAGATTTATTTTTATGGGATGGAAAAAGGCCTCTGAATTCTAGTGGTATCTTTTGTCTGTATGTTCTGGGTTAGTTGTCATGTGGGAATATCTGGGACTCACATAATTTAAAAACTCTCAAAGGGCGTGGGGAATGAGCAGCCGCCGATTCATCATTTTACAGGTGAGGAAACACCAGTTTGATAGGAGAGCAGGGCTTCCTCCTCATAGGCTATTCTATTATTCCCTTTCCTGCCAATGAAGCTCTACAAAAAGGAGAACTTCTAGTCATTGTGCTACATAATGTAATATTTACCCCAATATGTATTTTCTTTTTTCTTTTTAAAGAGTAATATAGCCATCAAAGATATTTTGGAACTTAGAAAAACTATTTTAATTTTTTTTGTAATTCCTTCCAGGTTGTGTGTGTGTGTGTGTGTGTAAATGACTTCACGTATTGATGGCACACATAAATTTTTCTTTTAAATATTAAATGAAAATTCAGTTTTTAATCATAAAAATCATAAAAAGCCTGCGCAATGACTGTATACTTTTTCCTACTCCTCATTTTTAAAGGTTGCAGACTCTTACATTAATGTACTATAACCTACACAATCACTTTCTATTTGGAGAACATGAAGATTACTTGCAATTGTTCATTTTTGTGCCTACCAAACTTTCTGAATTTTGAATTGCTTGTTTAAGTGAGCATCCAGAAATGTATCACTGAGTCTGTCTGTGAGCATTTCCGGAACCAAGTTATTTCCCAAAAAGGTTTAACTACTTAGGATGCTACCTATTAAGGAGAATGCCAGTTTTACCACCATTACACCGCTCATCGTTATAGCAATCTACAGCTCTCTCTGCAGTTTGTAATATGTGCACATATCCTTGATATAGAAACATGCACAGTAGTGGCTGGGATGGGTTGGAGCTTCTCTAGAATAATCTCATCAGCTCTTCTCTCTTTCAAGCATAGATACAATCCAAGTAAAAACAAGTGTTTACTGGGCCTCCCTGGTGGCGCAGGCGCTGCGCTGTGGAGCTGTGGGCAGCACTGTGCGAGTTTGATGCCCAGCTGGGGAGAGTCCCACATGGTGCGGCAGACCTCTCCTGCCTCGCCCACTGCTCCCCTCAGCAGTGTGTTTCTGTCAATCTGCCTGTTCTGCTCCCTGCTCTGTCTCTGGTGAACCCTCCCGCCGCCCCATGCCTCTGGCCCGTACCCCAGCTTGTATTTGAAAAAAAAAAAACCAAAAAAACAAGTGTTGCTAAGCAAGTACAGTATTAGCAACACACTTAAACCCACTTTCATATATATAAAGGTGCATATGTGCACACACCAACATACACATTCCAACCAGATAGAAAACCTTTCATATTTAGAAATTTTGAAACTCTGGGCCTCCCTGGTGGCAAAAGGGTTTAAGTTTCAGCACTATGAAGCTATCTGCAGAGTTCAATCCCTGGCCAGAGAGCTGACCCACATGGCGCAGCAGACCTCTCCTGTCTCACCCACTGCTCCCCTCTGCAGTGTTTTTCACCGGATCCACCTGTTCTGCTCCCCACTCTGTCTCTGGTGAGTCTTTCACTGCCCCTGCACCTCTGGCCTGCACCCCAGCTCTTGCATGCATACATAAATAAATCTTTAAAAAAATTTTAAAAGAAATAAACATTTTGGAGGAACCCTAAGCAAACTGAAACAGTAAGACAACAAGCACTGAGATCTGGGGACCAGTGTAGTACGAAGACTGGGATCCTGGGGAAGCCGACCCCACAGCCCACCAGGCGGCATGGGTTCACCTGCTTTCCCCACCCCCACAGGCCATGGGCAGCTACAGATGTGAGCACAGAAGCTCTCTATACCTCCTACGTATTCCTAGAAACCACCATGCCTTGGGAAGCATCCTCATGGACTCTAGATTCACTGCTTGGCCCTGGAGTTTAAAGATTTATTTTAATACAGTTTGATCCAATAAAATTTAGAAATTATTTTCTTGTTTGCCGTTTGTCTCTCAGGCTGCATCCAACTTTCCACGTGTTTGTACTAGGTCTCCAACTACCTGTAAACTCCTTAAGGGTGGGAGCTGGGTTTTTATTCATCTTTGTATCCCCAGGGCTTTTAGCATGGTGAATGAATAGCACCCAAAAAACCTAGTCAATAAGTGTGTTGAAGAGATGAACCTTTCAAATCCCCTTCCAAATTCGGTGATTCTGCGAAGTCAGGGATTACATTTTCATGTTATCTGCAGATCTAGAGGTGTGTCTTATTAACGTAGAAGTTATATTTAAGTCTTAGTTCAATAGCTTTCCTATGACTAACAATATGCCAGCGGAAAGACAATTTTCATGTGATTACTGGAATTAAATTTTGAAAAAACTAGAGTTACAGTTTTTTAATGGTAATGTGATTTTAGCTATTTTTTTTTTTTTTTGGCAAACTTACTGTATGTAAAGTGGTCAGTCTAAGAATTCATAGACTGCCAGAAAAGTAAATTTGTGTTTGTTTTTTGCTGAGTTGCCTTTTTTCCTGAGTTGACCCCTCTTTGCCCACACTATTGAATCATCCAATGCTTAAAGCTGGAAAGAAACTTTGCGATGGTATCATCTCCTTCTTTTTTAACAAATGAGGAAATAGAAACTTCTTGAGAAGCAGTCACATTTCCTCTGTAATTTTCAAATGTACATGAGAATGAGTTTCCTCTAGATGTTCCAAGAAAAAAAGACAGGATGGTTCCTAGTGACATTATGTAATTGTTGAATTATTACATAATTTTCTGTTAGTCATGATAAATAAACCAAATAAGTATAAAATTTAATATCAAATTGGTATCATAATAGGCAACAAAATTCTGGGGTTTTATTATAATAAATATTAATCCACCATCACAGAGTTATTCATAGAAACAAAATTTCATGCCAAAATCTTATGCAATTAAAAAAAACCCTAATGGAGCATTTTTATCTCCATTAGTGTAGGCAGGAAAACACTCCTTCCTTAACACTAATCTTGTGGAATGAACTACAAGTTCTATTTCTTTTGAACCTCAGAAAGCTCTACTTTAGTCAATTTTTGATTAATTGATTTTTTGATTAATTGATTAATCTATAATTATTCCACATTGTTCAATTTGTAGTTTTCCTTCAACCAAGGCACTGTCAATCAATAAATACTTGCATGTTATATTAATATCTAAAAGAACAGAATGGAGATTCAAGAAAAAACTTCCCTAAAGTCCTGTGCTTGCATTGAAGTCTTCAGTGTACCACATTGGAGGGGAGGTGGCCTGAGTTGGAGAATGACTGGAGCCAGAGAGTGGCCTTTGTCATCGCTAATTCAGTCCTTGAGTCAGTCCTTCTCAGGCAACAGCCCATATGGCAGGATTTCATGACCATGTTTCCCAAATTGAATAATCCTGCTAGCATGCACCTCCTTCCGCATGCCAACAAGAAATTTCGCAGAGCATTCAGGGCCTAACTGTTTCACAGGGTGAGTAGCAATAAAAGAACCAATTGCCCTGTTTAACTGGCCATCTAGTCCAGCATGCCAGGAATCTTTACATCAGATTACTATCTCATCTTTTCAGGGGCATTCAGCAGTGATTAATTTATCACAATGACAACCTTTGACTTCATGCCATAGATAAAATGAAAGACCTGAAGTGAACTTAAATCAACAGATTATATCAAGAAAGAGAGGGAAAACTAATATATCGGCAGTGCATGTGTATCCCAGATTTAAACCCTGGCTCTGCCATTTAAAGGATGTGTAAACTTGAGTGTGTAACTCAATTTTCTCATCTACTAAAAAAGGCCTCATAGGGGCCTCGCTGGTGAGACAAGGGGTTAAGTCACAGCACTACGAAGCTATCCAAAGCCACTGCAGCATGAGTTCTATCCCCAGCCAGGGGTGCAACAGACCTCTCCTGTCTTGCCCACTGTTCCCCTCAGCAGTGTATTTCAGTGGATCTGCCTGTTCTGCTCCCCATTCTGGCCCTAGTGAATTCTCTCACCCCCCTCCCCCATACCTCTGGCCTACACACCGGATTGTATGCATAAATTAATAAATCAATTTTAAAAAGTAGAAAAGTGCATACATTTAGGATAGTGTATTTAATAGTATATAAACTTAAAATAGGCTTATTCTAGCAACTCTCAATAAGAAACTACTATTATTGTTACAACGAAATGGGATACAGTGAAGGCACTTTCCGTGCTAGTTGTGTAGATTTGCCTCACTCTTTTTTTTCTGCCAAGTTAGCATTTTCACAGGTGATAGCAACAAAACAAACCAACTTTTCTCAGGGCACATTTTTTTCAGCTATTTGTTCATGCTCAGTTCAAATCAAGCCACACTCTCTGTCTTTTATTATAGACAATCATAGAACCACATTTATGAACAGAGGGTTGAATTTATGAAACGGTTGTTAACCTCATGGCTAAAAGAGTAAAGCAAATGGAACAAAGACTTTGAACCCTAATTGGTGACCTCATGGCCTTTATTTCACAGAGAAAAGGAGATTTGTAAGATATCTCACAAATTTGCATCGGGCTTTTAACCTGTTAGCATCTATACTTACTCTCCCCTCATTACCCTCCATCTCAGAAGTCTTATGGCCTTCTCCCAAGACTCAGCCCTCAAACATATCTCCCCCCAGAACCTTATTCCAACAAATCACTCTTCTCTCTTGTACATCTCTGCCTTTCCCTCTCCCAAAGTTCTACTACTAGTTTTGTTAGAGGAAATTAGAGGAAAGGGAGCGCTGTTGGAGACTATGCAGGATTATCCCAGGCAAACTTCTTGCCATAGAAATTTGCTCAAATCTGGCCATTAAAAAAATATATATCAAGCAGCCTTTCTTTCTTCTCAGTATTCCTCTCTAGCTCTTACCCTATCATGTTTTCCCCTTAACATCAGCTTCTTGAAAGTTGATGGACTCATGTCCCTCTTACTCGATGTAATGCTTTCCCAGAACTGCTGTGCGAGGTTGTGCAGGTTGTTTGCCTCACAGTGCCAGAGGGTGACTCCTTCTGTGTGTGGAGCCTCTTGGAGTAGTGGGTGCACACATCTCCACTGCAGTCTAGCATGCATCCTTCATGATTTCCTTCACCCTACACCCCAACTCTCAAGCTAAGATTTGAACTGCCAAACGTCATAGACAATTTCAGGCTTGGTCTTCCTCAACTAATTCTGAGTCTTTGATACAACAGGCCACTCCTTTGCTACTGGATGTTTACGGAGTCAGCTCTCATGGATTGGATTCCAACTCTACCACTCACAGCATTGTGGGCAGGTTTGTTTAATCTGTATGAAATGTGAGCATCTCAACCATAAAATACGGTTAATAATAATATCTTCTACATAAGTTTGTCCTGAGGACAAATGAAATAGATTTCTAAAGTACTTAATACAGTGTTCGATAGCTATAAATGCTCACTATCATTATTTTTTATAAATTGACATGTTGTTTTCTACAATACCATGCTTTCCATATTTTCCAATAACTTCTTTGCTCCTCTTCCATCTTCTTCACTCATTTCTGTACTATATTTGATCCTTAAATGTTGATTTTGCCCTTTTCTCTTTACCTGGTTTACCTCTTATCTCAGAGGATGACTGCAAAAAATTCAATAAGGTGATACATGCAAAAGTACTTTATAAATTTGAAATCCCTCTACAAATATGAGGTGCTCCTTTCAGAATTTAATATCTCATCTGCTCCCTTCTATAGTGCTTCTCAGCCCTGTCTGGCTGTTATTAAAAATTTGGGGGGATACTTCAAAAAATGCCAATGGGTTTTCTTCACTTCCCCCTTCTCCCCCCGCCTCCTCTGCACTCCCTCCTCTCTGTGGTTTCAAATACCTCACTGGGGTGGATGATATCCAATATTGTATCACAAATATACACTGTTCTCCTGATCCCAGATTCATACATCCCAACTGTACTCATTAAGCTTCTCTACTGGAGTGTCCCATGCAAACCCCAAAATTGACACATTACAAACTAAAGCATTACATGCTTCTCCACCAAAACTCCTCCTCCTTCATATAGTATCTCCTTCAGCCAGTGGGCCACCCTTGACTTTTTCTCATCATTTATCCCTAACATCCAAGTTCTACTAATTTAAAAAATATTAAAATAACATGATGTCTTTCTTATTGATATTTTTAAAATAATGCTAGGTTAACAGAAAAAAAATGAGATAATAATACAGAGCTTCCATATATCCCACACTTAGTTTCTCCTCTTAAAAACGTTTTAAATTAGTATGGTAATTTACTATAGTTAATTAACCAATATTGACAAATATTATAAGCTAAAGTTTGTATTTTATTCAGATTTTTTTCAACTTTTGTCTATATCCCAAATATCCCATGTAGGTTATTTCTGTCCCAATATCCCATGTAGGTTATTACAGTACATTTACTTTTCATGTCTCTAGACTTGGAGCTTGGGATTCAGTATTTGTGAAGTCTGGAACCTCATCTTACAGCATAGCCATTTGGAACTCCAACTGAACGGCTGTGTTTCAATTTGAGATGTGTTCCAGGATCCTCCTCTCAGAGCCCATGTGGAGATGCGGCTGCGCACTCTACTCGTCAGTTTCTCAGTGTTGTTGGGAAACTGAGAATCCAGTGAGGTGCAGCGTCACTAGTATAGACTATGGGCCAAGTGCTTTCTGGTTTAATATCTTGCTGATATCTTCAAAACGATTTTCACTTTTAAAACATTTTCCAGCATTTTATTTATTTATTTATTTATTTGCAGTGGGAATGTC
>PVIJ01001369.1:143481-203945 GCA_004024925.1 Scalopus aquaticus
CCCCCCCCCCCACACGCACTTTGTTCTCGCCCCCTCCCCCTCCCGTTTGGTAGCCTTAATTCTATAGTCAGACATCTAGGATTTGTTTAGTCTAGTTTTGTCTGTTCCTTCATTTTGTTTCTCTATATTTCACATATGAGTGAGATATGGTATTTGTCTTTTATCATTCTGACTTATTTCACTTAGCACAAAACCCTCCAATTCTATCCATGTTGCTGAAATTGTAAGATTTCATACTAGTTTTAAATAGCTAAGTAATATTCCACTGCATATAGATATATCTTCTTAATCCACTCATCTGCTGTTGGGCACTTAAGTTGTTTCCATAACTTGGCTATTAGTGCTACAGTGAACATAGGAATGTTCTCCAGGTAGATACTTAGTAGTGAAATTGCTGGATCACATGATAGATCTATTTGTACTATTTTGAGAAATCGCCATACTGTTTTCCATAGGGGCTGGGCCTGTCTACCAGGTCTTACTAATTCTATCTTCTTAATATTTCTTGAAATAGTCTGTGATCCTCCTCAAAGCTCCACCATAGTTTCAGCTTCAGAAGATAAAGACATTGGGGACAGCTGTGACCACGTGGCATCTTTTGAAAGATACTGTCTGGGCACCTGTGCATTCTGTTTTTGCCTCCCTTTGCCTGCTGTGTCTCAAGTGCCTACTGAACACACAGATAGGACAGGCAAGGCCAGCTTGCACATAGCTTGCATTTTTTGAAGAAGGCAGTTCATTGCGGCACTGTTCTCAATAGCAAAGGTATGGAAGCAACCCACATGTCCAAAAATAGATTGGATCAAGAAGATGTGGTACATATACACAATGGAATACTATTCAGCATTCAAAGAAGATAAACACATGCAATTTGCAGCGACATGGATGGAATTAGAGGGAATCATACTCAGTGAAATAAGCCAGAAAGAAAAAGAAAAATATCAAATGGTTTCACTTATAATAGGACTACAGGGAAACCAAATAGGAGAGAGACACTTGGAGGGGTGGGGGGGAAGGGGAGGATAAAGGCACAAAATGGAGTAGAAAAGGACACAAGGGACCACGGAGATGGATCACAGGTGAATTGGTGGTGGGTTACCCAAGGGGAATACAAAATGGAAAAGATATAAATAACAATAAAAATATATTTAAGAAAAAAATGTACAAGATAATTTTGAGGAGATGTAAATCCTTAAAGAAAATAAAAATAGGGGCCTCCCCGGTGGCGCAGCGGTTAAGCGCTGAGCTGCGGAGCTGTCGGCAGCGGCGACGCGAGTTCGATGCCCGGCCAGGGAGAATCTCTCCTGCCTCACCCGCTGCTCCCCTCAGCAGTGTATTTCTGATCTGCCTGTTCTGCTCCCCACTCTGTCTCTGGTGAACCCTCTCGCCGCCCCACGCCTCTGGCCTGTACCCCAGCTTGTATGTATAAATAAAAAATAAATCTTTAAAAAAATAATAAAATAAAATAAAAATAAAATGGGGTAATGAAATGTGTGGGTCCAGGGGACAGGAGCAACTCTAAAGTGGATGATAAGCAAAAGTCTTGCAAAACATGACATTTGAGCTGAGACCTGAATGAAAAGAAACCAACCAAGTGAAGGTATAGGGAGAAGAATCTTCTAGGCATTCCTCCCATAAAAGATACATCATGCATAAAAGTCTAAAATTGTAACCTTACCTGGCATACCATCAGAGTCCTGACATAACAGTTGCTCAATAAATGCTCTTAGTTGTATTATTAAATTGAAGAAACTAGCAAGGCTCAGTAGCTGCGTTCTATACCTCTTAGGATTCTCCTAGGATCACCCTGGTGGGAAAACATCGCTTGAGGAGATTTGTGGGACTACCTTGGGTAAGCAAGGAAAATGGAGTCAGTGGGGAATTAATGGATTTCTGACTCATAAACAAAACTGAGTGTCATTCTCAGGTATAGACAGTTCTGATGGTTTCAAGGTTCTATGGGGATTTGCAGAGGAATTTTCTATTTTGTCTTCATGGGTTGGTTTTTCATGAAATGTTCCTCTGTACCTTTCCTACCAATATTTCCTCCTCTGTCACTTTTCCATGCTTGATATTATACCCAAGTGACATTAAAATAAGAATATAAGTACCACAGTGAGGTTGGGATCCCGTAGAAGAGAGAGTAACATAGAATATTGTTAATTTGTTAAAACTCCAGAAGCATATTCCACAAGACTTCTTAGTGGAATTTGTGTCTTGCCATCTTTAAACAGAACTGAAATTACCAACAGAGATACACTTGAAAGTTAAAACACACATGGCTTCTAAATCAACTTTAAAATGCAAGAAAAAGATTATTTCCTACTCATAGAAAAATCTAGCATGAGGGATTTCCTGAAATATTTGATTTTGTAAAAATTTCAAAATGCTGCTGTAATCTGAATAAAGATGTACTTGATGATGTTCACAGTGTACATAATGGCAGTCTGAAGATTTGTATTGTGAACTCCAGCAATTTCCATTTACCATTGAGAATTTCCATTATTCTCAATCTTTTAGCAAGAGATCTTTGTCCTAAATCCTAGGGAGCTCAGAGTATACTTCACTCCCAATACTTCTGAGTGCCACATAGAACTCAAGTTTAACATAAACAGAAGAGCAATGGAAGGGAGAAAAGCAATAAACCCAGAAGTAAAGTTTGCAAGAGTGTAAGTCAACAGAAAAACAGGAGCAACACACAGATGCCAAGCCCCGGGCAAGGGAAGAGGATGGCAGCGATTCCCTGTGGGAGTTCTGCATCTCTTCTGAGGAGCCCCAGGCAAGTGACATTGACCTCTTCATCTCCTTCTAACCCTCAAATATTGCATTTGTAAATTATGCCTGGGCTGTTTAGTTAACTTGCCCAAGGGGAATTATACCAATTACAAAGTCATGGACATGAATGAATTTGTGAAGCTCTTTTACTTACAATTTTTCATACTGCATGTGACTTTACTTGCATAACAGGAGGGGCAAAGGACATGAATTACCCCTCTCAAAAAACCTTCCTGGACTCTATCACACATCTTTCTGTTTTGAACATAAAGAAAGCAATGTTGACAGATGGAAAAGACAGAAGAAAATAGAAAGAAAAAGATGACATGGCAGAAGGGCACGAGCTTTCTCCCGGTGACCGCCACAGGTGAGGCATCACTTGGTGCTTGACAAATGTTATGTCACATGGTCTTGCAACAACCCTATGAAGTCCCATCATTGTGCCCATTTTTACGGATGAAAAAGGAAACTCAGAAATTAGTTTACTCTATTAAGTTCACTGGGATTTATACTCAAGCCTGTTTAATTCTGAGAAGGATTAGGGAGACGCGCAGGGAACAATTAAAAAAGATACCACGTGGTACTAGCTCACTAATGCAAAGCTGAGTTAAAACCTCAGAATTATAAGCTCCATTCTCCTTAGCTCATGCATGTACACTTTTGTCCATAAATAGCAAAAACCGAGAAGTAGCTTTAGGGACCCAAGAATAAGTTACTGGCTTAATAAAATGCTAGCTTTGAATTTATTTTTCATTTAAGGATATAATTTATCCATCAGATCCACTCTTGGGCATGTCTTATTCCTGGGAGGGTGTTCTTAATTTCTTCAAATATAATTATAGGTAGCTCTCCATTGTAAAATAGTGACAGGAATTAAAATCAAAATTTACCACTTCTTTAAATATAAATCACTATCATTCATTTGTATAAAATAATGGCAAGCTTAAGCATGTCTCTTGACACATAAATGCTTGGGGAGGTCTGAAAAGATCTTGTGACTTTTCAACCTTCCTTTTCTTGTAAGCTTGGTGCCATTAAGACATAAGCAAGTGGCCCAAAGTTCACCATTTAGTGTTCTCAAGAAGTGGTTGTTAAATATCAAATTCAAATTTTCTTGCAGGCTGCACATTGAACAAAATGAAATATAATTCTGTTGAAAATGTGAGTGTGTTTTATCCTCCACCTGGTAGTTCTTTGGTCATTCAATTAGCAGATCAGTTTACTCTGCATAAGGCTAGTCCTTTGGAATATGCCAAATAACAGTTTTAAAAGTATTTTGAGAGTTTTGTCAGTGTTGGAGGTGTTTTATTTTCTTGTCAAAAATTCTAGCTCCATAAATATCAATGGCGTTACTAGTAAGTAGAATGCAGAGAAACCAAACTAAGAATCAGAGAAAGACAAACTTAAAGGCTGCCCTTGGAAACTGACTATAGAACTGAAGCATCCAAAGCTGCGAGGGGGTGATTTGGTGGTGGGTGCCCTGCAGTGGTGATACCTGATGGAGAGAATCCTAATATTATCACAATTAAAATAATAAATTCCTATTTAAAAAATATTCTAACTCCAATTATATCAGAGTATGTGTGTGTTTTTTACATGGGCATGTGCTATTTTGTCCTAGTTCCTATGGAAAATAAAATGTGTGATGGCTCAAGTTTACAAACAAATCCTATTAGCAATGATTCTTATGAGGCTATGGATGAAATTAAAATTCTTAATTATAAACGATCGTTCCCTCCATTGTCAGGGGTGTGCTGTGATTCTCAGAACAGCTGTCTGGTGAGCCCCAGTGCTTTAGAGAATTGGTATGCCTTTGAGCTGGCTCTCTAGTCAACTTTTATTTATAGTGCCATGGGTGTGTTTATTTTAATTCTTGTAAAAACTTTCTGCTGACTGCAAGATAAAACAAAGCTTTCATATCAAGTATAGTAACTTATCATTTTTGGAATGGATCATTTTTTATGGGACAATTTACAACAGACTCTTTAGCTAAAGCAGATGACCTTTCAGTTTTTGTTTTTAGCACACTAACCTCACTGACTGTGGGTCTTGAATTCACTTTACCTACATAGACAAAGGAAACTATGGTCCTGGATGAAGGGTGATATTTTAGGTTTCAACCAGCTAATATTCTAGTGCCCCATAGTATAAAACCCATAAAGATTAATCCGCTAAGTTTCCAACTTAATTTTCTTCATGTCAGGACTCTGAAAAGATGATAATGGAGTGAAGAAGAGTGAGGAATCATTGAGATACTTTCAATACTTTAAAGGGTTTATAGAAATTGTAAATTTATGACTGGGAAGGCTATTTTGGGGACTCAATGGTCAGATTTCTTGGATTTTGGCTAGAATGTGTTGACATTGACTATCTCATGGGAAAAAATCTGTTAATACAAACTTAAATGCAATTTAAGAGATAAAAATCTTTCAGACAAGTGGAGTACATTCGAGAAGGGTAATAAAAAATATGCAAAACCACTGACTCTTTATTGCTATTGTACAAGCCCTCAGCACCTCTTATGAAATGACATGGTGTTAAGCATCAGGGCTAGAACTATGAACAAACAACAAATCCCTACGCTTGTAATTCTAAAACTCTAATCTGGGCAGACAAAATATAAACAAGTAAACCAAAAAAGCAAGTAAATACTTGTTAAGGGCTAAATTATGCCCCTCTCAAGACTTGTATGTTGAAGTCCCAGTTTGAAAGAATGTGATTATTTGGAGATAGAGCCTTTATAGAGGTAACTAAGTTAAAAATGAAGCTGAAAGTATGGGGTCTTATTGCAGTCTGGCTAGTGACCTTCTAGGGAGAGGAAATTAGGACACATCCAGACATAGGGGAAGTGCGTGGATAATGGGATGACCACTTGACTCTGCCAAGATGGCAGCTGTCTTCAAGCCATGGAAAGAGAGAGACCAGAGAAGAGACCAGAGCTGCCCACCCCTTAGTCTTGACTTCCTCCAGCCTCCAGAACTGTGAGAAAATAAAATTTTTTTATGGTATATGTAAGTCAAATCATTATGTTGTATGTCTTCAACCTACACAGTACTAAATGTTAGTTTTAATCTAAAAATATTGAGAATATTTTGAGGAATATTCTATTATTTAGGCCAACTAGTCTGTGGTACTTTGTTATAGCAACCCTTGAAAACTAACACAATAGCTAAAATAAGTAGGTTCACCTCAGATTGTGGTGAGTGCTGTGACTAAAAAGACACAGAAGGACAGAGCAAAGTGATGGGAAGGGGGTTTAATTTAGGTTGGGTGATTGAGAGATCTTTCTGCTGAGTCCTGATGGCAAGAAGAGAAGGCACATCCAGACAAGAGGGAAAACTGTAGTCCATAACCTGAATTTTGGTATATTTACCCAGGAAAAGTCACCATAGAGGCCTTTGGGGGTGGGGGAGTTGGTCAGTTTCTTCTTCCCAGGTGAAACTCCAGACCCCTCTATCTTTTGTGCACTCCTTTAGACCTCAACAAGGTTGCAAAACTCAGGTCATCACTTTGTTTAGCAAAAAGTTATTTTACCCAGTACTTACATATGGTAATTGTATTTGAAAAGTTGCAGTTTTAAAAAAAGTCTGGGATAAAATCAAGCAAAGCAAAATGAATCAAAAAAGAGTAGTGGTGAATGTTAATCAGTAAGTTCCAGGACCCTAAAGTGCCAGGACGCTAAAGGGACAGGATTGATGAGTTCAAGGAACAGGGAAAAGTTTGGCGGAGCTTAAGCTTGACACTTATGGGAGAGGTGGCCTGGGACGAAGTCAGAGATCAGCTAGCAGTAGTTCCTGCAGGGTTTGCGGAGCCCAGCAAAGAGCGTGGCTTGATGTTAATGTATGGAGAAATCATAGAGGATTTAAACTGGACGTTTGACTGAGGTTTTCTATAAATGACTCTTGCTGCTGTGTGAATAATAGATTCTAGAGGGACATGAGCAGAAGCAGAGGGCTCCATCTGGAGATTTTTACTGTAATCTAGTTAAGAAAAGATGATGATTTGGATATTGTGGGTGGGAGGGGGCAGAGGAGGACAAGTACTTGCATTCTGGATCTGTTTTAAGGTAGAGTTGACGCGACCGGGCAAACACCCCTCTTCAGCAGCCATAGCAGATGGTAGTATAAGGGAAAGGACTAGCATAGCAAATAGACAGGGATATTATTACAGGGACAAACTTATATGTCAAAATATGGATATTCCCAAGAAACCACTGCAGTGGCAATAATAAATGCCAACTTAATTAGCATTGCTGCTGGTGGCAGGGAGATGCAGGAGCAGGCTATGGTAGCACAGACCTCTGTGCCCTTGCTTTGATCTCCTGAAGAGCTTGAACTTCTTCCTGTCCTTGTCCAAAAATCTATTGTCCTCCCTATACTATTCTCCTCATGAGGCCATTGCCATGCTAGCAACACACATGCAGGCGGGTCTTTGTAAGCGTGGTGATGAAAACAAGTTTCCTCCAGGCGATGATTGACAAGAGTGCAATCTGTCTATGGGCACGTGACTATAGGTAATAAAGCAGAGCCTCATTTAGCTCAGGTGACTCAGATCCTATACATGGATAACTCTGGCCAGTCTCAGAAGTCAGGTCTGTTTCTATTGACTGTCATCTTGATTTCTGCCCAACTCCTGCAAAGTCCCACTCTCCCTTGTCCCCTCCTGCACTCGGCCAGGCTGTTCTCCCTGAACACCAGAGCAGTGTTTCTGCTGGGCCCTCAATTCTAGTCCCTGTTTTGGCAGAGTTCCCAGTTAAACTTCTCTGACCCAAAAAGAGGTCTCTTCTGATGCTCAGCTTCTATTGAAATAAACACCAAGTCTCTCATTTGGAATTGTCCTCCGTTTTCTGCCTCTATTCCCTTTCAAAGCTGTTTTTCACTGGACTCTGAACCATCTGGTTTTTCCTAGAGGTATTAAAGCAGTATTTTTTGTTTATCCATTAAAAGGCAACACTTAATAATCATGACAGCCATTTAACAGATATATATATACACTGTACCATGTCCTCATGGAGACGGACCTGCCTATGTTAGCCTTCTGATCCACACTCTGTGAAAGTGGGTCAAGACTACAATGATCCTTTGGAATCTCTATTTATACCAATACCTAAAGGGTTTCTTTAACTCTAACTCTTGCAGAAATAACAAAAGGATTAATTAAGTATGGCTGAGTCCAGAAAAGACATAGAAATGAACTTGTCTTTTAAAACTTTGTTAAAATCATGAATGCAAAATGAGTATATGCTCATTAGAAAAGTGTGAAAAGACAGAGCTAGAAAAACAAATGTCTATAACCCTAACCTCTACCCCCCCACCTTTAGTCATGTTTATTATATTTTGTTTAAATATTTGAACTCATACTGTATATGAAATTTAGTATCTTGCCCAGTTTTTTATCAGTATCACAATTTCTTTGTAAATATTATAGAGAATGACTCCATGTTCTTTCATCATAAAGTGATGTCATAAAGTCATGTATGTGTCACAGGAGATGATGATAATAATAATAATAATAGTGATAATAATGATATATATATATTTCCACTTAACATTTTTAACCTGAGCTGCAACAAGTACCTGAATGTGACTTTCACATCCTCTCTCTTGCCAAACCCAGCATCTTGGGTAGATCTGAAGGAACAATTCCCCAGGTCCAGGTAAAATCAGGAAGAAAAAAGGTCTATAAATTGTATAATTAGTTCTTAAATAGTCAAAGTTGAAGGTATTTTATATGTTCATCTCCTTTACTACTTTTTGATATTTATAGCTAAATCTAGCACATTTAGTATCCCAGGCCTTTGGAATCTTGGCAATTGACAAAGATTTGTATTTTGACAATGTACACAGTAGAATTGTTATAGTGAATGAGATAGTGAAGACCCTCACCCACCTCTGCCTTGTGATTATTGGGGTGCACTATAACAGAATAAATGCATTTATATAACTGGTGATAGATACTTCCATTCCCAAATACCCATCAAGCTACCTATCTGTCTTTTAAAATAACATGTATTAAACTTTATTTGGGCTTTTTTTTTGTCAGGATTTCACAATATCTTTGAGGTAGTTGGAGTTTTTCTGGAATATTACATAGCTAGGGTCTTGGAACTGCAAGGAAAGTTATGATGCTATCACATCTTATATGATAAAAACAACATTCCTCTTGTGTTTTGGTGGAGTAACAGTTTTGAGGAGCCAGGAGGAAAAAAATGACATTGTTTGCCTGGCTGATTTTAAAATCTCATTTCCATGGAATGAAATTATTTAAACTTCATTATAAGGCATTTTTTAGTTATTACATTCTAGTGATGGAGGAGTTTGTAATGTATTCATAGAAATAATTAAATGCTCATAATAGTGCTCTTGTTCACAATTTCTGAAAACAGCATTCTTTCAAACTTTAAACGTTCAGAACCCTCCTATTATCTTTGACTGATCCCTGAAATGCCCTCTAGCTCAATTTTGAAGCAGTAAAGCACACTGCAGATTTAGAGAACCCAAAAGGGAAGTTCAAAGAGGTTGATTGAGCTGAGCAGTCAGAATTAGAGGTTTCCTTTTGAAAATGTATCATCTTGAACATTCATCTAAAAACCTTGAGAAAAATTTAGACAGCTAGAGAGGCAGAACATTTAGATAGGATAGATTGTATTTTTTCCCAATTCCTGCATTGCTTGGCATGGCGTCCCCAGAAGGAACCCTTAAAGCTTTTATGGTTTAGGCCAGCAATATGGCAATCTTTAGCTCAGGGAGACGACTTTAAATGTGTCCTGTCTTGGCTGCAGGAAGGAAAATTCCTTTTCTGCAAAATCTGCCCCACTCCCACCATCAGATTTCCACTGATTTGTAGAAACCTTATCAGCATTTTGTGAAGGTGAAAGAGCTCTGAAACAAAGGGCTACATTTGCTTTGAAGGTCTGGCGGGGACATAGTAAGATTCTTTTTCTCCCTGGAGGATTGGATGGCAACAGTACAAGACAGAAGCATGAGATTGAGGGGCACAAAGGGTAAATGAAAAGGACACGGCCCAATCCTCCCTCATAGGAAAGAGGTCTGGTTTTGAGTTTCCATTCTTCAGTTTAGAAAAACATATTCAGCTAATTTCATCCTTTTCCACTTCCATGGTTTTGTTTTCCAATATCAGCTTAGGTATTTCCTTGCCTTGCCTACAAACCTCTGTGCTGGATTTATCCACTCCTGTTGCTACCACTCCATCAACAGAATCAGCTGTAGATTTATTTATTTCTCAACTATGTGGAATATCAGTTTTTTGTTCATTCTTTTGTTTTTGTAGAATGTAACCTCTCAAACAATCTGGTAAATTTAAAAAGAAAGTCAAAGGTATTCAAACTTGGGCTGTGCTAGGAATTTGATCATATTGTTCTATGGCCCAGTCTCCCCAGCCCACCTCCATGCCTTCCATTCTCTTCCCTTCATCCCAAATTACATTTATATTAATCATCAACTCTGCCTAAACCAGAGCTTGAATGGGAGCAATCAGGTCTTGACTCTTTTGTTCTTTAAATTAAAATAAAGCCAAAGACCAACCCTCAGAGTAGCAAGTAAAGAAGGGTCTACCTGTTTTAATCAAATCTGGTGGATTAAATTTCAGATTTGTAAAACCCATGCATTAGGAAGTGATTATTGGATTTGTAGAAGAATCCTTCACATTGCAAAGGAGCAACTGGAGGATTTGTTTGAAAGCTCTGTTGCATATAAAATAATTCGGTTTGCCCACATTTAATTTCTACCAAGAGCTCTTCTACTGGATAAAGCCAGTGATGTCCTACAAATGTTCAAAGATGCTAAGCACTCACTAAAGAAAATCTGAAAGATAACCACTGTTAAAATCACTATAGTGACCAACTGGGTGACTCACAGACAACAATTCCATATGCACTAAAATGTCCCCACGTCAGAGAAATAGAGGGATTTCTTCAGTCAATGAGACCTGTTTGACATGGTGAGATAATTATAAATTGCAAAACTAAGATCTTGGCTGAGATAATTTGGTTATTAAAGTACACAAAGAAGAATTTGTCCTAACATAGAACCTTGACATACGAGTTTTAGGGAGTCCAGGATAACATTAAAGCTGTGAACATTTTTCAGGTTGTTCCCATTGTGTGTTTTAAACATATCTACATGGAAAAACACGAGGTGAATTAATGAAAATTTTGGAATGCTCAATAAATCTGTTACTGCAGATTATAGCTCAATTGTACAATTTTGTTAAAATACTAAATTAACATTTATTGAGCACCACACACCACGACCAGTCATTGTGCTAGGCATTTTTTCTCTGTCTCATTTGACACAAAGCCATACATTGATGAACCCAAAAATTTAAACCATGTTTAAAGGCAACCTTAATTTAAATAAAAAATTAGGAGCAAAATCTTAACTCATTTTATTCTGGATTTTTCTTCCTAATGGCAAAACTTCACATTTACAAAGGGATAAATTATGTTGACCTCATGGGTAATTAAATGTTGAATTTAGAGCATCTAAATTATTGCTTATTTTACAAAAAAGATTAGCACTAGACATTATATATGCATAATATGACTTAGAAGCAAAATTGAAACTTCATTACATCTTCACTTTTTTCCCTCTAGTAGCTTTTTATGGAGGTGTTTCTCTTTCCTTCCTCTCCTTTCATCCCAAAGGATTTTGCTAACGAAGAAAACTCCACACTCTCATGCAGTTGGGTTCAGAAGTAGGTTAAGGGTCTTTCCTATGCAGTAAACTGAGTGGTTTTCCCACTCTTTAAGAATCAAGGATCATACTCAGTGAAATAAGCCAGAAAGAAAGAGAAAAATATCGAATGGTTTCACTTATAACAGGACTATAAGGAAACCAACTAGGAGAGAGACACTCAGCAGGTGGGGTGGGGGGGCAGGGGGAGGGGAGGATAAGGGCACAAAACAGAATAGAAAAGAACACAAGGGACCATGGAGATGGATCACAGGTGAATTGGTGGTGGGCTACCCAAGGGGAATACAAAATGTAAAAGACATAAATAACAATAAAAATATACATTAAAAAAAAAAGAATCAAGGAGTGGCACACATGAGAGTCCTTTTCCTTTTAACCTGTGCTGAATGCCTCAAATCTGAAAATTCCCCAAAGACCTTGACAAGATTAAGTTCTGTACGAGCAAGTTTTTGCAGTTCTGAAAACTATCTCTGACATTGGCATGGCTCACGTTGCCCTTACCAGACCTTTCTAGTTCTTACACCACTCTACCCACCTAATTCCTTATTCACCTGAGATCTATTTTTAGGCATGTACATTGTTATTTCAAGCACTGATTTATAGCATGTCATCACTGTTAATTATCTTCAATTGACACTGTTCTATAATTGTTTCTTCCACTCTGTCTCATCCCCATAGCAAGGCTGCCAGTGAATTGTGGCAGTCACATTGCATGATGACTTCTACTACTCCCACACAATGCCCAGGAAAGTGCTAGTCAACCAGCAAGATGGGGCCTCTTCCCTCTAACTTGGGGAGTTTAGGTGGCAAGGGCCTAAAACAACAACAAATATAAATATAAATATATATATATATATATACACACACACACACACACACACATATACACACACACATATATATACACACACACATACACACACACATATATATAGTATAATTATCGTATACAATAGTTACACTACAGTGAGTGGCATTTCTTACAGTAAAAATAAGAGGGGGGAATTAGCTTAAGGGTTCTTGTTATTGTGAGTAACAAGATATCTCGATAGGCTTTTTAAAAAACTCATTTCCTGCCAGGGGTCGATTGCTGTAAACAGTAGTGGGATGAACTATCGAGAGAGAAGGAAGAGGATGGTAAGATAAGGGGCGCTGGAAAGTAAGATAAGAGGTTACCATGAGGTTACTTGCTTCCCTATTTTCCAAGGCTAGTCTTGCTTTTCAAGGCCCTGCTAGCTTCAATGAAATTGGTTTACAATTACATGTCAATTACAAGCTGTTAATTTGGGGTCCAGAACAAAGACTTGAAATACAGTAGTATTTCTACTGAAAGTGATGCCAGTGGAGGCTATTGTAAGTGATGCCAGTGTATGCCTATTCAGTCAGCATTTGATGACTCAGTTGGTCTCCTGTGTTTCTTTATTATATATTTCCCTGATTATTAGCTAGCTTTTTGTTATAAGCAGAGAAAAGTTCATGAATACAAGTTACTGAGTAACAACAAATCATCCCTACTGCACAAAAATTGGTAGTTTTCACTTTGGTGGTTAGAAGAAGTAGAACAAGATATTGTGTCCATCATGGTACTGCCATCATTTCCAAATGCATGGCACTGGGGGCTGCAATGTTGATGAGAGGACTGGTGTCAAGGGCACTTGTCTAGCAGTGGCGTTTCCATTTGGTACACATGATTTTTACTTAGACTGGGGATGGTTGAGGGATAGCTGATAGAGATTATAAAAGGGATCTGAAGACTTTCCAAAACACATTGTTGTGTTGGACATGAGGGTCTTTCTCAAACACTGTTTCCAATTTCCATGGTAAGAAAATAATTTCCAGAAACTTCAAAAGTTTTCAACTGCTAACTTTCACATTTTCTCTTACTCAGTTTCCAACTATCTTATTTTGAACAACAGTGGTATGGTTTTACACAAGTAAGCAATATAAGGAAAAAGTTGAGATGAGCATCTGGGACTCCTAATTGAATCTGACATGCTATGTATGTAAACTGTGAGCTGCTTGACAGTTTGCGGAAATACATTTCTTATATCAATGTCAAAAAGCCTTTCTGTCTGAAATATACCGTAATCACTGCTAGGGTGCCCGTGTTAGTCAATCCTTGGGTCTGGTGAACCATGCCCCTGTTAGGATGCTATAGTAGAACATAAATACCCAATAAAAAAATAAGAGAATATAGTAGAGTAAAATAGTACTTACAAAAATACCCAGTGTTTCCCATGAATAACTTAGTACAAATATAATTGTCATATTACCTTTCCAGTCACCTGCAGATCCAAAGGAAGTGGGACGTAGTGTTGGTAAATCTGGAAAGAAGATGAGTGATAAGAAAATTTGGACAGACTCAAAGGAGTATATTTGTACAGAACTGAACAGAGGGCAGCAGAGGACAGTGGAATCATAAAAGATGGCCCAAAAAGTAAAAAGTCAATTCGCCTGGTCATGCTTTTGACTAAAACTAGTTTTATCTTTGTAACATGTCATTAGGATTAAATTTGGCTTTATATACATGTAGCAGCAATTTAAGCAAGAAAGATTATTTCTCTTCCATGTTCTGTAAGTGCTGAGCCGTTAGTTCTGAGCTAGATTTTACTTTGAAGGATAGGCATCCCCAGGACATTCAGAATAGGCCTTCCCAAGATGTGTTATTTAAGCAGATGGATTATGCAGAAGAGTGAAAATTGGAAGTACTACCCAGATTGACAATTTTTATCAGAAATAGCCTTCTTGTGGGAGAAACCTATCTATATGGCAGGAAAAACATGCAATTACACAGCAACTGGTCTTCATCATGTGAGTCACACTCCCCTTGTTATATGAACCCCCCTCCTCTCTCTTTGAAGCCCCAGACCCCTATCCCATTCCTTAGTTCAGAATATATATAGCCTCATTTTGCCCCATTGACTTTAGATTCTCACATCTATATAGATTCTCTACACATGTGTAATTAGATTTGTTCTTTTCTCCTACTAATCTGTCTGATGTTAATATGATTGCTCAACCAGCCTGAGTGGAACCCAAAGGGTAGGGGGAAGTTTTCTCTCTTCCCTAGCAACTCCACAATGTCAAGAGAGCCCAAACTCATGGGAGGAGGGTACTGTTTATTCTTACATGTATACTTTCAATTTCCCGGGTCATCTCACGGCTC
The DNA here is from genome assembly GCA_004024925.1 of Scalopus aquaticus. Taxonomy (NCBI): domain Eukaryota; kingdom Metazoa; phylum Chordata; class Mammalia; order Eulipotyphla; family Talpidae; genus Scalopus; species Scalopus aquaticus. The sequence continues at coordinate 158,137 of PVIJ01001369.1, forward strand.
AGGATTGCTACCAGAACTCCATCTGTTGCATTTACAGTCTCACCAACAGAAAGGAAGAAGGAGAAAAGAAAGGCATGATCCCTTTTTTCCATTTTCATTTACATCTTACTGGCCAGAACTTAGACATATGCTCTTACTTTAACTGCAGGAGAAGCTGGAAAGGGTAGTTTTGTGTGTACTGAAAAAACTATGACTTCTATTACTATGGGAAAAGGCGAGAAAAGTCTCTGTCATGAGATTATAATTCCTATTTACGCTGATTCCACAGCTGGGGTCCAGTCATGCCTTAGCACTTCTACCCATTTTTTTGCTTGCAGAGTCTATGATTTGTGCCAGTGAGGTATGCAACTGGAGACCCCATGTGACGGGCAGAGCTGGCAGGGAGCCACAACACTCATGGACATGATCATTGGTCAGTGGCCTGCAGATGTGGCACTCTGTGGGAGAGGAGAGGGCCAGGACACTGAGAGCCTGGAAAAAAAAAAAAAAGGAAGCAATACCACAGCTGTCTCTTGAAATTCAACTGGGCTTTTTCATAAACACGTAAAGCACATGGGGACTCTCAGAAACACTTGGGGATAGAGAGAGAGTTTGCTCTGGATCAGAATCTGATATTAACCTTTGTGGTGAAAGCAAGCAAAACATTGATTCAAATGGTTAAATTCAATAAATCACAACTTGAAGGGAAAGTCCCCCTGTGTGTTAGGCTATGAGTTAGCCAAAATTTAGAGAAGCATATTTCTTCACATGAGAAATGTGTCTCTCCTCTGCTTGGAAAAGCCGATGTTGGTTTAATTATCCCCAAATGAATATCAGCATCAGGTGAGGTATGAGCTGGGCCTTTTAACCTCTGTCATGTCAAAACCTCCGTGGACTTTATGATTGTGACTGTTACGTATGCTGGCATTTTCCACTCGGTGCTGTTTCTTCACTTTATACATAAAAACTAAAGACATAGAGTTATTTCCAAGTTATGGTCTAAAACATTTGGTTTCTCATGGAAACATTAAATTATTTCCCCATTTTCCATGTCCTATTCTAGGATCTTGCAATTAGTAGGATAATTGGAAATTTAAAACACCATGGTCAATACAATCAATTTAATGTTTGTTTTGTTTTTTGTGTGAAAACATAGATGTTCTAATTTCATAGCTTTTAGTGCTTTATGGCTTTGTTATTGCCTCTGCAAGGGTTTTGTTTTAATATATGAAAATTTTAATAGTTATGTCTGCTGATAGCTCGTTTACTCCTATTTTACAGTAACAAGTAAACATGCAAAAGATGAGACCAGAACTTTTCAATATATACAATTTGAAGAACATTGGTGATGTGAATAGTATCATTCATGCGTAATGAATTTTGTTTCCATCACCAGAGGGCACGGGTTGTTTCCTTTGTCTCTGTAGGTAGTATACTTGTAGAACAATGCCTTAGGCACAGTGTGACAGGTGATGTAGATCCTTAGGTGACAAACCTATTATCCATTCTAGACTTTCTTTTGGATCTGAAGCCTGACAGGGAAAAGATCAAGTTTCCCAATGTAGTGAAGTGCAGTCACTGGGCTAAATTTTGCCCAATGAGATTAAGAGGAAACCTCCTCTAAGAGTAAAGGCAAGTTCTTCTTTCGGGTCACTTAGAATGCAGATCTTAGATCTTGAAATAATGAAGTGAAGTTGTCAAAACAAGAGGACAGAGGAGACTGGGTTTCAGAAGTGCCATTCTACTTCTGGAAGTGAACTATTGCTTTTTTACTTGAAAGAGAAGTTAAAATGTATCTGGCAAAAACCACAACTATTTAGGGTTTTCTCAATTAGGTACCCAAGATGAATTCTAATGGATAGATCAGGATTCAGGAAATTGGGATGAAGGATAAAAATCAGAAATAGCAAGGCCAGGAATCTTTGACTCTAGAGATTTTAGGTCCAAATTAGGATTGTATAGACTCATGCCAAGCTGCTAAACCAAGGGGTAGTATCCAACTTGGTTCCTTTGCAGAGGTTGGACAATGTTTGAATAGGTACACAAAACTATCAGCAAAGTTAAAAAACAAAGGAGTTAATAAAAGAAAGTTGTTTTGGGGTAGGGATGGTTTTTGCTCATTAAGACAAAAATGCATGCAAAAACCTGCTTTGAATACTTAAAAATGTAATTTTGAGTTCACAGTGGATCAATATACTTTGGTGTGATTCTAATACAATATACTGTGGTGTGATTCTAATACTAAAGTATTCTTAAAGCTTTTCTTAAAATTGAATGTTTATGATTAAGCCATCGGGTCTGTGTTTAACCCTCTGTGCCTAGCACTGTGATGGGTATGTAATTGGTAATATTAAAAAAAAAATTCTCATTGATGATAGATGTGATATCCGCTAATGTACTCGAGCATCAGTTTGCTTTCTCCAAGGTTGCTTCAGCATGGCAGTCAGTGAAGTGAGCACATTGACTATTGCCCTTATTTCTCTACAGCGCTCTCTTTTTCTTCTGCCCACCAGGTAGTTCTTATACCCTGTCCCCGTATGGAGATGAAAGAAGGTTCCTGTAAAACTCAAAGGAATAAGTCCCTAATGGTGAGTATTGGGCACCTTGCCAAATAAAGAGACAAATAGGCAGTAACTAGTATAGTCTGACTCTTCCCGGATGTGTTGTAATGAGGATGATATTCTCCTGCTCTAGAACCATCTTTTCCTTTCTGCCCTGAGTTCTCAACTTAAATCTTTCTTCACTGATGATTCGACTACGCTGTATTTGTGACATTTGATGGGGACCTAGATAGTGAAAGTGGCTCTTGTAAGTGTTCTGTGGTTAGCTGAAGGAACTCCAAACCACTACTGGAATGACCCAAAGAGAATACTAACAAGATCATTCCAGACTTCGGTGATTTCAGTTTCATATTCTTGACCTGGAGGAACTTGAAGATGCTAAAGTCAAGTTGGTCAATTCTTTGGGGTTGAGATGGGAATAAGAATGTTTCTAAATCAGCACTGTGCAATAGAACTTCCTGCAATCAAAGGAATGTACCCATTAAGCACTAGGGTGACCAAGGAGCTGAATTTCTACATTTTACTTTTAAATTATTTAAATAGTCACAGATGGCTAGCAGCTACCATTCTAGGTGACACAACCCTAGAATGTTTTATTCCTGGTCATCATAAATGTTTCTGCAGACCCAGAATGGATGATCACAGCAATGATGGGGAGGAACTCTGAGCGCAGAGGTCCAACAGAGGACCTTGTCAGAGAGAGACAAGGCCAGTCTGAGAGGCTAAGGGCAGTTTTCCTAAGGCAGGGCTTGGAGGCCTGCCTTTGTTGTACTTTAACTTGGAGGCCTGCTTAAATCTGTACTTTAGCTTGTATTTGATTACCTCGAGTATTTTAGAAAATTCAGGCTTCATGTCCAGAGGAAAGTGAAGTAGATTGGTAATAGAGATTTTTTTAAGACCACAGGTCAGAATGCCAGCAGACTATACCATAATGTCAATTGATCACTGATATTGGAATGCTAAAATAGGTTTTTAAATAAAAGAATTTTGGCTACTGTGTTTTCTGTGGAGTCATTTTTCTCTAGCATGTGAAATTTTATTTTACCACAAATCAACAAAACATCAAAAAAGAAGAGATTTTTTTCAATTCAAAATACTTATTTGTAATTGTAGCTAATATTTATGAGTTAAAATAACAAAGTATGTGAAACCGTTTTTAAAAATTCACCAGAAAGCCCACCTGATTGTTGCCCACCCCATTTTCTGTTGCCGTGGAGACAAGCTCAGGATTCTGTTCTGTTGTTTCAACTTATGGGACAATACAATAGTCTAGTGTCTTAGAGATCCCTCTGTTTCATGCCACTTTAAATTTATCACTATAGATACTGAATACAATTAACAAAGACTTTGGAAGGAGGAATCCTGAGAGCATTTGACATTACTGAATCATGTCTTTCTAGTTTTCCTCAATGTAAGGCTTTCTTTAGAATTTTAGAAAAAGTCAGGGGGGGAAATTATCACATAGGGAGCTGGTCTTTGAAAATTCTTCAAGTGAAAAGACTTTTAGAGAGTTATTTCTCAGTTAAGGCTTAGAACAGCTCGATTACTGGATTTGGGGGTAGAGAGAAAATTATCTCTGCTCCTTCACTCATACATTTGTTAAATCTGAGGTGATTTTGATGCTACCCAGAAAGGTTTAGATTTATGCCTATTGTCAACCCCATTTGTGGTGGGAGGATGAAGTGTCCTTAGGAAGTTCTACAACTGTGGGAGGGTGGAGGCAGGTGAGCCAGACCTGTGCATGTTTTCTGTGTGATTGCTAGAGAAATCGACTTAACACTGTGCAGTTGGAAGAACAAATGTTCAGGATAAGTAGTCACCACCCAGGAGAATTCTTGATTTTTCTAGCCCATTTCCTGGGCTGTGTGATGGGGATTACTTAGGTAATGGGTGAATTGAAAGGATAAGAGGAAGAATGGATTGATTGCTGCTGGAAAGGTCAGAGAACCACTCCGTGCTAACCCCACTCCTGATAAATTGAATCAGAATGTCTGCAATTAAAGGAGAAAGTGTTTTTGTGTTGAAATAACTCCCCAATGATTAATATATTAATTCTTGGTAAAGGGCCATTGTCCTAATCAATGCAAGCCTAGACTAGGTTGGATTTGAAGAGAAAGGGACATTGAGGGATGGGGATGGTGGCAGTGGTGTGGGAGAGAGCAATGGATTTTGGCAGGTAGATAACAGTAAAAAGTATATAGATCATCCTCATTTTTCTGGGCCATCAGCATCAACAGCATCTGAGAGCTTGTTTAAAAAGTGCAGAACCTTGGGTCTAGATCTGTGGGGTCAGAATCTGAGTTTCAACAAGACCTCTAAGATTACAATTCAGCCTTTACCAGCTTTTAGTTTTGATGACAGCACCCATGGGACAAAGAGCCAGGGCTTGGGGACAGACAGCCCAGTTTATAGAGTTCTGACGTCCACAAATGCCTAGTCTAAGGGAAAGATACCCATGTTTTCTGTGCCTCAGCTCCTGGATCTGTAAGCTATGGACAATAGTACCCTTGCTAGTCTGGGCTATTATGAGGATGAAATCATAAATCCAAGTAAAAGCACTTATCTGGACGGTAATAAGTGCTTATTACTTAGTAGATCCTAGTAATTTTTTTTTTATGGTACTACATTGGACAAGTCTCTTAGCCATTCTGGACCTCAGGTTTTACTATTTTTTTTAAAGATTTATTTATTTATGCATACAAGCTGGGGTACAGGCCAGAGGTGTGGGGCGGCGAGAGGTTCACCAGAGACAGAGTAGGGAGCAGAACAGGCAGATCAACAGAAACACACTGCTGAGAGGAGCAGCCGGCGAGGCAGGAGAGGTCTGCAGCGCCATGTGGGATTCTCCCCGGCCAGGCGTCGAACTCGCATCACCGCTGCCAACAGCTCCACAGCGCAGCGCTTAACCGCTGCACCACTGGGGAGGCCCTGGACCTCAGGTTTTAATGAGGATAATAACAGCTAATCCTAAGGCCTAGGACAATGTAACAGATTCTGTGGTCTATAAACTCTTCTACCCATGTTAGGGTACTGTTGTCAACAGCCTGTCAGAAGACGAAATCAGCCTGTCATAGGAAGGAAAATCTTCCAGGCAGTCCTAGCAAGAAGGCAAAGCCTTCCACGAGGAGGAGCTACCAAGGTTTTTCTGAAGCCCACTGAGAAGCAGACCACCCTCAAACACTTGAAAGGTGAAAGGTCAGTTGGTTCATGTCATCTTTCCCTTTGTCTTATTTCTCCACCTCCACCTATGTCTGAATCAGACCACCCATAAAGTGATATTTGTTAGTGGCTGGTGTGAAGCAGAGAGCAGCAGGGGTTCACCACCCTGGAGCTCTGCCGTAGAGCTCCCCAGACTTCCCTTTTTCTTCTTCTTTTAGGTAATCATTGAGCAAGCAAACAACACAGACTTATCACTCCTCTTCTTCTGTCACCTTCACTCCTTTTGTAAACTTGACTTTCCTCTGAGGTGCAGCCAAGCATATCTGGGATACATTTCATTATTTTCGGGACTATGAGACAGATAAAAAGATAAAATCATCTGTACTCACTTCCTGTGCCTTTCTCAGTGCCTAAGGGGAAGAAAAACTGACCGTGGATTTACTGCCTCTGCTGTGAGACAGAAAATTTCTGCATGAACATCCCATTTTTCCCTTCACCCCAACTCTGTTGGATGGAAGCACTGTGAGTCTCAGCCCCGAGGCTTTGGAACACTGGAGGGTCAAAATGGCAATGTAGCCGCAACTGGGGACATTAAGTGGAGATCTTAAGGCTTCCAGGAAGGCATATCTGGGAATATGCTCCTGCTGGGAAGTAAAAGAATCCATGTTGATCCACACTCCACTGACTTATTCCTGGTGCTCTGCTCCCTGCCTCAGCGCTTGCTTTGACCTTGAGAACTGAGCCCACAGCACCTCTTTATCTTTCTTCCTACTCTAAAATGACCTCCATGAGTGTCCCATGTCCTCTAAAATTACAGTTGCAAAATCTAAAACACAGGTCAACACTTGAGACATGTAAGCTCTGCCACGTAATTCTTTGTTTTGCCCTTTAATGATCTCTTGCCACTTCCAGAACCTTAGGGAAGGTTTGACAGCAGGACGTTTGACATCTGAATGGCCCCTCACAGAGCCAGTTGAATCAGAGCAGAGACATCAGTCCTGATGCTCGTCATCCCCTGGTCTCCTGAAGGAAACCCCCAGTGTGGCCTAGACTGAGCTGTCCTATTGTGTCTTTTGAGTTGGGTGGACTCTTTCTAGCTCAGCAACGGTGTTAGTGACTGTTCAGAATAATGCACATTTGTGTGCTCCAAAATATGAAATAGCAATTCCCTCTCTTCCTGATGCTTTCTGGGAAGATAGAGTTCTAAAGACCAAGGCCACTTGCCATTATAGGGTGTAGAGGAGACGAATGGTTTGCATCAAGAGGAGGCACCCACTGTCTCAACAACTGAGCCAAAGTTTTCCTCCCAACTGGCAACTGCAGATCCTCTTCCAAATGGAACACTGGGAGACTTGGTTCTGGAGTTGCTTCTCTACCCATTTGTGTGGGTAGGTTTGTCTCTTTAGCATCTTCTAAGAGGACAACTTGCCTGAAGGAGAGTTCTCAGAGGGAAGCAGTTACCTGTGAATTGTGCCCAAATCGACCCAGAGCAGCTGCTTGGCCCCCATCTCCCAGGATCCTCTCGGGGTGTCGGGGACTGTGATCCTGGCCGTACCCAGTGCAGTTCTGCTCCGAGTGCACCAGGTGACTCAGGCTCCTTCCTTTCGGAGCACTAGGCTGCTCTGAGACAGTGTTGTCCACCCAAACAAAAGTGTCCCTTGATGAAAAAGAAAATGCTGGTCCCAACTTATTAGTTTACTCTTTGTGGTTAACAAGCCTCCCATTCACTTTCCAGAGGGTCTTTCTCTCTGAGGCCTCCAAGAAGGCCTCATTGTTAGGACACTGGAGAATGGAAATATGGGACCGCGAGGCCCCATGCTGTGAGCTCTCATGGGACTGAAATCCTGGGAGACAAGCCTGCTCTTTCAGAGACCTGCTTAGCTTTGAGATTAAGAAACATTTTCTTTTGTGATGGAGGCTCTTTTGATCTGCCAATTGTGCTGTTAGCTTTTACTCAGACCAGGTGAAAAATGACTGCAATATAAACAGGGCTTCATGTTCTTTATTTATGATACACCCCTCACCTGAACACAAACCACTGAGTCTTCAAACCCCAGGAAATAGTTATGTAGAGAATAGGGGAATCATTTGAAGATCTGTGATTAGTCCTTCAAAACAGAAAATATTGTGTTTTGGGATAAGAGTGAAACTTCAACTAGTGCTTTTTTGCTGGGGGACAAAAAAGATTGGGGAATAGTTTCCTTCCTTAAAGCACTATAGCAGACAACCAGGAACACTGGCACAAAAAAACAAACAAACAAAAAACTATTTTTAAAAAGAATGAGAACACTAACTGGACTTGTTCTTTTGACTATGATCTCTCTGTAGTGAGTCCAATGCCTGTAACTGGATACTTTGGAGCTCCAGGTATACCTTTCAAATGACCTGCTGGATTTGTCCACCTGGGCCTGTCCTGCTGTCCCCCAAATTGAGCCATGTCCCAGACTGGACTCAGAATGGTACCTCCTCTTGACCCCTATCTCTACTGATAGCATCAACTATCCTTGATAAATATTATCCATACTATCTTTTAGTGATCTCAGAATCTTTCCCCTTCCCACTAACACTGTAGTGACAGATCTTATTATTGCTTCCTTTGGCAATTACAACAGACTCCTGACTTGCTTCTTCGCATCCGGCTTTTCTCTTCTCCAATCCTTCTACACAAATCATGCTGAATTAATTTTCCCAAAGCAGAGCGGCAATCATCTCATTCCTGTAGTGGACAGTTGTCATTAGTGGCTGCCCAATATCACTGAACAGTCTCCCATATTTTGGGTCAATGCCCTTTTAGCATAGAAACCTCATATCCCAGGCTCCCTTGCAGCTAAGGCTCAGGTTTATGATCAATTTCAATTCTATGAATCATAGATAGCTCAGGTTCCTGCAGAGAAGTAAAATCACAAGTGAGTAACAAGAGGAAGTGGCTGTGCACAGGGATTCATTCTTCTGTCACCTGCAATGTGGGAAGTTTCTGGGGTATCAGGAGTATTGGTGGTGTTTTCACAACAGCACCTCTTATCTACAGAGCCTGTAGCTACAGAGCCTGGCTGTTTAACTCACCTGACAACTCTACAAGGTACCTAATATTGTTTGATCAATTTTCTTTCAGCTAACACTAGGCAGAGTGGCTTCTATTGTTGGCAACTAATAAACAACAACAGCAAAAAATATTGAATGGCTCCTCAGTGCCTAGTGAAATAAATGCATGTACCCCAGTGTGACAATGAAATTTCCTAACAGTAAAATCTCAAGCTGATGAGACTTTCAAGGTCACCAAAGTTATGTGTCTCTATTTTCCTGCCTTGGCTGCATGCATTTCCTCTAACTTTAAGATTTTTTTTCTTCCTTAATCTTAGTTCCTGATTAGTTCCCACTTTGGGTTAACTACTTATTTTCTAAGAAAAAACCAAAAACCACACAATTTAGGTATAAGCTTTTTATGATAAGTACATTACAAAATCCAGTCTGTGGTCCTCTTCTCTTTGATTTTTAAATATTGAATTTAATGGTCCCTAATAGCTAAATTAAAATATGCTAATATATGTCCTATATAAATAGGAAAACCATCAAGTCCTGCTTGAGAGAAAATCTAAAACATTAAAGGGGAACATTATTATTAACACAGAGCATTTTTGATGATACATGCCTGCACACCTTTCATTTTCTTATCCTATTTTCCTCCCTGTGACTTTTGCCTATACAACATCAAACACGCAAATGAAAAGTGAAAAACTCAGTCAAAGAGTTTTTCATGTTATGCAGATAAAACATCTGCAAGATTTAATTTCTTCTTTCTCACCATATGGTTGGTCTGGCATAGACAAAGTCATCATTTACCAAGATGGTAAGTACTTCCTTGTCTCAATCCATCCTTCCATTCACATGAAGTTTTAAAAACTTTAATTTTTGAGAAGCTCTTTTCTACCTCGAAAGGCAAAAGCTTCACTGAGCCTTTGAGAACACCAACAGAAAGGGACGCAGTATTAATTACAAACCCACCTTTTCCCTGTGTCTTAAAGTTGGAGATCATGAATGGATGAAAAGGATGTTTGAGTAAGGATGCTCCTGATTTTGCTAGGCCCTCTGAGTATGAAATAACTATTCAAAACCAGTCCTGGACCCTCTGCTGAATGTGCTTTATGTGAAGCCTCAAAAACGTCATTGTTCATTGTCTGCTCAAAGGGTCTAATGCGGCCTGGTCCATGGTCTTCGACCTGGCTCACGCACACGCTGCCTCTGAAGCACGCTGTTCTCCTTAGTGCCTGGGCTTCCCGACCTATGGAACTGTACTGCCTCACTTCATGTCAATTTCAACACTTTATACGTGATCTTTTCACAGTTTAATAGCTTCCCTTTTCTTGGCAAAGAAAACATTTTCCTAAGATCTACAGTTATCACTGATGCCAAATTTGTGTAAGTTCATTATCCTTATTCTTCTCCCATTCTCACTTTCCATGGATGCCAGAATATCACTGTGAACTGGCATTATCGACAACACAATTGAAAACCTACGGGTACCAAAGCAAGTAGGATGAAAACCAAGTTGACACTCACTGGTGTCAACTTTTTAACTACATCAGCTTTGTTAAATAAATGGCAAATGCCATGAAATTCTGCTAATATTTTCGATGTTAAATTTTTATTGATTTTCTTAATAAAACCTTTTTATTTTGCTAGAATTAATTTATTTTCTTTGTCTTGCATAGATTAATGCATCACATCTATAGAGCTTTGGTTTTGTCTTCATGAAACTATTAGAAGTTCCCATGACTTTAAGTGGTTTTTTAATAAAATTATATTCTAATAATGTATATATTACAAATACAAGAACATTTATAAATATAAAATATTTATAAATTAAATTGTATTAAATTAATGTATTTGAATACTTAAACATTTATTATATACTTAAATAGAAAAATTACTTAAAGTCCCCTTTCTAGTGTGGTGGATGAAATGTTTGTCTCTTACTCTAATGGGACAATTACTTATTACTGGTTAGGAGAAAGGAACATTTGCATTTACTCCAAATTTCATTGGGTGGTTGTCTGTCTCTGATCACAGGACATGATAACTCAGAACCTGTTGGGATCACTGAGATTTTACGAAAGAGCCATTTATGGTTTCTCAACACATTTCAGGAATGGCCAGTCTTGACCACACCCCTGGACAGCCATGTTGCTGGGCAAACTTAATTTGTTACCTGGTTAATAATCTACCTCACACATATTTGAACAGAACTGGAAATTCCTGTCATCTGGTTGCCAGATACTCTTGAGAAAATTGAGATGAAAACACTGAAGTTCAGTTAATACTTTAATAATTTGAGTTTTATTATTTTACAAAGCTTCCTCGGATAGGGATCAAGCATATATGTATTTTCTGACTCCCATTTTCAAAAATTTATTAAAATATAACTTCTTTCAATTTAAGGGACTAGAATACTACTCAAAATGCCATCTCTTGTAGCCTTATGACAATCAACAGGAATGAAATGATTCTAAGCACAACCCTTTAATATTACAGATTCTGTTGGGCTGATCTCCCAGGTATCACAAATATCAAAAGATTGAGCGTAACCTGGGGTGAGCTTTGTGCACGTAATGGCTTGTATCTTTACATGAAGCTGAACTATATGAGAGATTTATGGGTGGACAGAAAGTCATGGGCTGGATGGACACTCAATGGCCACACTCTGTTAGTGCTTATAAGCCATCTTTATGCTTGAGCACTTTTATTTAATAGTATTTTAATTTATCTTCTTATATCGTTGTTCATTTTTGGACAGTATTTGATTTGTCACCCCAGGTGTTGTCCCTGTAGTTCTTCCACCACCATAGCACCCATGATTCATCACCACAGTCCCTTGTGCTCTACCCTCCCCTGTTTTGACCCCTCTCCCTCCCCCTCCCCTGCTGAATGCCTCAGGTCTATGGTCAGCTTGCAAGTTTTGTCTTTCTCCTGACTTTTCATTAGGTTTCTTCATATTCCACATGTAAGTAAAACCATCCGATATTTATCTTTTTCCTTCTGACCTATTTCACTTAGCATAATCCCTCCAGCTCCATCCATGTTGCTGAGAATGGCATGAGGGACTACATCAAACTAAAAATTTCCTTTACAGCAAAAGCAAGAGCAACCAAAACAAAGAGACACCCTACCGAATGGGAGAAAATATTTGCATGCCATGCATTGGATAAGGGGCTGATATCAAAGATCTAAAGAGAGCTTACACAACAGAAACAAAGCCAACAAATATGCTTGAGCTTTTCGTGAGGTGGATGCATCTCCTCTTTTATCAGGCTCCCACGAGTTTTCTAGAACCCAGTGAGGATGGACTGTTACCACACAGGGTGGGGCCCGCTGGTCTGTACCTGCGGAGCATGGATGAAGTCACTCACTGTCTGCACCTCAGTGGTCATCCCCTGGCAGCAGGAAGAGGAGGAAGAAGGTGAAATAAAGTGCCAGCTTGTGACTACAAAGTGGCTTTCTTATTACTACATTTTCTTCCTTGATTCTCACCATGTCATACTGTGACTATGCAAAGCAGATAGAGGTGGAGGAAACAGAACAGAGAACCACATAAAATAAAGAGAAAGAGGCCTGTGATTACGGGTGCATTGACTTGGTTGCATGTACATTTATATCAGCTCTACCCGAAGACAGCAAGACATCAGAATGTGGGAGCAGTGAGAACTAGGCAGGAAATTTAAAGAGCTCCATTCTAGAATAAGAAAACACCCTTTGATATTCTCTGTCCTTCCTACCAGAAGGAGATCATGCTCTTGGGAGGGCTGCTGAGTGCTTCTGTTTCTGCGCTGCTCTTCAAAGTACAGGTCCCAACCCACTTGAGGCTCTTATAATCAACTTAAAACTGAGAACAAGCATTCTTTAAAATGTCTTAATTGAAGTAAAATGCAGTCAATAAAGTACATAATCTGAAATGTATGACCCAGTAATATTTTCAATTTTGAATATGCCAATAAAACCAAGTTTCCCTTCCGTGCCTTCCCAGTCAACACTCATTTCCCCCCCAGAGAAACACCACTGTTTTGACTCCTGTCACTGGTGGTTAACCTGGCCTAGTCTTAATTATTATAGACATAGGATCATACTGTTACACTCTTTTGTCTGCCTTCTTTCACTCAGACATTATATATATATATGATAGAAGCTCACTTTTTCTTACAGTTGTGGTATTTTATTATATGAGCACATTATACTTTGAAAAGATTAATTCTACTGTTGATGAATAGTTGGATGATTTCCAGTTTTGTATTGTTAGTTTATATGTCCTTTGCTGGACATATTAACCAAGGATATGCCCTTGGGAATAAACCCAGCATTGGATTGCTGGGTCCTCAGGTAGGGATGTGTTCAACTTTAAATAAGTAAATACTACCAGTTTTTCAAAGCTAATTATCCAGTAGGATAGCCACTGGACATAGGCTATCTTGTGGCTGTTTAAATTTAAATGTAGTTATTTCACTTTAAATTTAATTTAAAGTTCAGTTCCTCAGCCACAGCAGCACACTTCAAGTGCTCAGTAGCCACATATGACCAGTAACCACTGGACAATATAGAGCATTTCCATCATCGTAGAACTTTCTCTGATGTTTCAAACTGAATGGCTTCTAATACTTTTCATAAAGCAAAATCATGCAGAAAATATCAGAACAAGGATGATTATTGCTTCTTGAATCTGCGGTATTAGTAATATATGTGTCCATACATGTACTTCATTGTCATGTAAAATGTATGTCTCACTATGTGTCATAGTAAAGACTGTAAAGGAACAGATTTTTATTAGCTTTGGCTAGAGATGTGGACCTGAAGAATACAAAATTACAAATTTGAAGGAATATATGCATTCCTATCTTCATTGTAATATTATTACATTAGCCAAGTTATGGAAACAACCTAAATGCCCATCAACAGACCAGTAGATTAAGAAGAAATGGTGTAAACACACAATGAAATACTACTCAGCTGTTAAAAATATGATGAACTGAGCCATCTGTGACAACATGGATGGAACAGAGGATTATACTAAGTGAAATAAGTCAGGAGAAAGACAAATACCAATGATGTCACTCATATGTGGAATGCAGAGAAAAACAGCAACAAAAAGGAACTGACAAAACTAATCCAAAACAAGCCTGAGTAATGTGATTACAGAATTAAGGCTTTTAGAGAGGAGTGGGAGGTAGAAACAAACGTGTGGGGGGAAGGAGAGGGCCTAATGGTCTAGGGTAAAGGACAGTGGGTGCTTTGATGGTGGGTGTGGTGTGGTAACATACAGCTAAAGAGGTGTGAACCTTTTCCCCTAAATCATATACAGTCTCATAAACCAATGCTATCTCAATCAAGGAAAAAAAAACTAGAGATGTGGAGAGCAAAAGAGAAAAGGAGAGACTGTTAGGGAAGAGGGTAAATAAAGACGTCTCTAGACCAAATGGGATTTTTCTAAATCTAACACTTCTTTGTATTTTGTGCAGTACAGTGTGGAGGATGCATTAATTTCTCTAGGTTTATATAGCTGTCTATAAATTTATTCTCTCTGATGAGTAGAAGAGATAGGCATTGCATAGCTATAGATGCCCTTAACCTTCCTTACCCATCCTAGTCCATTGCATTTTAGCCACCTTTGAGTTTACTGGCCCTGCATGAGGCTGGCTCAAATGATTACTTCAGTGACCCACTGGGTACATCCAGGATGTTTTGAAACCCCACTGTTATTCAGAGCAGAACTGCCTGTGTAGAGTCAGCATCAATGATAAGTGAAATGTCGGATCAGCTCTGCATGCTTTCAAACTCTGATTGCGCACCATTTGGTCACCTCTTCTGCTGGTAGTAAAGTACACTGCAGATGTACTTTGAAAGCTCATTAAATATAAACAGTATCTCAGATTATTGTAAGTGTACAATACGTTCTCAACATGAAATTATTGCTTTAATCAATGAACAGTGACTCTTGCCTAATTTTGACAGTTGAAAATATTCAATAAACAGAAACAGAAAGTCAGCAAGATTTTCAGTTTCCTGAGCAAAGTCACACAAAAGTCATATAAATTATAGCACATTTGTATCATTCAAATCTAGTCTTGTCCCTAAGAACCATTTCCAGGAAATGCCCTAAGTCGTCAAGGAGGTCCCACTGGTCTTGGGCAAGGCTTCCATTGGCACACTCCTGACCAGAGCTCCCGGGGTAATGATTTGTTCCCAGAGACAGGTCTGTTCCACACGTGTCAAAGCTTTTGGAGATGCCAGATTGCAGCAAGGTTGCCGCAGCATCCTGTCTGAACACATGTGAAAATCAGCCAGACTCTAATGACTGCAAGGATTTGGTGTGAAGATCTTTCTTCATCCACTGACATTTTCCTTTTCTTTGATAATGTCCATAGCTAAGCTTTTCTTTGATAGATGTGTTCTTGAAAAGTCATGTACATTAAATGTTGATACTTTGAATCACAGTTCCCCTTGTCGAATATGCCAGCCTCAGTTTTGTCAGTGCCCACTTCTGACAGTTTTGCAAAGAGGAAGGTCTGCAATGATGGACGTCTCCCCATAGTTCAGCTTCTGACCCTACCTTCATCCTCTTTCACAGACGAGATGGTAAATGTCCCCTTGTATGCATTGGGGGGGTGAGGGATGATGGTGGAATGCTACTATTTAAAGCATCCCAGCAATCCTTTTGTAGAATTGAAAATCTTGTTTATAATTTTATATGAGTTCATATTTTCAAATTCAGGTTTCCTTAAAGTGTGGTTTCTTTAATTCCAACCTCATCTATGGTTTCCATCATCCCCATGTGATCCAAAGTTGGCAAAGTGGCACCACATTTTACTAAGCTCATCTTCATCACATTTAATTTCCTGTGGTGATACTGACTTAGCATGTGATTTAAATTCAAGGGCTAAGACTATAGCGTAAGACTCCTGGCACAGGGAAGGAAACATCAGAGACAGGAATCATGCTGTGGCATAGTCATTGTAGTTGCCTCTCTGAGACCAGGCTGGATTCCCTCCTAATCAGACATGTCTTGTACCTTGGTCCACGTAGAACTCAGACTCTTTCTCAACACAGCATTCCAGGTGCCCACTAACACATAATCCGAATTAGTTACTGAGATGAAATTTATTTGCCAACTCTGGAATCTCTCATTTATTAACAATTTCTCCTTCAATTAGTGAGACTAATAAGAAATATCAGTGATACAGTCTTCAGTTTAGACTGTTTTGAGCCCTGGCCAGAGCACATTTATAGAAAATAGAATCCTGCATTCTTAGATGAATAAATGGCCATAGTTTTATGCCTTCACCATAAGGACATCAGAGACATACCATAACATAAGGAGTCAGACACACCTGCATTCAAATCCCAGTTCTGCAGCTTACTTTCTGTATATGCCTGAGCAAATTATTTCACCTCTCTCTGCCTCAGTTTTCATAGGAGTAAAATGGGATAATAAACCTCAGAGAGTTGCTGTAAGGTGATATCAGGAAATATTAGTGTAATGCCTCGTACTTTGCAAGTGCTCAATAAATGGCAGTGGTCTTATTATTTTCAATGGCTGTGGCAAGTTGTAGGCATTAGTTCTTTTGTGATAGAATTTAAATAAAGATCTGCATTTGTGACTAGAAGCATAATCTCAATCCTCCTTCAAGGAAGACAGCCATCCAGACAACTAAAGGAACCTCAATTGGATTGTTTTTACATCTTCTATCCGAAACAAGGCAATTTGAACAGGATCCAAAATGAAGCCCTTAGGAGGCAAGGAAGTCAGCAGCCAGCTGTCACGGCATAGCTGTGTCAACCTCTCAGCCACGCCCCTTTGGACATGCCTCTCTCAAGAGAAGCAGAAAACACAAGAGCCACAGCAGCTTCTGCAGTAGAACCAGTCCTGTTGATCCGGGGAGTTCCTGGAGGTGCCTTTCATCACAGGCGGCTTTACTTCCCACACAGCTGTGTCCAGGCCTGTTAAATTTAAGAGCAGAGCTGCTTTGCAGAATTACTACTTTTTTGGCTAGGGATGGTGCAATGAGGAAGAGAGAAGGGGAGATGAAGAGAGAAAATAGGTGGATGGCATTGTAAGTAGGAAGTGTTAGTTCTGGGTGAGCATGTGGGTCTAGCTGCCCGTCGGTTGGGATGACATCTTCGGTAGCCATTTAGGCTTCCCAGAATACCTTGTGACATACTGACTCTGGGCTAGGAGGACTGGACAAAAGCCAGTTCAGGAGAGTACAAACAAAGACATTCTGATCAGAGAACATCAGCAAGAAAAAGCAGAGATATTTTTAATTTGTGTCTTTTGACTTCATTTTAGAAACCAATTGAAAAAAAATAGTTCAAATCAATACCATATTGGATTGAGAAGATCACATATTGCCTGACATCCTAAGAGAGGAATATTGCTGAATCTCACAGAAATAAACATTGCAGCTACCACAGAATGGAGCATCCAGTGCAAGAAAATTCCTTCTGGAAAGCCCTGCCCAGGATAAGGGACTGTCTTTACCTAGAACGATGAATTCCTTCTGCACTCTATTCTTGTCTCTTTCATTTGAAATACATGTCAGTAATTCCTCCCTATTCCACTATAGACACTCATATACAAGACCAGGTTCCTCAAACTTTAGTGGCCAAAGAAATGATATCCAGGGACTTGATCTAGCAGCTAGCTGGACCCCACCCCCAAATACTGTAACTCAGTAGTTCTGGGGTTGAGCCTGAGAATTTGCATTTTTAACAAGTTCTCTGGGAGGCTGTAGATGCTAGCTTGGGGCTTACACTTTGTGAGCACTGCTTTAAAGATTTGTGTGTACAACTGGTATTAATGATTCATTGTATGATTGAATGAATGAGTGATGAATGGATGGACGGAAGCAGATTTTAATCCTCAGGGTTAGTGTTTTTGTCCCACACTTAAATCCTCTGCAAAGCACTCTTGCTATAGTAAAGAAAAGTGATTTTTTTTTTCTTTTTCTATTGGAAGACAATTGTTTTCATCCTGCCAGGTCAAATATCCTATGATAAGTTCCTTGCTAATTCCAGGGCACATAAAGTTCTCAACTATGAAGGTGCCAGGAGTTCTCTGAATTCAAAGTGTGTCTATCCAGATCGACAGATTGGGAAGCCAGACTCTTCATTGCTTTCTCTGCTCTAAAAATTCTCAGCATTTCATTTGAACACATCAACCAGGCTGGGACTAAAGACAAAATGAGCTTGACGCCACAGAAATGGTGCCAGCTTGGACACTATGATGCTTCAGACTTGAGAAGGCTGGTCTTGGGCCTTTGGCCAGCTGGGCCTTCACCTGGAGCCTCTCCTGCTGCTGGCCTGTCTTGTGCCTCAGTGGGAGCATTTCTTCACCCAAACTGGGCCATTCCCCATTCATGACAACTGTGTAACAGCAGGTTCCGTGACCTGTGATTTCCTCCCAGCTGTCTATATAGACAAGTTTCATGGCACCAGGTTTGCTCTGAGAGCATTTCAACAATTAATTATATTAGTTTTACCATTATAATAGAATGCCATATTTCTAAAGAGAATACAGAAGAGTAGGGAAAAAGGGGAAATCATTCCTATTTCTAGCTCCCTAAAAATAGCCCTGTTGATGTTGACATTTTGTATATTTCTTTTCAGTTTCTATACTTGAGTTCAGTTTCCACTCTCAGAATTATTTGTTTTTAATATATATGATGAATATGCATCTATGTCTTTTGCAGAAAAGAAAGGTTCTTTTGTTTTAAAGGTTATCTTTTTCAATCTGCTCACAGACAGACCATGGGTCGTTAGTCTCTCTTATTAATTCTAGGCACATAAAGTTCTCAACTGAGAAGGTTCCAGAAGTTCTGTTTCTAGTTTAAACAATGATTTTATAAAGTAGATTTAAAATTTTTTCCATTTTAATAAGTTTATTTAAAAAAAATTACTTACTGAATTGATATCATATTCTACCTTTTTTATTTAAAGAAAATTTTATATGTACATTGTATATATATGTTGATTTAAAGAAATGTATCTAAATATACACTATAATTTTATATAATTTATGTCATATACATATACTTATATATTGTATCTATCAACTCAACTCTTGTACAATTACTCTTAAGCTCTCCCTCTGACTCTTCTTATTTAGATCAGTGATAGCCAGAAAACAAAAACAAAACAAAAATGAAAAACAAGACAATGGATAGAACAATAAGACTTAAAGTGTGGAAGGCATCACTGAATTCTATTTAGCGCACAATTCCAAGACTGTTTCAATAAGAGGATGAAAAATGATATTGTGACTGTGAAAATCAGGTTGATCAGTTAAAATTGAATCCTTAAACCTGATTATTAAGTCTAAAATAAAATCAACTTTGAGAACCAAATTATCAAGTTTGGCAAGTCTTTATTTGTGCAAATGACCAAAGAGTCATCAGCTATCTGACTCTTTTTGGGTGGCATAAATGAAGAGGAGGTAGGTCCTCTGGTTTGGGTAGAGATGTGTAATTTCCAGCGGCTCTGACTCTGAGGCTTAACACTCCCACACAGGAGATGATCACTCTTCCTCAAATTGCCTCTAAGTAGAGTGGTGTCTCATCAGCACCGCCAGAGGGCAATTTCTATTTTCCCCGAGAGCCAGCAAGCAGACAAGTTGGGTAGTACAGGGCACTGGCTGGGGGTTGGCCAGTCTCTTAGAAGGTCAATAGCACTGCACCATCATTGCTAAATATGATGTTAAAAATGTAAATGTGGGTCACCATTTTGTAGAAAAATATGAAGTACTTCTCAATGAAAAAAAGAAAAAAAAAACCCATACATATTTATTTAAGTGAAATACTACTTAATGGGTGGATGGATGAATGCAATGGATATATACACATGTATGTGCTTAATCTTATGGAGAGCATAAAATGAATATGCATCCCAAACAGCAGTAAAGAATTTCGAGGACAAGAGTCCTAGCAAAATTAAGTTGCCATTATTGAGGTAAAAAAATGTTTCCTTGACATGTACAGGGTCTAATAAAGCTGTTTCCAGTTATGCTGACCTATGTATAGACAACCTCTGTACTAGCTCACTCTGGTTAACAGCATAACACAGACCAGGGGACTTAAACACAGTTCTGGAAGCCAGAAACCCAAAATCAAGATGCTGTTAGTTTTGGAATGATACTGGAGTTCCCTTCACGAGGAATGGCAGGCTTGATTCCTTTTGAAGGCTTTGAGGGGGACTCCACTTCACACCTCTCATAGCTTCTGGCATCTTTGATGTTCCCTGGCTGGTAGAAACATCTCTGTTTCCATTGCCTGTGGCCTTCTCTTTCTTTCCCTGGGTCTGTTCCACATTTCCCTCTTACCATCAGAGTTAGACTCACCCTGAGCATGACCTCTTCTTAACTTGCTGACAGCGCAAATTTCCTAGTTCCAACTAATATCACGTTTACAGGTACCTGGGGTTAGGACTGGAGTTTGTCTTTTGGTGGGCCACAATTCAATCCCAATTTACTAACTTACTAAACTCTGGCAACAGAAGGGCTAGCTAGTGAATTGGAGAAAGCTCACTTGCAAAGCTGATTTTTAAACCTATGCTGATCACTTAGAATCAAAGCTAACAGATCCCAACAGAGGGGCCAGCCCAGCTTGGGAGAAGTAGATGGGGAGAAGCACCCACCCTGCCCACTCCTCCCCCAGAGCTTTCGCCCCCTGCTTCTTGCTGCCTTTCCTGCTCTGTAAGCTGACATCGGAGCAATTGTAGTGGCACTATGATAATGAAGAAAATCAAAACATACAAACTTCAAAATACAAACAGACTATGCTTTACCAGACTAACTCACTTGTCTTCATTTGGGTCTCTAACTAGAACTATCTGCTCCCTCAAATGAGACCTTAATACACCCCCCCCCATTGGACTGGTTACTGCCCCCAAACACAGTTTCTACATCTTCCAGCTTCTCTGAGCAGTGGCACAACCCAAATCAAATCATTGGACAACTGTGCGGGGCAAGTCCTGTGGCAGCCCAAGGCAAACAGGTACACACTGACCCTACAGTTCGACTTTGCTCTAGTTGCATCACTAAAGGACTCATAGTGACTGAATCTGCTTTACATCTGGATTTGTTATTTTGTGCAGAGGGATGGACAGTGTTGCATGGTAATTCATTGACTTATTCCTGGTGTGGAGAATGAAGAGTAGATCTGTGACTCTCACTTCTCTGACTAGCTTTGCATCGTCTGTCTGATGTTAAGTATGGCTTGAGAGTAATGAGAGATGCTTAGTAATTAGCTTTGACTGGAGAATAATTAATAGCCATTATCCTTTCAAAATGCCCCCTAAAAAAAGGAGCCTTCTGTAGGCAGTGCCAGAGGAGACTAGATCGCCTGAATGTTGTCCTAGCCCTTGAAAATAACTTCTCACATTCTCACATCTGGGTTGAGAGTAGGGAGAGCCCTGGGCACTGTCACCTCTTGATTCCAGAGGTGTGATCAGAGGTGAGGGAATATCTCATTCTATCATATGCCAAGATGACTGAGGATATAGTGCAGAAAGTAGAGGCAAATTTCCTCAAGTTAATGTAATAAACAGTGGACTATTAGAGTAAAATAAAAAGAATGGCCTCAGGTAAAAAATATATGTGTGTGTGTGTGTGTGTGTGTGTGTGTGTGTGTGTGTGTGTGTATACATATATGTAGAGAGAGAGAGAGAGAGAGTCAGGATCTGCATATGCCTGAAGGTTTGCTCACTATGCACCATCACACAAAAATTTCCCCAGGGAAATCAACATCTTATTGGTACTACCTCCAAGCCAGTCAAAACTGTGAAATGACTGAAAACTAACAACCTCGTTTCAGTGCTTCCCCGCTCCCAGGATGTGTGTGCTTGAAAGATGCAGAGTGACTATCAATTGGATGTTTATTTGGCTTAACCTGATCAAGTCTGAGCTTGGGGAAAATCCAGGTGACGTCATGACCCCCAGGTGCCCTGATGAAGATGATCCAACCACCCCTCCCCGCCTTCTCACTGGGGCTTGTCTGAGTCCCAGCATGAGACCGAGTCTCCTAATTTGCACTCAGTGTGACAAATGTTCCCACAGAGCAAAGCCTGGTAGATACAGACACTTAAATGGTTGGCCTGGTGTTCAAAGTTAAGCAACCAAAAGCACAAAGCAAAGAATCAGCGGAGGGAGCAGAGTGAAAATGTGCACCTGGCCAGCGTGAAGAAAGGAGGTCCCACGGGAGAGTGGGAGCCGCGGTGGTTGTGGACCAAAGCCCTGGCTCCACGTGGCTGAGTGGACGCCAGGCTCCCACGCACCACCTCCAGCCTGGTCGCCATCTGGCTGGTTCTCTCATCCGGTGTGGAGAAGTCGTGCCTGTGAGGGCGAGTCCCTGCCTCGGCACAGTGTCTTGATGGAAGACAGAGGCAGATGGCTTCTCAAATTAGATTCCCAAGCCTGATGACTGGCCACTTCCATCGACTTCCATTCAAGTGTCTTTGTGGCTTCTTTCTCCTTCACACGCTTGCTGTCAGTGGCCATCAGGAACATTGGGCAGGGAGCATCTCAGGGCTGAGGGTCTCTAAGAAGAGCAAGGGGAGAAGCCATGTCTTTGTGCACAGGGTGTCACAATGATTCTAACTTCAGGGTTGGATGTTGGGCTAGGTAAAGGTCAAGTTTATTTTTCAAAGGTCAAGTTTATTTTTTTAATTTGATCTCTGTCTTATGGTGCATCTGTAAATACAACCATCACCCTTGGGCTACTTGTTCATTGTCAGCAAATTGCAGTAGAAATCCCTGTAATGTTCTGCATTCCAGACTTTTCCTGATTTACTGTCATTATTAAAGTGTGCTTCTGCTGGTGTCTGTGTTACCCCCACCCCATAACATTAAGCATGTTTTGGTGAGCCTCACCAATTTTACTCAGTGAGGTGGGCAGGAAGAGGGAAAGCAATTATACCTTCCATGTGCTTGAGAGAGTTTTAGATATAATATCTCATGGGGTACTACTGACCATCCTGGGATGCAGGCTAATATATCTGCCTCATATTCCTGAACATGCTCAGAGATGTCAAGAATTTGATGAAAAAAAAAAAAATCTCACCACTAGTCCAGAGTGGCACTGGGATTCTGCTTCAGTTGGCTTGGAAGCCCACACTCTTTCTCAAACACAGGCTGCCTTGGAAGGCTGGGGGCATGCTGGCAGCCCTAGAGCACCCTCCGAGGCCCCCCTGGGCCACATACCTGCTGACAAGGCAGAGGGCTGGTTCCAGGCCTCTGGAGGGGCAGCAAAGCCCCAGCCCCAAGTCTCTCCCTGTTTCCTTCTGTCTGGTTATCACTGGACGGTACATTTCTCCCTTCAGGAACCTTAAGTATTGTGACTGGAGCTAATGTCCCGGGTATCTGCATATGCTTGTGGAATTAATAAATGACATCTACCAGGCATAATGTGTTGCTATGAAATGCCCCTGTAAGTGGTGTGGTAGGAGAAAGTAATCTGACTCAGCAGCCCCACCGCCAGAAGCAGATTGGATTCTATTCCACCACTACAATGCATGTGTGGGCACGGACTCTCTGAACAGCAGAGCAGGACTCCAGGGGCACTTTGCCTCCTTATTTCTGTGGACTAAATAGCCTTGAGAGAGAAAGGTGAATGTGAAAATCTACATGGAGGTTGGTGATGCAAGGGAGCAAATTTGAAAAGAATGTGAAAAACCTGAAAACTATTCTTAGTCTTCTGATCCATGAAAGGATTTTTATAAACTTTTCACTTCCACAGCAAAACAAATTTAAAAAGTCATTTTAAAAGTCAATTCTCAATTGTCACAATAATAAGAGATAGTTAGCAGCCACTCTCCAAGTGTCTCCACAGTCTCCAAGTGTCATATAACATTGTAACAATAGTAACAATGAGTTTCTACCCTTTTGTCGCTTAATTATTTAACAAAAATTACTAGTACAATAAAGAGTGAATTATTTCCTCCTATGTCTGCCACAGAATAAAATCTAGAGGGGGTGACCATTCCAAATTGGAGCTGAGGAAGACGCAGGTGGTTTTGATAGTCTATACTTGTTGATCATGAATTATTAAATAAGTTTATTTAACAGATATTTATTAAGTGTTTACCACGTGGTCTTTACTGTGTTACAATTTCTCTTTAATAATGGATGGCGTTCTGCAAAATGACCTGAGGACCAGGGTATGCCCCTGACCTTCAAGGAGTTGCTGTTGAGGAGCTAATAAAAGATTTAATAAAGCAGAGACAGAAAGAGAAGTAATAAGAATGAAGGACTTTTGCTTCTATTGAGGTCACATTTACCAGAGTGGAATGTGGGGATGGGGACTTCCTGGGGCTTAGGAAGGCTAGAGCAGAAGATCACAGCAAAAAGTAGCAATTCAAATAGCTGCTTGTCATGCCTTATTCCCTTGAATTAAAGTAGTTGGTATTAGTGCAAGCAAAGACTGCTTTGAAGGGGAGTGTGTGTGTGTGTGTGTGTGTGTGTGTGTGTGTGTGTGTGTGTGTAAAGGGGGTGATAATTGGGAAGGGTTAGGAAAAGGCAACGGTTAACTGGTTCAGAGGACCCCACTCCCTTCAGCGTCCTGGTTTTCTCTGCCTACACCGGCTAATATTCCTCATTGCTTAGATGAATGTGCTCTGAAACCCTGTGAGCTGCTCCTGGGCTGATTGACAGGTGTCCTGCCACAGGAATTATCTTACAATGGGACCAAATAGGCCAATCTAGAGCCACCACTGATGGGTGTGCCTCCAGGGGCTGGCTCAGAGGTGATCAGTGTTGACCAGGCAGCCAGGTGCCACCTGCCTCACCACATTCTGCTGCCTGCTGGTCACCTGGAAGGAAGGGCTGGGCCAATTCCGCTTCCCCCAGAGTTTTCTGGTCATGCTCATATTGATCCCAGCTTCTTCTGCTTCCACCTGGGACTTTCCAACTCATCACCAAGCCAAAGACACTGCAATGGGATTATTTTTACTACAAATAGGTCATAACATTGTGCTTTCATTCATTCATTTCACCCATAAGCACAGAGCATTACCATGGAGCACAAACTGTGCTTGGTTTAAGGAAAGATGAATAAGACAAGGGCCATGATATTAGCTCAAGTCTAGAACAAGTGACAGATATAGTCATAAAAATAATAATCATGATAGATTGTGAGCCATGCTGCATGATTTCATTTATACACCATTCTGGAAATGACCAAATTAGAGAGACAAAAACAGAAGATTGGTGGCCAGGGGCTGGGAGAGGGGCGTGTGTGTGTGTGTGTGTGTGTGTGTGTGTGTGTGTGTGTGTGTATTGGGGGGTAATGAAACTGTAAGTGTTGGTTACCCTGGCTGTATTTATTACAACTTCCAGAAATGCACACTCAAAAGGGTGAAATTTACTGTATGAATTGTAACAATGCTTTTTTTTAATTATGTGAATCATAATAGAATATGGTTAATGCTGCAACAGCAAGCTGTACAAAAAGATATACAGGAGGAAGTAATCAGCTCTTCCTGGAAGGGTAGGAAATAACAGGGAACCAGAGAAGACAGCAACAGGCGTGTGGTTTCTGAAGATGGCATGAGTTTGCCAGAGAGACAGGAGGGAGAAAGCATCTCAGGCGGCGGGAACAGTGTAGATCAGACTTTGGTCCCTGGAATTTCTTGTCATCTGTGCTCCTGACTTGTCAGCAAGAGTCCAGACATGGATAGTCCCACTTGTGATTTTTTTTTTAAAAAGATTTATTTATTTATGCATGCAAGAGCTGGGGTGTAGGCTGGAGCATGGGGGGGTGGGCAGGTGAAAGGATTCACCAGAGACATAGTGGGGAGCAGAACAGGCAGATAGACTGAAATACACTGCTGAGGGGAGCAGCGGGCAAGACAGGAGAGGTCTGCTGTGCCATGTGGGTCAGCTCCCTGGCCAGGTATTGAACTCCTGTTGCAGTGGCTGCAAATAGCTTCAGAGTGCTGAGACTTAACCCCTTGCACCACCAGGGAGGTCCCCACCCCTGACTTGTGATCTTAAGAGCCTAGGACCATGACTTTTTCTGTTGCCTTTCCACCCTTGCTTATTGTGCTGAATGATAGAAAACATACATTTGCCATGTTAACCACTTTTACATGTATAATTCAGGGGCATTGAGGACATTTGGTGTTGTGTTACCACCATCTATTTTCAAGTCCCTTTCTATACCATCACCCAAACAGAAAAACTGACCTACTAACAATAAATTCCCACTCTCCTCTCCTCCCAACCCCTGGTAATCTCTAATCTACTCTCTGTTTCTCTAAATTTGAGTTATTTCAGGGTGGAATTGTATACTACTAATCCTTACGCTTATGGTTCATTTCACTTAGTACACTTTTGTTTTGTTTTTAATGAGGCCTTTGTATTAAGAACATGGTCCCTGAAAAAAAAAAAAAACCAAAAACCTTGTTTGAGATAGGGGAGAAGGAAGAAAGTCTCATCTGAGATGGAAGAACTCAGTACTGAGCAGGCATGATTTTTTGCAGGTATCCTGAACACAGCAAGCTCCCCTCTTTACTTCAAGGTCAACCTCCAGGCAGGGATGTCCCTATACACCTATAGCTCATCTGTGCCTCTATAAGTCCTTGGTATCTGTTTGAGGGCCCCTCCGCCCTGATCTGTTGAATATAATATTCTCACTTTCTATGAAACTGCAAAAGGAATTTTTAAAGACTTAAGAAAATAAGTGACCAAAAATTGCAAATGAGGCAATCCAAGAAGCAGGGTTTGAAGTTAATTAGCCCTTGAACTGTCAAGCCCAATTGCTTCTAGTGAGTTCTGACATTTCTAAGAATAATTAAGGAGTTGGCTGTCACATTTCACAAAGACCCAACCACTACATGAACAAGTTCTACCTTCCCCTTTATCCCTCAAACACACACAATGTCTGGAAACACGTAGAGAAGAATTATACCCAGTGCTAATTGCTGGCCCTTGGGTAGATGTGTCATGTTTTTAAAGAACTTTTTATATTTATGCACAGAAATATAATGATCCCCATTTAAGGGGTAAATATGAGTGGCAGAAGGGGTGGCTCTTTAAAAACATTTGCCAAGTGCTTTCTATGTGCCAGGAGCTATTCTAAGTGCCACAAGAGCCTATGAGGTGGATATTTATACATAATACACATTATATATAAACTATAATATTAATATTATAATATTATTTGCTAGGGTTGTCATAAGAAAGTATCACACACTAGTGGCTTAAACAGAAGAAATATTATAATATTATGTGTCTTATTATATATTTTCCTCCACTAATAAATGAGGCAACTGTGGCACAGAGAAGTTACATAACTTTTTCAGGGTCAAGAGTTCAAAGCCAAGCAGTCTAGCACTGGAGCTACTGCTCTAACAATGGCACTCACATCTCCTGTCTCTAAGTCATGCTGAGTCATGCTGCTGGGGGACCAGTCCATTTTTCTGGGATATATCATTGATGTTCTCAGAAAGCTTTTATTAATCACATACTTGACTATGATTCCGGCTCCTAAGAGCTGTTTTCCAATCAATCAATCAATCAATCAATCAATCAATTCATCTATACTATACTTAACTATTTTATACTCAAGTGGTAATTCATAGTTATCTTCCACTTTCTTCATTCATTAAATATTTGTTGAGGATCAACTGTATTTATTTATTTATGTATTTATTTATTTTTAATAAATATTTATTTACTTTTGTTATACATATCTTTTATATTACTGTGTGTTCCCCATAGGTTACCCATCACCTGTTCCCCCATGAAACCATCACCATAGTCCCTTGTGCTCCTTTCTTCCCCTCTCTTGGGCCCTTATCCTCCCCCCCTTCCCAGTTGAATGTCTCATTCTTATTTGGTTCCCCTATATTCCTGTTATAAGTGAAACCATTCGATATTTTTCTCTTTCTTTCTGGCTTATTTCACTGATCATGGAGGATCGATTATATTTAATGTACTGTATCAAACCACCTAAGAGACACAGAGGTGAGTTAAGTTTGCCCAGGAGAAGCTTATATTCTACATAAGGCAATTGTTCAGACACACACACACACACACACTTCCGTATGAGCTAGAGTTGTGTAATACAAGGTAAAATGTAATACAAGGTAATAAAATGT
The DNA here is from genome assembly GCA_004024925.1 of Scalopus aquaticus. Lineage (NCBI taxonomy): Eukaryota > Metazoa > Chordata > Mammalia > Eulipotyphla > Talpidae > Scalopus > Scalopus aquaticus. The sequence goes on from PVIJ01001369.1 coordinate 185,967, forward strand.
AGGCTAAGAGTGTAAGTGCCACATGAAAGAGATATATTGCTATGGCAGTTTGGAGACCAGAAATGACTTTGAGAAGGTCTCTGTTTAGTGTTTTGCACAAGGTGGAAAAAAGTTGCCAGAGAGAAGAGGGAAGAAGAGAGGAATGAAAGAAGATTTTATGAAGAAGATTATGAGATAGGCATTCGATATGTGCTAAATTACATTTCCCTCCAAATTCCTGGGTTGAAGTCCTAACCTCCAGTACCTGAGGATGTGGCAATATTTGGAGACAAGAGCTTCAAAGAGGCAAATGACCTAAAATGCACCAGCTAAGTTAGGCTCTAACCCAGTCTGACTGGTGTTCTCATACATAAGAAGTCTGGACACCAACAGATAGAAAGGGACGAACATGGGACAGCACAGCAGAAGACAGCCATCTCAGGCCCAGGGTTGAGGCTTCAGAAGAAACCACCCTTGCCGATAACTGATGTCTAATTTCCAGTCTCCAGAACTGTAAGGAAATAGATTTCCATTAAATCACCCAGTCTGTGGTACTTTGTTATGGCAACCCCACCAAACTCATATGAAACAGGCTCGGGGAAAAAAAGCACATTTGGTCATGGGAAGAAAAGAAAAGAGCTGGTGGGGATGGATGGAGAGCATGTTCACAACAACCGGATTTTATTCAGCAAGTAATAGGAAACCATGGCAGCTTACTGAGTAGGAATGATAGGAACAATGGTCATTCAATTTATTCAATTCATTCAACAAACATTTACTGCGGATTGTGTCATACCAGGCATTGCCAGTAACAACTGAAGACTTGCAGCTATGAAAAAGGCACTCTAGCACAGGGTTGTTCAACTAGATGGAGAAAAATGGAAAATGGGTTTGATCAGGGAGGGTGTGGGAGAAGAGAAACTTGCTAGCAGCCTTTTATCCTGTGCTAACTTAGTGCTTGTGAATCTTTGGAAAGTATCTGATCCACCTACCCCCAGGAAGTGCCCACTACTCCCCCTCCTGGCCTAGCTCCAAGCCATAGATAACGGAGGAAGCACATTTCCCATGCATAGTTCCAGGGGCCAAGAAAATGTGGGTGAACTTTCCCTTCTGTAGTTAAACTAATGCACTAGGACACTAATGCACTCCATTTGCTATAATTAAGCCAGACCTGCTTATTTCAACAATGTATCCTTTCAAGGTTGGGTTTGGCATTGCCTTCAGATTGATGCCCTTACCTGTACAGGAGACTAATTGATCTTATTTTTCCCTCCAGATTCCAAGCTCCCTAAAGACAGGCACTGAGTTATTCATTGTAATTTCACTAAGGCCAGCGTAGCATCTGCCACAGAATAGATTACAGTAACTATGAATCAAATGATTATATGGAAGCTCAAAGTTGCATAGGAAGCCACAATCTCTAGTTCGAACACCAAAGACAGACTCAGTGCTTCTTTTCAGACATAAAGGGGTCAAATTGCTGTCACCATGGATGTATATGTATAAATATATAGATGTCATTATGGTGAAATGAATCACTGTTAACTGTAACCCAGACAACAAGAAATGCCATTCACTGTGGAGAGTGGCGAGGCATTCGGATGAGCGTCGGTGAAGGCCTGGCTTCCCGAGACGATCTTTGTACAATGTCATTCCCGGACCCTTTGCATGAAGAATGTTTATCAGCAGGGTCTGTTTTAAATGGTGTTCTCTGTGTGATTCCCTTAAGTGGTCTATCCAGCACAGGCACAGAATTCAGAGACAAAGCTTTTTTAGTGTGGATGCACTCCTCATGAAATCATGTTTATTTCTGGACAGAAATGACCATTCACAATTTTTCATTGTTAGGTTGAAAGTTTTGAAGTTGCTTTTTAGAAAAACTGACAATGGCAGTTACAATAGAAACAATGCAGCCTCCTCTTCATCATATCTCTGGTAATTATTTTAAACTGTTATGAGTAGAAACTCTGGGAGCTGGTAAGAAATGGAGTCTAGAGAAAGCCCTACTGGTGGGGACCTGCTCTGTTATGTCTTTCTTGACAATGAGGCTGTCACAGCACAAGGCATCATGGACACTGTGGCCTGCCATTGCTTATGCTTGCCTCCTGTGCTCAATGCTGCTGCTGGAGGGGTTACTGCCTTTCGGCAAGGAATTGAAGCTCTTAGCCAGGATGCAGGGTCAGACGTCAACCCAGCCAAGACTGAGTTGAATTAGAGAGGGTTTTTTCCTTCTCCTCATGTAACCTGAGATACTCTCACTGGACATGAGCATTTCCCCTCCTGCTTCCAGCCCCCTCCTCTCAACCATTGTGATAGTAACAGCTCCAACCATGGTTCAGGGGTTCATTTTGGGGTCCCATCACCTGAAAGATTCACCATTGTCTACATGTCAATAGGATTTCTTGTTGCTGTGGTCAGAATTAACAGTAGTTCATTTCAACATAATGGCATACACAAACATATTTTTATCTATCTAGCTATCTAGCTATCAATTATCTATCCTATTTCAATGGTGATATCAGGTTTGACCTTCACGGGACCCTTTTCAGCACAGTTGACTATGCGCAGGGAATGCCAGCATTTGACAATTGTCTCCAGCAAAGCTTGCTCTACTGTAAACACTGTGTTAAGAGATTGCTTATGCATGTTCCCAGTGCAGGTGTACTTTCTCTTTTGCCTTCCTTCCAGATACTTTCCAGCTCCTCTGGGCAGGTTATGACCCTGGCAAGTGATGGTCCTAAGTTTGTCTTCAAGGTCTGAGAGGAGCAACCCTTACTTTTCCATACAAAAATGGTGATTGAGTGGGGGTTCTGGTAACTCTAACGTGCCGTGGGCTGTAGCACACACAGGTCCATCAAGTCTTCAGCAGTAAACAGGAAGTGCATGGTAGGATATTTGAGTTGGGCAATTGCCACACACTTTTTTCTTCTTGGCTCATGTTTGACTGTTCTGTGACTTTAGTTCTCTGATAGAGGCATATCAAAATCAAGAAATATTTAAAGAGTGACTAACGTATTTTATTTGCTACAACTTAACTTGACCAGGAAAGAAAATAGATGTGTTGGCAATTGCAACATGAAGAAGAATATTTATAGAGTGAGTCATTACCATTCTATTACCATTAACCAAACCATTTAAAATCCTAAACTTTGGCAGCCATCGTGGCCTCATGCCACTTGGTGACTGGGAGACCCGTACTTGGTTTAGAGCAGGCACTGCAGAGCAGGTTCTGGGGCAGGAGGAGCATGGGGAGGGTCCTAGGTAGGCGAATTCTGGTGCTGAGGGGCCTCGTTTGCCAAACACAAACTTGTTATGGAGAGGTGAGCCAGCAGCCAGAACCTGGTAAAGAGAAAGGAACTCATTCAGTGCAAGTGAACAAAATGAAAAGACATAGGGTAAAGCTGACATTAATACTCCATTAAAGCATCAGCAGCTCTCTAGCAAAACAGGAAGTGACAGAGGGTGAGAAGTTGAAATGTCCTCATTCCTTCATCAAGATAGGATAAGGCGACTGGATTGTGCAAGAACCAAGAGAGAAAAATAATGGAAAAGCTGAGCTGGACAGAATGTGTTAGAGATCAGAAGCTGAAAATTTGAGAGGAATTCAGGACCTTGGGAAGAAAAGATTCTACCTGGAAGGACATAAGCCTAGGGAGCAAGAGGTATCATTATGTGTGAAGAAGCAGTTCTAGAGACTACATATAAAGATAATCAGTCAAGGATAGTTACCTGCTGTCAATTTACATTGGTCAAAAGACCAAGTTTCCCTTTCTTCTCCCTAATTCCTCTTCCCTCCTCAGTTTGCCCCTGTGTTCGTTTTCACATAATAAAAATTTTACTATCAATCTATGAACCTTGTTATAGATAAAATAATCTTTATTTGAAGAATAGTTTATCACCAAGTGACTACTACAATGTGTCTTAACCTTTGTTAACCAGTGCAGAAATAAAAACAATGAAGATTTTACAAGCTGTTTTCCTTTATCATAGTGAAATCAAGTGCCTGATATCTAAGTCCATAATCCAGTCCTAGACAGAACAACCACAATGGTCTCTGATGAAGAGAGGTCCGTGGTGGTGAGTCAGAGATCCATGAAAGCCACAGGATAAAGATGGTACATCATGCCAGGAAGATATGGGTTTATTATGGGAACACAGAATTTACATGAAATTTTAAGATAGAACACATAACTACAAGGGAATATATGCTTTGAGATAGATAAAATTGGTTGCGGACCCCTGGAATCATGACACTTTGCCATTTTTGCCAAATGTCCTTCTGTCTAGAGCCAAGAGCTGTACACATCCTACAGTTAACACCCAGAGACGCAGGTTTCCCCTTATTCTCTAAACACAGCACCGGTCATCCCCATGGTGACTCAGCTTTTTAGTGCCCTCTCATGTCCCTTTTCACTCCCAAATAGTAAAGCGTTGTTCAAAATAACTTACTGCATAAAGTGCTGTGATTAAAAACAGTGACAGTGACGAGTCCCAGGGGATGGTGAGCACCTACAGCCCTTTCATCCCTCTTCTTCGCGTCTCCTCTCCTCAGCCCATTGTGAGAGGGGGGCTTGGGCCCATCAGAACTGGGTGGGTCTGAGGAGAGGGCCCCGGAGGGGATGGTCTGCCTGCCTGTGCCAGCTTAAGCAGAGCTGCATGGACAATTGGGCTATTATAGTAATCAGCAGAGGGCAATTGCTGATACAGAGATGGAGATTCCTATTTCTTGCCCTCTAAACTTTTAAAAATCTTTGTTCATAATTATATGTCTAAAGCTTGTAGTTCTTAGTGAGCATTGAATTTCAACAGGAAATAGGCCAAAATAAGGAGCAGAGAATCAGCCCCACTGTGGCCAACTTGGAGATGCTTAGTCCTGTCCTGCTGACTCAATTCTCTCTTTGAACTGAGGACTTCTGTAACGCTAGTGTAAAAGTCGAGCCCAGCGGTTCTACTGCCAAGACAGGGGGGAAAAAGGCTGATTAAACTTGAGACATGGTGGATAATGCCAAATGGCAGAGGAAATGTGATCATTGAGGGGTGAAGAGAGAGAGAGAGAGAGAGAGAGAGAGAGAGAGAGAGAGAGAGAGAGAGAGAGAGAATGTGTGTGTTTTGGAGATAAGGATGCCAGAAAAAATGGAAGTCCAATAGTGCAACAGTAAGAGCAATTACTCTGAGAGATTTATACTCTTTCTGGATCTGGGTGGTCTCTGCTGGTTGCTGTTGTTTTTCTAATAGACCTGGGAATGTGACTTAAACCCCTTCCCCTACTTCCCCCCATGAAAAGTCATGAACTGTCAAGGTGATTCTTAGGACTGGCTCCTTTCACCCCAGACCCCAATGCTGGTTTGGCAGAGGACAAGGCACACCCACCCCCAAAATTATTCATACCTCAGATCACACTTTGTACTGTCCCCTCAATGCCCTGGGCCCTAATCCAGACAACATTTGAGTTTAAAAGGTTGGCTGGTTGGGACCTTTAGCGTAAGTTTTACAGGTCAGGAAACTAATGCTTCAAGAGGTGAAGTAAGTCACCCAGATCACATAGCATACCTGTGGCAGGGACAAGACTAGCACTTCAACCTTCTAATAACCTTGCATTTGCTCACTCTCATCTCTGCGCGAAAGAATGTCAGGCTAGCTTGTCAGATGGCTGAAGGTGCTGGTAAAGAGATTGGTCTTGGTCTATAAAGCCCCTGACTCTTCTGTTTGGGGGCTGGGGGTGGATAAAGACACGAACAAAACAAAAGAGCAAGTGGAGACAGACTAAGTGAGCCAGGAAGGACATTCTTAATGTATGAAGTCACCAGCTCTCAGTGCAAACTACTTATGGAAACAAGGTTCTTGCACCCACTACCACAAACAACGCTCTCCAAGACTTCTAGTTGCAGCAGAGAAATGTGAAGAATCTACAAACCATTCTGCATTTAACTCAGCACTTCAAATATTTGTTTCATATCGGGAAATGGCTCAGAGCACAGGCACGATCTCACAAAGTGCATGATTATATCCCCATGTGACGAGCTAAGTGCCCAACATGATTCAGGATTTCTCCAGTCTTAACCACTCCTCTACTCAACACCTTTCAACAAACAACAGCACCTGAGTCAGAACCAGGCTGAAGTTCTTCCTGGGCTAGGTACACAATCCTGTTTACGCCCTTTGTTTCTAGAACAGAGAGCTTTCTAGCGCCCCCTGCTGGCGTTCGTATCTTGCTTCCCTCTGCTGGATTTATGCGCCTGGATTGGCAAATTCAACAATGATTCAAAGATTTATGTCCCCTATTTTATAACAGGCCTGTGCTTAATATACCCATTGCCTGGTCATGCCATGTATTTCCTGCTCCCCTCTACCTTCCTCTCAAAAGGAGAAGGAAATTCATCTAGGAGGGGTTGGAGTGGATTATGAAATTCTCTCCTATCCTGGTTGCCTCTGGGTAGGTGAATTCCTTGCTGGAGGCAGGTCATAGTCCCATGAGCGCCATGTCATCAGCTCTGAGCACATCAGAACCTGTAGCCTGTGTGCTCACCACGCAGCTGAGATGTTGGAGAGGTTTGCCAGCTGTCTCATTAGATGGAATGCAAACAAACAGAGAGGATAGTCCAGCTCACTCATAATGCTCTCTGCTATTCCCGCGCTAGCCCAGGGCTCACCCCAGAGCTTGCTCGGGGTGTGGGAGGGAAGCCCTCTATCTAGCAGGGCTCCTTGGAGGCATATCTTCATGGAGAAGAGCCCTCCCTAGAAGGGGCTTTGTGCCAAGGTACATCAGAATTACCAGTTCTACTCAGCAAGATATAGCCCCAGAAAGTTTGTACCTGCTTCCTGAAGAAAAGCACAAGCTATCAGCTGAGAATAGAAAGGAGGGAAAGAAAGAGATAGAGAAGGAAGGTGGGAGACAGGAGCTGGGAAGAGAATGTTGGATAGCAATGGACTTCTAAGACCTATAAGATTTCAACACCAGAAATAAGGAAATTAGGTTTGAGGACTTTGAAGCACTGCTGCCCACATATAATCCCCCTGGCCAATCTCTCATGCCTCCAAGGGAGATAAGGGGGAAGGTTTTTACCCCACAAATAAAAATAAGATGGAAAAAAAAATACAGCTCTCTCGAACCCATCTAAATTGGAAGTCACTGATGTTAAATCCTTTACTCAGACTGATAAAAAAAAAAAAAGATTATGCAGGAGTTGGACATAAACTGTTTACTTCACAATTTTGTCTAGGGCTTATTCTTCCTGCTTATTCTTCTATCTACTCCACTAATGTGGGTCGATAGTCCCCTCTCCTTCTGGATTTACTATTATCTTCTTTAGTTTGCCATAAGGCTCTCTTAGTACTTAGTATCCATGTGATCAATTAAGCCAGTTTTCCAGTGGGGCTTCCTAATTCTGATCAAATACTGTCGAGCTCTACAGAGCCACATGTGAGCCGGTGGTGACTCGGAACTCAAGTCCAATACCCTCATTTTACAGATCGGGAAACTGATGCCACTGGTGTGAATGAACTCCTGGCAGAGTGAGATCCAGGCTGTTTCTGCTTGGGGACTTAGTCCTGGCTTGACAGCTCTATTTCTAAGTCTCTCAGTGACCAACAATAAAACGACACTTCCACACTCTCCTCTTTCTGACTTCGGATACAGGAATAACCAAAACACTTCCTTTCAAACGTTCTTTGTAATGGGAACCCTGCTTGACTAATTAGGACCAGCCTCACTGGAATTCCCAAATCTCTGGCATTAATTAAACATAGAGAAGCATTTTCTTCCCATAAAGCAGGAGAACTGGGATAATATGGGTGAGTCACACACTCAAGGCTGTAACATGATATTCAATAAAGGCAACGTTCTCTCACACTCAGAGAAAGAGGACCTAGGAGGCAGATTTAAATCTAGAACTAATTTCTTTCCTTGGATTCTGATGGTAAAAGAGACTTTGATGATGAGGATTTATTATTCTTCAGTTCCTTATACTGGGGTGGGGATGTGGATTCTGTTTTAGGAAGTATGCATTAACTGATGGTTCTAGAAGGGACTGGGGGAAACACACACACACACACACACACACACACACACACGCACTCACGCACTCACGCATGCATGCACGCACACATGCCCTTGGTTTCCATGGGCCCATGTGCTTGTTTCTACTGGCTAGTTCAGTAAAAATTTGACTGAGGTGCAAGACTATGTTTTGAGGGTGGGTTTTGGCAAGAGCAAATATAATTTTCTGGTTCAGAAAAACACCAGCAGAGAGGGGAGGAGCCAGAGGAAGGGGAGAGAATACGCTGCTTTTTCTAATAATAACTTGGAAAGTTAGAGCTGATTTCACCTAATAACCTGGTGGTGTTGCTTGACCCTGTTCTTCCTCAATGTCCTGCGCCTGGCATAAAACTGATGCCAGTTTGTGAGACGCACCCTGGGCTGGAAGCTGTGATGAAGCTTTTTGTTTACCTGTTCTGAATACACCTTAGTGCTTGGCTCACCAAGGTGCTTGGCACTAAGGCACTAAAGGTGAACAGCAAAAATCTCCATTCTGAAAGTCACAGAACTATCCAGAATGTTTAGAAAAACCCTAACCTAAGGGTGGTTCATAATCTCCTGGAAACTCACACAGGCTTCCCATGATATTCAGTCAGTGGCAGTTTGGGGCAATGGAAATAATTCAGGATCTTTAGGTCTAGATGAAGGAAGAAGTAAACACTTTCTTTAAAGGTTTCAAAATTTCCTTAGATTTCAATACAGCTTAAATCCAAAAAAGTATAAGCAAGGACTCAGCTATGGGAAATGACTTGTTAAATTAATGCTATGTTGGGAAATTTAAACAGAATGACAGAATGAACCCATCATACAAAAGTATAGCTGGAGTTAAATCCAGTTATTCTGACTGAAGAAAGCAAATTTTGAGAGAAAAAAGAACTTAGTTTTATTGGGAAATTAGAACTGTATATATCAGCTAGGTAATGAAAGATTTAGGAAGGAAAGATTTTTGAAAACAAAGTTCTATGATCACCAGTCATGTTAGCAAGCCCCTGGGATGTTTCAATTTTGTCAATGGGTTTAGCGAACTTATTTTAAACACTTTAAACAATATTAAGATCCTTTAAACTTTGTAAGTGCTATGGTGCCCTTGTAGAAAAGAGAGAAGGACAATGTGGGATGCTACAAGACCCAGAAGAAGGTCATTGCTGACTAGGGCTTGGAACTTCCAACTCAACAGATCTGGATTTGCTGTACCATTTGGGTGGCTCCAGAGAGTGAGGTTTCCTCTGTGGGAATCACAGAGTTTAGAGATATTTGGTCCCTCAAGTTCCACTGAATTGGGTTACTCTTTAGAAAATCAAAGGTCCTATTTAGGGTAATACTTTTAAAATAACACCATTTGGTGTTGAAACACACTTTCTTTTGGCCAACTGTCCTCGAAATGCCTTAAAATGATAAGCAGTTTGATGAATGAGAATGCAAGGAAAAAACTAGTGCTTGATATTTCTAAACCTTCCTGGAGTTCTCTTCTTCAAGAAGAATACTGTCTACCTTCCTGGGAACTGGAGTGGCATCAAGAATTATTAATAGTTCACAGTGCAGTGCGTTCACCCTTACCGCAGCCCTGCTTCCCAGTGGGGGAGCACAGACCTGACCTGGGACCCAAATGAGGAGCCCAGCGAAGGACAGATGCCAAATGCATGGAGCCAGGCATCGCAGGGAAATTGGAATACAGTTTTGGGAAGCTGTATGAATTGGATTTCTATATTTATTCATGCATTCAATTCCGTCTTTTTAAAAGGAGTTCTGCAAATGCATTTCCTTTATGAAGAAACTGATTAGAGATAACCACTTTTTCCCTTAATTTTCAAAGTTAATTTTTCTTCACCTGATATAATCATAAGCCTTAATTAATTTTAGGGTATTGCTTTTCCTTGGGACAAAAAGATTGGGAAGCACTAGATAAAGTCAGGCTTCATTTGAACCTGCCACAGGACTGATTTCTGCTCTGCAAGGGGACCCGAGATGCTTCAGATCCAGCTGGCCAGGAGGAAATGGGGCGAGACGAGGGCAGGGGTTCTGATGGAGGAGAAAGCCCCACAGCTATGGCTTTGCTTAGTTTCCCTAGAAGGTAGAACCAGAGGCAAAAACATGTACGGTACTACTCCATGAATGACTGCCATCCCAAGGAGTCAAGGGTAAGGGAACTGAGGGAAAAGGCAGGGAAGAAATGAGAGCCATAAGACAGTCGAACCTAGGGCCTCCCTGGTGGCACAACAGGTTAAGTCTCAGTCTATGAAGCTGTCCACAGCCACTGCAGCATGAATTAGATCCCTGGCCAGGGAAATTCCCATATGGTGCAGCAGATCTCTCCTGCCTCACCCGCTGCTCCCCTCAGTGGTGTAATTTTATTGATCTGCCTGTTCTGCTCCCTGCTCTGTCTCTGGCGAATCCTCATACCACCCCACACCTCCGGCCTACACCCCAGTTCTTGAATGCTAGCTGCTCCCTGCTTGTTGTCAACAGGAACGGTTGTATGTGATTCACTGCCTCTTGGGACAGCTCTCCCATGGGGAGGAGAAGAGGCTCTATCTTCCACTGGTCAAAGGTTTGCATGGCAGGAGTAACCCCTGTCTTCTAGATGTACACACCCTTTAGACACTCTGGTCCCTTCATGTCTCAGGGGAGACCTCACAGAATCACCAGTCTGGATATCTAGGCCAGGAGGCATGTTCAAATTCTTGGGACATTAGTCATGGCCACTGACGAGCTGGTCAGCACAGCAATGGCTGAAGTGGAAAAGATGGCCAAAGATTTTTCAGATGTGAGAAGAAGTGAATCTGAGGAGTATGGCTGATGCAAACCGCTATCAAAATACCTGTTAGAGCAGCATTTCCAGTCATTGATCATGATCTAGACAGGGGATTTGGCATCTGTGGCCTACTGCTTATGGTTTTCCCGATATTCATTTGCTTCCTCTTGATAACTGAACCCCCAGTTTTTCCTACCCTCCCTTGCAGGTAAGTGTGACTATGTGACTTTGTTCTGATCATTGGGATGCAAGTGGAACTGGTATGTGTGGTTCTAGTAAGTGCCCCTAAGTGGACAGGATATGCTCTTCTTTGTCCTTCCCTTCCTCCAGGTCACCAGAATTTAGCTGTAATGGATGATACTCCAGTAGCTATTTTGGATCATGAGATGGCCTTGGGAATGGTAGCTGCCTGCAGCAAAGCAAAAATCATAAGGAACCTGGGTTCCTGTCATCATGAAGTTATCTCTGAACTGTTTTCCTCCAGACATTTTATAGTAGAGAGACCTAAACAATTGTCTTACTTAAGTCATGGTATTTTGGGTTTTTTGGTTCTTTGGGCAGATTTTATTCTAATTGCTATAACATCCAAAACAGAAATGATACTAATGGAAGAGAAGTACATGTATCCACCTATATCCACAAGGGGATACAAGTATCTCCCTTGCCTTTGTCCCCCCCCCCCACCCCCCATCTCATAATACCTCTGGCATGCTTTGTGGTAACAGTAACAGTTGCTACCTACTGGGCCTCTACTCCAAGGTAGGCATGGTTAGGCAGTTTACTCTCTATCTACCTCACAGAATGCTTACAACACATATGTGAAGTAGACGTCAGGCCCTAATCTTACTCCACTCCAATCCATTCTCTAATTAGTGGCCTGATTGACTTCCTCCTACATAAATCTTTGCTTCTATTTAAAAGCTTTCCACATGTTTTAGCTATCTAATGCTAACTAACAAAGCACTCCAAACACAGTGCCTTAAAAAGCAGTCATAATTTCTGCTTCTCTCGATCAGGCATCCAGGACAGTCTTGGCCTGGAGATCTCACTCGGAGTATTTCTCGTGGTTGCAACTGTAAGTTGGCGGGGGCTTCAGAGGGTTGGCCAGTCTGTTTTTAAGATGGTACACTCACACGTCAGGGAAACAGGTGGTGGCTGTAGCTTAGCTCCTGTCTTCATGGGTCTCTCTGACAGGTGTGTTCCTGGTTTTCCGTCCTGGGCTTCCCTGAGGATCTGTTAATGTTCTCGGGGCGCAGAGATGACTGCCCTTAGCGGGAACAGTCCAAGGCGTCATGAAGCTGCGTTGCCTTTGCCGCCCTAGCCTCGAAGTCATCCACCATCGCTTCCATCTCATTCTAGTGTTTGAGAAATTTGCATGCACTTGCCTGGGTATGCAGGGAGAGAACATAGAGCCCACTTCTCCATGAAGTAGGGCCACTGTCCACTGAGGAACGGGAATCACGTTGGTGTGGTCATCCTTGGGAAACAAAGCCCATGGCTGTAGCCACGCCATAGGCCTCACAGACTTGTCTATGCCTAAAATCCATCCTGGTTAGTGTTGCTTCTGCCATTTCTGCCTTGCTAAGCTGTGGAACTGTTGTCACTGCATTTTCTGCAATGGAATGTTGATTGTCAGTGACAACAGAATGAAAAGGGAAAGACTGGTATTAAGTTTCCAATATACGATTTGGTTCACTCTGAGAAGATAGGTTCTGCCTGGGCCACAAGAATGCCTGTACACCCCAGCCAGAGACCCCTCATTCCACAGCCTTGTCCTCACGTTAAGACAGGCTGTGACTACCACTCCCCTGGCCTGGAGCATCTGCTTGGCCACCCAGGTTTATAAAAGATGTGGAATCTAGACTAAGCCCTTGATGGGAAGTTCTGTGGCACTTTCTCTGGGCCCCCAGCCCCGCTGACACACGTCAGCCACGGCATGGGCTTGGGTGGAAGCATGGAGGGCCCACAGTGACACAATGCCATCTACAGTGCAGACAGCACCTCTGAGTTTCTATTGAGATGGGTGTGTGGGTTTCAAAACCAAGTCTCAAGAGCATCTAGGCACAGGGTTGTCTGTTTGATCAGAGGAAAGATTCTGTGCCAGGGAGAGAGAGGACAGGCTCTCGGGAGTTACAAGTTCTGTTCAGAAAGAAGTCTGATGAAAGCCTTAGATGTGTAGTCCATGGTCCTTCGCTGGCTCCTGACTCACTGAGGGCCCCTGCTCCCTGCTCTGGCTGCCCCCTCCCTGGGCCTCAGTCTCACTAGGTTGAAGCCTGAGAGTGTAAGACTTGGCATGTGCCTTCAGTCCAGGGGGCATCATATGGGAGGGGCAGTTGCAGAACGCATGTTGTTCCTCTGATAGGTTACCCTGAGTACAAAGTCTGATTGTGACCTATTACACAATGTGGCTAAATATAGGAGTGCACCATTCAGCCTCAGTGCAGAGTGTCTCTTCAGCGTTTCCCTTGGAGGAACAAGTGGCCAGTGGAGGGAAAGAATGTAGCAGATGAGAGCAGGTGGCCCCCAAAGACATGGAGCAGCCAGAGAGGAAGGCCCTTTAGGACAGGGCGCCTACACGAATGGCATGTCAGTGTGGGCATGAGCCGGACAGGCCGGAGTCTCGCTGTGAAGCCCACACATCCCTGACACGAGTGGAGAAAAAGGAGACCAGATGTTACAGCACATAGTGGACCCTGGGCCTGCATTCAGATGTGCCACTACAGAGGGGGCAGGAGTGTCCCTTGAGGTATTTTCATAAGACTCCAGAATGGGCTGTGGTGTTCTGGAACACACAGTGTGCCACAACTGTTCATTATTTCCAAGACAGAACACAGAGAACTGTACATTCTCCCCGCCCTGCGCTGAGCTGAAAGGCTCAGAGTGTATAGACGTAAGATGACAAGGAGGTAGGTGCTCAGCCCCTCATCCCCTTTGTCCTAGCTCACTGGTCCACTCAGCACCTCCTAAATGGAAGGATCAAGGAGCAACCAGAGCAACAATTGAATTAGGGAACTGAGATCCCCAAAATACAGTAAAGAGGCTCAGTGGAAAGTTTGTGGGTCCTGCTCCTCCCACCCATCGGCCTGGTCCATCAGTACCATGAGGGCAAAGATGCTGCCTGCTTGGTTCACGCTGTACCCACAGGCCCTAGCACAGGCTGAGCCATGGGGGCACTCAGAAATAGTTGCTGAAGGAATGACTGTGACATTCTCCCTGTGGTTTCTTTCACTCCTGCTAGTGGGCCCACAAGGCTCCCAATTGTCTTCTGTTCCAGGATCTCCCCTGCTCACTGAAATTCACTCAACATATTTCTTCCATTTTTAATTCATTATTGGCTTCTAACCAATACAGTTAGCCCTTCTCTCACAGACTCAGGATAACCCACTAGCAAGTCAAAATTTGCTCAGATCAAATATACGTATAACTTTTCTTCAAAACACTTCCTCAACCTTCCCCACTACAAAACAACTCTTATCAGGGAAATTTTCAAAATTACAAGAAACTACAATGACAAGGATATTGACACGCCCTCAGATTCATGACCAGGTTATGAAGCTCATGACCCAGTTTCCACAGTTATCAACATCTTGCAGATCTCGTTTCATCTCTCCTCTGACCTTTTCTCTTTGGGGAATATTTTAATCTTCTAAATTTCTGAGTGCAAGGGAAAACCTTTCCTTCCCTTCAGGACAAGCTACCAGTAGGGTAGCTTCCTAGAGTTATAAGGACACACAATCCAGCTCCTATATGTTCTGCCTCATGACACACAGTCCTGCTTCTGTGTTGACAGCTATTTGGATTATACAGTTTTTATTGCTGTTATTTAGGATCCAATTTGATTCATTCTAGATGAACTATGGAGCCTATATTCTTTTCTCCTTTTCCTTTTCCCTTTTTAGGCTGAGAATCAGAGCTCCCCACCCCAACTCCCATCCCATGTGTGTTTCCTTTTCTCCAACACTTCCATGCAGCATTTCCATTGACTCCATATTATCTGACCACATTTCCATTGACTCCATATTATCACCAGCCTATGACATATGCTGAAAGTTGACAGCAATAGTGAAGTAGCCTAGGTTCAGATTGCTACTTCTCTCTAAGATCATCATGTACAAAGACAGACTGACTTGCTGTCAAAAGCTCTCCATGTCCTTCTTGTCTGGAGGGATAGATGAACACATCTGGGGACAGAGAATTTTCCTGGAAGCAGCTAGTAGATCTATGTACAAGGCCTTCCTTATATATATGAAATTGACACTTCTTCTTTGTGTCAGAAGTTTAAATTTTGTTATATATAATTTTGTAATATATGTATATCTTAATTCAAATATTGCTACACTGGTACACAAGGTCAACTTTGTTTTGATAGGGGACAAAGGTTGATTGCTTCCTTATCAGCATACTGAAAGTACTTGTGGCATTATTTTAGGGTTCTTTATGTGTCCTTCCCTATTGATCACCAGGTACAGAGCAGATCAGTAAAAACCCAGGGAGCTTGATACTTCACCTTCTTGGGTGAGAACAGCATCCTCTCAACAGCCAGCTCTCGGCCCAGCTGGCACGCCATGTTATACGAATTTCAGCACTATAAGTGCATCAGTCTGTTGGGTTTGAGCTTTCATGTTCTCTTTAATTATCTAGCCCAACTCAAGTCAGGGAATGAGATGATTTTTACCAATCTTACCTTGGCTGTGCTCAGGGCTTCCCAAACCTTTCAAATCCCCCTAAATGTGAACAGTAGTAGACACAGAACCAGTTTTTAAGGCCAGAGAACACAAAGGCACCCAGTGGGCCAAGGGATGCTGTCCTCATCTTGAATGAACACCTCCTCCCCCCATCATTTCCTTTCAGTTTCCTTTTCCTCACCCCCCACTCTCTCCCTCTCTCCCCACTCACTGACTGGAAGATTCTGTGGAGACCCCCATCCAGGCCCAGACCTCAGTACCCTCCACCTTCCCCTTCTCCTGGGCTTCATCTTCTGTACCACACATTTAGTGCCCAGGTCCTTAGGCCAGTCACTAACCACTGCGTTCATGTAGATCAACAACAGAAATCTCTCTACCTGGCACAGCATCTGATACATAGCTGGTGTTCCAAATACTTTTGTCCAAAGAAAACCAATGAATACATGAATGAGCATGGCCAGTGGATTTTCCCATGAAGTCAGTCAGGCATATGAAACTTGAAGATCCACTTATAGACCTCCCTTTGGACTCCCCCAATCGTCTTCCATTTTCTCCATCTTCCTTTATGGCACTGTTCAGATCTCTTGGCAGGCATTCTTTGGTGGCATCACTAACAGTGGTGTACTTCAGGCTTCATCACTGTTTAGTGTGTCATCACCTGCTTCAGCTCTAGGCGAGAAGAAAGTGCTTCAAAAGAGTGGTCACCCTCCGCCATAAACATTAGACCACGCCTTTGCTGCATCCTCGTCCAGCTTTTGGTCTCCATCTTAGATCAAAGCTCCCACTGATGGGACCCTTGGTGGGGCAGGATGGGAAATGGCACTGAATAAAGGTGGTACTTACAATAAGATGGGCACAGAGTCATTTCTGTTCTGCTACTACCTCACGTGGAGCTCTTAGATAAGCTGGTGTGCACCACCTCTTCTTCACTGTTCCTGACACGGTAGGACAGTGTGACTGGACCGCCCTGGCCACCTGATGGGTCCTCCTGAGGGACAGATGGAGAAGTTCTTCCAAAAGTTCAGGGTTCTTTCTTAATGTACTCTCTAGTGAATGAAATTTCCCTAGGGTCAACTCTTTTAACTTTTCTAGTAATTTTCTCACTCTTACATAAACTTATTTTTTTTAATGAGAAAAATAAAACGTGTGTACAATTTTCTCCTCCTCCTTTCTCCAGTTAGGTTTTATAAAATGTGATATCATTTTGTGAGTTCTTCAGCAATTGAAACTTACACTGTAGAAAACTTCATTTTGGAATTGAAAATCATATGTAAACTAATTTTTTTTAGCTTAATGGCTGCTTACATTAAAAAAGCTTCATATTCCTGTCTTCACGTGGCTGCACACTCCCCATTAGTCCTAAGCTTGCTCATCAGTCTTTGAGAACACCTCTCAGCAACTCCTCCCCACAGTAAGTGCCTCCAAACCAGTGTGAAACCCTTAATTTAATTAACACCATTCTCAACAAGGGTAAATGAGATCAACTAAATTTATACCAGGAAGATGGAAATTCATTTTTCTTAATTGAAAAAAGGAGCAGATCTTGTTAAAAGCAGTAATTTAACAGTTGTCATAATAAGAACAGACTTGACTCGTTATGTCCCGGAATACACTGAGCGGGATGAGGAGACAGCTCGTAAATGGGGATTTACTGAGGTTGACCCCAGCTCTACTTGGAGAGTAAACTCCCATGGGATGATACTACTCCCAGAGGCCTTGGTATATCCGGTGTTAAAACATTTACACGAAGGATCCTACTATGGGAGAGATGCCCTATTAGAGACAGTGTGCCCATATTTGAGGGGCCCACATTTACATGAAATAGCACAACGGATCACCCGGGGTTGCCAAATATGCGCCAGGAATAACCCCAAGACTGATTCGTGCCCTAAAGCCACTGGGGTTCAATATCGGGGCAAGTGCCCTTTTGAAGACTGGCAGGTGGATTTTACACAGACGCCTAGAACCACCGGCAATTTCAGATACCTACTGGTTTTTGTGGATACGTTCTCAGGGTGGGTGGAAGCATTCCCCACCAAGACAGAGAAAGCTTCTGAAGTAGCTAAACAGCTGCTAAAGGAAATAATCCCTCGCTTTGGATTGCCTAGCTCTATCCAAAGCGATAATGGGCCTGCATTTGTCTCTGAGGTTAATCATGCAGTAAGCAGTGTGTTACAGATCAACTGGAGATTACATGCTGCATGGAGACCACAATCCTCTGGACAAATGGAAAAAAAGAACCACACCTTGAAGAAAACCTTGGCAAAACTGTGCCAAAAAACACAGCTGCGTTGGAACCAGGTACTATCCCTTGCCCTCCTTCGGATAAGAGTGGCACCTAGAAGTGGGCTACAACTAAGCCCTTTTGAAATTGTGTTTGGGAGACCCTTCCAGGCCTCAGCTCTGAAAGCCACTCCGGAAATAGAACAAGACAGCAGGATTACACAATATGTGAAACATCTCCAGGAGGTTCTGTCAGTAATTCACGACTTTGCAATCTCGAGGATCTCTATGCCTCCTGATGAACC
>PVIJ01001370.1:0-65839 GCA_004024925.1 Scalopus aquaticus
TCTCCCACACACCCCCACCCCCACCAAGTGGAAGAAAAAGCCCCAAGGGTTGAGATCATTCATACTTCACAATGGGGGCCTCTGGAAACGCCCACAGTTGCTGTTGCTCCCCCTGTGCTAAGGGTCAGGTTCACTAGGCAGAAGCAGCCCTCGTCTGGCAGCTGCACCCCCATCAGATCTGGGCCGTGGGCCTCCCACTTCTACGAAACAGCGGGGGGCAGCTAGGATGGAGCCCCTTTGCAGCCCAGGCTCTGGGGTGGGCCTGGCGACCATGGTGGTCAGTGGTCTGGGACACAGCTTCCTCAGGAAACCGGGTCCCGCTGGGGTGTAGTCTCGAGTCACTCCCCGAACACACACAGGTGCCCCCGAAGGCCGTGGCGCCCCTCAGTGAGTGCCCCGGAGCCCAACTGCCTCTGGGGCCACAGTCTGGCGCCATCTCAGGATAGTCTGACCAGAGGAGCGTCCTGACATGGAAGGCGGCGCTGGGGCCAGGAGGGGACGGCCGCCATCCAAGCACAGGGCAGTGTGGGGGGTACTCTAGGGAGACACCCCCCCCCCCCCCCGTGTCTCCAGTGAGAGAGAGAGACCCACACACACCAGCAAGCAGGAGAAGGCCGAGAGGCGACTGGGGGCCCGCACACGCGCTCTGCAAGCAGCCGCGCCGCACCCACTGCCCCGGCGCCCGCGCTGCCTGACCCAGGCCCCAGAACGTGTCCCGCTGCCAGGGAGCCGCTCTGGCCGGCAGGCCGCGCTCGCGCTGTTCCCGCCATGGCTTCCACTCCGCTGCGCTCCCGGGCCAGGCCAGGCCGGTCCCAGCCGGGCATGAGGAGGTGCTGGCAGACACGCGGATGGGGCGGGGCCCAGGGCCCCAGCCCTCAGATGTCTGGGGGGGGGGGGGCTACCTCACCCCCTTTGTTCCCTGGCTCCTTTGAGGGCAAACTGCCAACTTGCCAGTTCCAGGGGCTACAGGCCACAGGTCGCTTCCTTCCTCTGTCCCCAAGCAGGGCCCAGTCCCCACCCCCACAGCCCCTTCAAATGCCTGCTTCAGCCAAATTTTCTGTGTGACTTGAGCAAATCACTTCACTTCTCTGCTTTTGTTTCCTCATCTGTGAAGTCGAGATCCTGCCAGAGCCCACCCCCTTGGGGCTCCTCAGGGAACGGCCGGTGCCCTGAGGCCGCAGGCTGTCTCAGACTCACTCTGTCACTGTGGGCTCCCCCATAACCGTCCCCCACATATTTAGGAGAGAGGAAAATAGCTTCCAGAAAAGCCACATGGATCAAGTCAGCCTCACATCCCCCACCTCTACCCAGAAAGGCAGACTCGGACATGTGGAGAGGCGTGACCCCCACGCAACCCCACTCCCAGTCCCCATCTTCTTCATCCCTTTGGGCTGGCGGCACCCACACTCAGTGACTGGGGGTGCCTGCCCCCCCCCCAAGCTCAGCCCCAGAGTGCCCTGTGCGGGGGGATAATTGGCCAAAGATGTTAGGACAGATGGGCTGGGGGCTGGTCTAAAGCCCCACCTGCAGTGAGCTCCCCCTCGCGCCCATAAGGGTCCCCCCCATGTCAGAAAGAGACTCACAGTGACACAGACACAAAGCCCCCTCTCAGAGAGACCGCGACCACCCCCACGCACAGACTCACAGTGACGGCGACACAAAGCCCCTCTCAGATGCTGAAGCAACCTTCCCCCAAGAGACAAACACCCAGAGACAGAGACCCCCATACAGAGACAGCTCCCCCAACAGAACTAGTCTGGGATACCCCCAGCAGCTCCCCGACCCGCTCCGCCGATGCGGGGCCTGGTTCACAGCAAATGTGGATGAGCCAGCTGTGAGGGCGGCCGTGCGCTTCCGCCCTCGCTGGCCCGTGGGGGTCACTCCCAAGATGGAGGAGCCGCGGCCCAAGCCGGGCCACCCCGGAATCCTGCACTCCTGGTGGCGCCTCTGGGGCGTGGAGCAGCAGCGAGTGCAGGCGCTGCCGGACCAGAGGCGCCTTCGCCCGCTGGCCTCACCGCCCACTCAAGGCCTCCGTGTGGCCGGCCCGGTTGGCGCGGGGGCGTCCTGGGACGGGGGCTCGCAGGAGGGGGCCGCAGGCCAGCGGCACCAGGCGTTCTCCCCGCCGCACCCCACCAGCCTGGGCCTCCCCACAGGCCGCCACCCTCGCCCAGCCAATGAGGACGAACCACTGTCCGCCCCCAGAGCTGGGCCGGGTAGGGCCGGCAGGTGCCCGGCAGCCAGCTGCCCGCAGTCGTCCCTCGTGTCCCCACTGGCCTGAAGCCGTAAGGACAGAAGTGGCATCGGCTCAGGAGTGCTCAGCTAGCACCCAGGGGGCCCCAAACGCCTGGGGGCCCAGAGCACGTGGGGGCCCAACCGGACCCCAGCTGCCACCACCCCACGCCCTGCGCGACCACATCCCCGAATGCTCCCCCTGCCCCGTGTGGCACAGAGCCCAGGCTGGTGCCCCGGCTCCTGCAGTCCCTCCCCAGCCCTGCCTTTGGGCGGTGCCCAGGGGCGCAGCAGCGCCTCCAGGCAGAAGGGGAAGTCGGCTCCGCGCCCCTCAGGCCCTGCGGCGGGAGGTGTCCGGCCTCGCACTCAGCCCTGGCCACCCCCACTTCCTGCAGGCACCGAGGGAGAGTACTGGGGACTGGGAAACGCCCCCCCCCGCCCCCCGGGAAGCAGACCGGCCCACCGGGTCTGGGTGACCACAGTGGGTGTCGGGGTCCCAGAGCCGGCAGGCCTCGGGCTGCTGGGGGGCGCCGAGTCCCTCCCTCGCGGCGCCAGCCCAGTCGGGGAAGCCCCTCGCCACCGAAAGGCGCCCTCAGCTGCTCCGCACCTCGCAGGTGGAAAAACCGCGGTTAAGAAACAGAAAATAAACTGTCGCTGCAGGCAGGGGCGCGCTCACCACCGCGATCCCCAGAAGCCCCGGGGGGACGGTGGCCACCGCGCCTTCGAAGAATGATGATTCAGAAGCAGAGGTGAGCGCGAGGGCTTCCAGGGCCGAGGGCCCGAGGACCCCCGGACTGCGCGGCGTGGGCTGGGCAGGGTCCCAGGCGAGCCGCAGAGTGGCGGCGGCGCCGGGGGCCGGGGGCTGCAGCCCGTGCCGGGAAGCGCCCCGTCGGGCCAGCAGCCCGGCCAGCGCCCAGCGGCCCTCGCTCGGTGACGGCTCTGCACGCAGCCGCCGCTGACGTCAGAACAACAGGAAATCACACCCGCGCGGGGAAGAAAAGCCAGCTGGATTAAATAATTAAAAGTGAAAAACCCAAACAAAACTGGAATAAAACACACAGATCCGATCCCGGGCTGGGGAGGCCTTTCCAAGCCAGAAATGCCAAAAGCAAAAGCCGTGCGGGAAAAGTCGCTGTGAAACCTCCACAGGCCGAGAATCTCGGGGTCAGAAGGCAATCGGGGGAAACATGTGCGACGTGTGCAGGAGAACCAGTACCCAGGAAGGAGCCGTGGCAAATCAACACGGAAAGGACAGTGCAGAAGAACCTGCCGAGTAAATGCTCTGCAGTTCAAAAGACTCTGTATGGCCAAGACACAGAATCCACAGGGACAGAGAGTAAGTCAGTGGCTGCCAGGGGCTGGGGCGGGGTGGTGGTGGCTCGGATTGGGACTCACTGCTGCTAAGAACAGGGCTGCTTTCTGGGGTGATAAACATGCTCTGAAATTAATATTGGGGATGGTTGCCCACATAGTTTACAAAAAGGAAAAAAAAAACCCAGTGAGTGGTACTTTTAGCATGATCCGTTACATTGTGATTGACAGCTAAATTAAAAAAAAGATAAATAGAGCCTCCCTGGTGGTACAAGGGATTAAGTCTCAGCCTGTGAAGCCATTGCCAGCCACTGCTGCGTAAGTTCGATCCCCGGCCAGGGAGCTTCCCATATGGTGAAGCAGACCTCTCCTGTCTGCCCGCTGCTCCCCTCAGCAGGGTATTTCAGTGGCTCTGCCTGTTCTGCTCCCCACTCTGTCTCTGGTAAAATCTCTCAACCCCCCACACCTCTGGCCTACACCCCAGTTCTTTTATGCATATTTTTTTTTAAAAAGAGAGAAATGGTCACACCCACTCAATAATCAGAAAGGGGACAAGTAACCACTTTTCACTTAACATTTGGCAGTTGTAAAAATAACACTAACCCCAGCTCTTGTATGCACAAATAAATCAATCTTAAAAAAAAAAAAAAAAAAAACGCCCAGTGCCGGCACCATTGATAAGTGGGCATAATCTCACTGGAAGAAATGGGCAGCGAGGATCTGAGAAGGCGCTCAGCATCATTGCCAGCGGGGGGAGGGGGGACGTAAGTCGGGACCGCGCGGACCCCCTTCACACCTGCCGGACAGCTGTCATCAAAAAGCCACCATCGGCGCCCTGGAAGGAGGCTGAGAAGCTGGACACCTCCCCTGGTGTTCTGAGAAGGTCTGGGGGTGACTCGGATGCTAAAACCCAGGGAGACCGTAAGATCGCGCAATTCCACTTCTGGGGAGGTTAACGACAGATTCCCACAGAGAGCCAGTTTGTGGGGGTTCGCTGCGGCGTTGCTCAGAAGAGCCCACAGGACTCCTTGGAGTCCCAGAGGTCACGCCTGACAGAAGAGGCCAGTCTGCAGAGACAGAAGGGGGTGTCCTCGGCGAGGGGAGGGGGCTCAGAGGCTCGGGGCTGCTTTCTGAGGAGATGAGAAAGTTCTGAAAGCAGACTGTGGCGCCAGTCCGCAGCAGGCAAACACTCTACAGCCCGTTTCGCCAAGCGGAGTTTAACCAAGTTCACGTTCAGCGAGTTACATTCAGCGAGTTTCGGAAAGGACAACTCACTGGCGGGAGCCTCCCCTCCTGGGAATCAAGCCCGAAGAGGAGACAGCCAGAGGCGGGCCCCGGATGGATGCACAAGACGCTCATCGCTCATGGCCGGCCGCCTATTAGAGCGAAAAAGATACAAGCGGAGAGGAGTCTGGTAGCAGCAGACGCTTAGGGCTGACTACCTGTGGGAGGGAATGCTGTGTGGCCGGTACTTTTTAAAAAAGACACTCTCGGGCCTCCCTGGTGGCGCAACCAGTTAAGTCTCAGCCTATGAAGCTGTCCGCAGCCACTGCAGCACAAGTTCGATCCCGGCCAGGGAGCTTCCCGCAGGGCGCAGCAGACCTCTCCTGTCTCCCCGCTGCTCCCCTCAGCAGTGTACTTCAGGCAATCTACCTGTGCTGCTCCCCACTCTGTCTCTGGTGAACCCTCTCACCACCCCACCTCTGGCCTACACCCCAGTTCTTGTATGCATAAATAAATAAATCTTTAAAAAAAGAAAGACACTTCAAACATGTTAAGTTAAAAAAAGGTGGATAACAGACGCATGTCAGCCCCACAAGGGCTGGGGCTTCGTCTAGAATATTCCCAGCGCCCTAGCCGGGGCCTGACACACGAGAGGTTCCAGAGGACTGTGGGATGAAAGATCAGCAGGCACCGAAGGAAGTGTAATTCGGGGGGAAATGTAAAAAGACCACAGACATCTACCCCCGTGGAAATGCTGCTTCTCTCTGGGCAGTAGGGCTGCGGCTGTGTTTTCAACACCTTCCCTGTGATTTCTGTCCTGAGCTTGACGTACTGAAAAAAACAAAACTCCAAAGGTGAAGGCCAGCAGTAAATTCACCGGTTTCCTAGAATACACAAAGGTCTGACATGAGAAGATGAAGGGGCCGGGTTCCAGAAAGCTCCCTGGAGGAGACTGCTCTCTGGGCCTTGGACCCGCAGCGCCCCCCCCAGCTCGGGCGGGGAGCCCAGGCCCGGGCCCAGGTGAGGACTCCTGGCCCTGGCGGCAGGTGCTGGGCGGGCTGGGCGGGCCCTGACTGACAGCGGTGGCTGCCTCTCCAGCTCAGAGGGAAGATAGGAAAAAGGGGTGTGGGGCCCCCCGAAAGGAAGCTGAGGCGGCCCTCCTGCCCTGGGGGAGGAAGCGCCCCGCCCCCCCAGGAGGGCCCAGCCACTAGAATGCAGAGATCTTGTGCATTTTGGTTTCCTTTTCCATTCACAAAGAAGTGGGTGGGGGTTTCCTGCCGCGGCCTCCTCCGGGCTGGCTGGGGCGCT
This sequence comes from Scalopus aquaticus, assembly GCA_004024925.1. Classification (NCBI taxonomy): domain Eukaryota; kingdom Metazoa; phylum Chordata; class Mammalia; order Eulipotyphla; family Talpidae; genus Scalopus; species Scalopus aquaticus. Next base: position 6,073 of record PVIJ01001370.1, read on the forward strand.
CAGCGGCGGCCGGTCGGGCCCACCGGGAAGGGCAGCCAGGCTGCTGCCCACGCCGGGGGCACGGCCAGACCTCTGGGGTCTGGCGACTTCCTCGACAGCCCCTTCCGCCTCGCAGGGTGGGGACAGGGCGTGCCAGGCCCTCGCAAGCCCGTGGTGGGCTCCTCATCCCCCAGCAAGGCCAGCACCGACATTCCATTTTCCAGAACGGGAAACTGAGGCTGAGAGAGGCCATGTTCTTGGCCGAAAGCCACATACCAAGGATGCGAGAGGCGAGATCTGCAGCTAAAGTGCCGCGCTGGCCTGCCCCGGCCACCAAGCCCACAGCCGGCTCCGGAGTGAGCCTCGTCCCGCAGCCAGCTCCCCAAGCAAACAAAGGCCCAGGCCCAGGCCCTGTGAGCAGGGGGAGGTGGGAGTGCCCCCAGAGGTGCGGGGCCTTGGGGGAGTCTAAATGGACGTCACTCGACCCCTCCCGTCTGGACTGAGGCGCCTCCAGTCTGGAGTCAGAACCGAGCCGAGAGGAAGCAGCTGACAGCGTCTGCCCGCGGCTGCGACGTGGTCGGGGTTTCTCCTTAGTGGCAAAGCACTTTTCAAAAATGATGTTCCATGGAACCCCAACAAGGGCAGGCGGGGTGGCAGCGGCCGGAGGCCCCGTGGGAGCCCTGCCCGCCACCACCCTTCCTTCCTTCCCCACCAGTCCGGAAGGCCCAGACGAGTCCCTGCTGCCCATTCCCAGCCCCGCCAAGGGTGGGGGCCCACCCAGTGCTGTTTGGGGGCCCACCCAGTGCTCAGAGAAACAGCCCTGGGCAGGGCAGGGACCCCCCAGGAGAGGGTGGGGCTGAAGCGGCCTCCTCCCCTTGGGGACACAAGGCCTCCGGACCCCAGAGCTCCCCCGAGGGGACAGTGGGGGTGCAGAGTCTTGCCACCTGTTTGGCGGCCTGACCATAAACCCCTGACCTTGGGGGGACCCCGCTGTCCCCAGCTCTTCCACCGCCCGGCCATGTGGCCTCGGGCCAGTCCCTCTCCCTCACTGTGCCTCAGTTTCCCCAGAAGACGGCATCAGTGGCTCCATCTCACAGGGCTGGTGGGCAGATGCGTTTGTCACGTCAAGAGCCATTAAGGAAACAACTGGGCACCACCCGGGCGCTTCCCGTTCAGCGGCTCCGTTCGTCCTCCACACCCTCCGTTCGCCATCGCCCAGCCGGTTCACGTGGGGAAGCTGAGGCACAGAGCAGGGGCACGAGCCCTTCCCAGGGGCTCACGGCCCACCCTCACTGTCCCAGCCCCGCTTCCTGCCGCCGCCACCTCCTCGCCGCCCACCTCCGAGAGGAAACCGCGGCCTCCGGCACGTGGACGTCCCTTCCTTTCTGCTTCCTCTTTCCCACACTCGGGAGCACGGGCTCGGGGCTGCAGCTCCTCCTGCCCCTCCGGGCCTCGGCGTCCCCACAGAGCACCCCAGCGGGGCCACCCGAGGAACTGGGGAGCATGCTGACTGGCACACCTGCCTCGCCCACGGGGAGGGCTCCGGGCCTCATTAGGCCCAGGGCGTGGCCCCCGGTGAAGCCCCCCACAGACCCAGGCCCCCGCTGACCTCGGCTCTGTGAGGGCGAGGCAGGGGCCTGATTCACCCCCACCCCCAAGCAGACTGGGGAACCTGCGGCTCGGCCCCAGACCCGGCACGGCCAGCAGGGCTCTGAGACCATCTCAGCCAGCCCAGGCGTGGGCCTGCGGGAAGCTGAAGCCCAAGAGCAAAGGGCTGGGCCAAGGCCACGGCCAGTCTGAGGAGGCGCCATTTGGAAACGGAGCCCCCAGAGCTCAGGACAGCCCTGGCCGGGCGGCTGCTGCTGTGACTGGCCCTGCCCTGGGCCCCGCCCCCCTGCTCGCCCTCTCTAAGACCCGGGCAGCAGCCAGGCTGGATCCGCTCCCGGTGAAGCAGGCCCAGCACTGCCGGGTCCACCGATTTTATAAGAGAAACCAGAAATCTGGATTCTTTTGCAAAAACTCTCCAATGCATCAGCCAAATACCGGCAGCCACCCCCGGCTTCTCTGCACCGCTGAGTGGGACGGCGCGTCTCAGGCCTGCCGGGAGCTGCTCGGTGCCCTCTGGCTCAGGGAGCCATCGGGTGACAACGTGGCCGGGCGCCTGCAAATGGGGCCGCCTTGGAGTCAGGGGTCAGCCCTCCTTAGCTGCACGACCCTGCGTTCCTCTGCTTCTCCCAGCCTCGGTTTCCTCCTTTGTCAAATGGGCTGGTGAGCCTGACCTCATGGAAAGGGGGTAAAGTCAAGTGTTTAGGGTAATACCTGGCGCATTGCCGGGGCCATGGACAGGTGGACAGGGCTGCCCAAGCGTCTTCTGGGGAGAGAACACGCCACACTCTCGCACAGCCAGGCGGATGCCAGAGAGCGCAGGCGGCACACAGGGGTCCCCAGCCCACTCCCGCTGCTGGGTGAAGCTGGTGAGTGTCTCAGCCCCTTGGGGCCTAGATCTTCCCAATGCTCCCACGGCTCTTAAAGTCTGACGTCCTCACAGTGGCCCCGCAAAGCCCACCTAGTCCAGCCTCCCCACCTTTCCAACCTCCTCTGTCCACTCCCTCCACTCCAGCCCCTGGCCACCTGGTGGTTCTCAAAGACTCCCAGTTCTGCCCACCCCAGGGCCTTTGCACTTGCCATTTCTGCAGCCTGGGACTTCTTCACCCAGATTTTTCAGGACTGGCACCTTCTTTCATCTCAGATGTCACCTCCTGCCCAGGGGCCTTTGATGACCAAGCCCCAGCCGCCACCTAAGGATGGCTGCAGAGAAGGCGGGGCACCCCTGCCCACACACGGGGATGCTGCTGACACAGGAGAAAGCCAGAGCTCCAGTGCCCACCTTCAGGCTGAAATAGCCTCAGGTGTGTCCTCTGACCCACCAGTGCGACAGCCTGCCCGGGGCCTCGACACACACACACACAGCCTCATAGTGCCCCTTCAGGTGGCCGCCGCGGTCATCCCCGCTGTACAGGCGAGTGGGCCGAGGCTCTGCGTGGGGCAGTGACCAGCCCAAGGCAACAAGGCTGGTCCAGGAGGAGCTGGAACCAACTCCGCAAGGCTGAGCCACGGGCCCCTGGGCAGCTGCCTGCCGAAGGGGCAAGGGCTTCTCCGGGCTGTGCGGGGCCGCAGGGGCACAGCCCTAGTCTAGCTGCCGCTCTGGCTGTCGAGCTGCCTTTTGCGTCTGTTTAAAGCTGCCTCCCGGGCCTCCCTGGTGGCGCGGCGGTTAAGCGCTGCGCTGTGGAGCTGTCGGCAGCGGTGATGCGAGTTCGACGCCCGGCCGGGGAGAGTCCCACGTGGCGCGGCAGACCTCTCCTGCCTCGCCCGCTGCTCCCCTCAGCAGTGTATTTTTGATCTGCCTGTTCTGCTCCCCACTCTCTCTGGTGAACCCTCTCGCCGCCCCACGCCTCTGGCCTGCACCCCAGCTTGTATGTATAAATAAAAAATAAATCTTAAAAAAAAAAAAAAAAAAGCTGCCTCCCCGCTGCTCCCCTCAGCCGTGTACTCCAGTGGATCTGCCTGTTCTGCTCCCCACTCTGTCTCTGGTGAATCCTCTCACCTCCCCCCACACCTCTGGCCTAGACCCCAGTTCTTGTATGCATGAATAAATAATTAAAAAACAGTGAAGTTGCTAGATTTTTTTTTAAAAAGCTGCTTCTGTAGGCAACTCTGAGGTCGGGGGTCAGAGGTCAAGGCACACTCCTGACGCCTCAGCGCAGAGGCTGGAAGCTTGGACTGTTGGGACCCCACAGCGAGCTGCTGGAGGCGCTGGCGCTGAGGGCCAATCACTCATGGGGAGGCCCCTGGGGCTTCTCGCTTCGTGGGCAGCACCCCAGGTCACACAGCAACCGCCAAGCCTGTGACAGGGCCCCAGGCAGCCGGCGCGGGGGTCCCAGCTGCCTGGCGCCAGGACGGCTCCTCCTGACCCTGAGCCCTGGACGGGCGCCCCCCAGCTGGGCGTGCAGCGGGCCCTCGGCACAGCCATCACCAGCCCTGCCGCACACAGTGGGGGAGCAGGCAGAGGTCCGGCCACGCGCGGGGCCCAGCGCCACGGGACTTCATCAGCTTTATTTTAAGAGCTGCTGTTTTTCACAGTGAGGTTTCCAGGCCCCTCCGCACGGCCACGCAGAAGACCATGTGCTTGACCCTTTGTTACCGCTCGTGCTGGCTTCGCCTCACGATGCTTTTAAAACAGGGAGAAAAGTTTCTCTGCACACTGGCATCTTCCTGACAGCACACCATTGTGTCCCGAGCCACCAGGGGATTAAGTCTCAGCACTATGACGCTGTCCGCAGCCACTGCAGCCCGTGTTCGATCCCCGGCCGGGGAGCTTCCCACAGGGCGCAGCAGACCTCTCCTGGCTCCCCGCTGCTCCCCTCAGCAGGGTATTTCAATCTGCCTGTTCTGCTCCCCACTCTGTCTCTGGTGAATCCTCTCACCGCCCCACACCTCTGGCCTGCACCCCAGTTCTTGTAGGCATAAATAAATAAATCTTTAAAAAAAAAAAAACTAACCCCCACAGGCCCCTCTTCCTGCACATCTTCCCCTGCCCCTCTTTCCCTCTCCTTGCTCCCACCACACTGGCCTCTTCTTTTTTTTAAACTCACCAGAAGCTTTTCTACCAGGGCCTTTGCCCAGGCTGTGGCCCTGCCTGAGGCACAGCGGTTCTCCGCTTGGAATAAAGAACTCCGGCTAGAGCCTCCACACGCGCTCTGCAAGCCTCACTGTCTTGGAAATGAAGGCGGTGCGCTGGGGGCGGAAGGAGAGGAACACGGGCCGACAGGACAGGACAGGGAGCCCAGATGTGCCCCGCCGCACGCTGGACTCAGGAAGCAGCGCTGCCGTCCAGGAGGAGCAGATGGTCAGCTCAGCCAAGCGGCGGGGTAACTGGAGGAGGGCGAGCCCCACCTCACACTATACAGAGACTAATGGGAGATGAGTCAGGGTCCAAACGCGGAGCCCCCAACATTAATGCCTCTAAAAGACAAGCAGGGTCTTCGCCATTCTGGGTAAACTTAGACATGACGCAGAAAAGCCCAAACCCTAACAGAAAGCAAGTGGCTAACTGGATTTCATTCAACTTAAGAGGTTCTGTTCATGAAAAGACGCCATCAAAAGAGTGAAAAGGCAGCCCCGGCGCCGACACTCACAATACAACATGTACCCACAACAGGGCCGCCCTGGTGGCGCAGAGTTAAGTCTCAGCACTATGAGGCCACTGGAGTACGAGTTCGATCCCTGAGTTCGATCCCCGGCCAGGAAGCTGACCCACGTGGCGCAGCAGACCTCTCCCGTGTCCCCGCTGCTCCCCTCAGCAGTGTATTTCAGTCAATCTGCCTGTTCTGCTTCCCACTCTGTCTCTGGTGAATCCTCTCACCACCACCCCCTACCTCTAGCCTACATTCAGCTCTTGTATGCATAAATAAACCTTTAAAAAAAAGTGTATCCAGAATATATAAAATCTTTACAGATTACTAAGACAAGGACAGATGGACAATTTAATAAAAATAACTAGTACCTCACTTGAGTGTAAGTGCCAACGGCCAACGAACATAAGAAAAAGAGCTTAACCTCGTGATTCACCAGGGAATAGCCAGTTAAGGCCACCGTGAGACACCAGCACACCTGCGAGGAGAGCTGAAGGGAACAAGACTCGCCTACCCGGCCGGCAGGGATACAAAGCTCTGCAGGACTCTGGAAAAAGTTTATAAAGTTGAACATGCCATGGACTAACTCTGCCCCTTCCAAGAGCTAACTCGAGAGAGTGGACGCACATGCCAGCACAGAGGCCTCCATGCAAGTCTCACAACAGCCTTATTCATAAAAGTCCCAGAACCGGTGATAAATAAACCACTCGTGGTACATCCATACAATGGAATACTACGCAACAATAAAAAAGAAGCTACCTGTACACACAGGAATGTGGACAAATCATTACAACACCAGGCGGCGAGAAAGGCACCAGGCCTTTAAAGGCAATGTTCTGTGAGTTTCCATTTAGGAGAAATTCACCAGCAGAGAGATATCACCTGCCAACTGAAGTTGGGGTGGGGTAGAGTGGGGGGTAGGTACTGACATGGAGGTGGCAGGTGGGGCCCCCTAGAGCTTCATACACTTCAGTGTGAGCATGTTAGGCCGCGACAGTCTTAAAGATGGCTTCTCCAAGGGTTCTCTGACCAAGCCCCAGCCCAGCATCCATCCAGTGCCCTACAGTCACCCTCCCGCAGACCCGCCGCTGCTCGGGAACACAGCACATCACGCACAGCTCCATGCTCACCTGCAGGTCAGCGCCCTCAACAGGCCCCATTCAAATGCCAGCACCTGGGCACCTCGCCCGTGCCCTGCACTCTCTGCCCTTCGAATTCAGAATCTAAGGCAAACGTTCGTTCTCGCAGAAGCCTCCTTCCCCGGCCCCCCGCGGTCTCCCGCAGGCCGCTGGCACCGCGCGCCCGGGCTTACCTTGGGCGGGTCGAAGAGCTCCAGCACGCGGTCCGCGCCGTCGGGGCCGCCCGCCCGCCGCAGCGCCAGGCGCCCGCGCTGCCAGCGCGCCCCGCTGTCCATGGAGGCCTCGTCGGCCAGGCTGTACCGCAGCGCCGCCTCCTTGAGGGCCTCGGGCGGCGGCTCGCGGCTCAGGCTCCAGGGCAGGAGCTTCCTGGCCAGGCCGGGCCGTGCGGGGGCCTCCCCCGCCTCGCCGGGGGCCGCGGCGGCGGGCAGCTCGCCAGCAGAGCGGCGGCGGAAGATGTGGCGGAGGCTGTGGCGCCAGTGCTGCAGGGAGCAGGGCCCGGGCGGCCGCGGCGGGGCCAGCTCCTCCGAGCTGCGGGCCTTGGACAGCGCGAGGGCGGCGGGCCCCGGGCCCGGCTCGGCGGGGGGCGCCTCGGCCTTGGCGGGGGCCCCGCGGCCGGTCTCCCGGTAGTCCCGCGCGGGCGGCCCGGGCGCCCGGCCCTCGCGCACCTCGCGGCAGAAGTAGCGCTGGAAGAGGTCGGTGAACTGCAGCGACACCAGCTCGGCGCGCAGCGGCGCGTGCTGCGGGTGCTCGCGGGCGAAGAGCCAGTACTGGCGGGCCAGCTCCCGCGCCGTGGCCACCGCGTGCAGCTCGCAGAACTCGCTCCAGCCCCGCGGGGCCGCCGCCGAGGAGCCCGAGGACGCGGAGGGGGCCGAGGAGGGCTGCAGGGTGGGCCCGTTCATGGCGGAGACCGAGGTGGCGCGGCCAGGCTGAAAGACACGTGGGGGAACACAGGAGTGAGCAGGCGGGTGCGCGCGGGCCCTCGCCCCGCACCAGCCAGCCCTTCCCCAGGCCCGGCCTGAAAGGCCGAAGCCGAGAGCCCCGGCGCTGCTGAGGAGGCAGGGGCACCCCACCCCACCCCAGCGCGTCCAGCCACTGTTGGGGCACGGCCTCTGGGGAGGCCACTTGGGAGGATCCACTTCAGACCCTTCGTTCCGCTTTTAAGTATTAACGCGCAATACTTGCTCAAATGGGCAGAGGCGTGGCCCAGCCTAAACGCCAGGGCCAGGCGAGAGAAACTGGCACACCTGCAGCGGCAATTTGCTGCCTGCGGCAAGGATGCGGAAGATCTGCGCCTCTACCTCCCGGGCGCTCCAGGCTTCATCAAAAAAGCAAACCCCAGAAACAGCGCAAACTGGACAATCATTTAAACACACACGCGCAAAACCAAACTGAAGGTATTTAAGTGGTGGGCTGGGGCGGCCCCCTGCAGAACAGTGGTGTGCTCTGGGAAGGACAAGAATGGGAGGCAGGGGAGTAACCAAGCGCACAGATCTGGAGCCTGGGCCCACACCCCGGCCGTGGCCACTGCGTGCAGCTCAGAGCTGGCTCCAACGCCAAGGGGCCGCCGCCAAGGACTTGAGGGGTCGGGGGTCACCTGTGTGACCCTGAGTGTTTTGATTTCTCGCTGCCTCACTTGCCTCACCTTTAAATTGGGGCTAACGATTGTACCTCATAAGAGTGTTGTAAGGATCGACTGAGTCAATAAACATAAAGACCTGGGGCCTCCCTGGTGGCGCAGGGGTTAAGTCTCAGCCTATGAAGCTGTCCGCAGCCATTGCAGCATGAGTTCGATCCCTGGCCACGGAGCTTCCCACAGGGCACAGCAGACCTCTCCTGTCTGGCCCGCTGCTCCCCTCAGCAGTGGATTTCGGTGGATCTGTCTGTTCTGCTCCCCACTGTCTCTGGTGAATCCTCTCATCCCCACCCCACACCTCTGGCCTACACCCCAGCTCTTGTATGCATAAATAATCTTTAAAAATATATATAAAACAACAAATAAAAAGGAATCAAGACTCCTAAGGCTGCAGAGGCACTTTGGAGAGACCTCTAGACAGGCAGACCCTGGCCTGCCCATCCCACCTAGGGCTCTTTTCCCGCCCACCCCTTTAGGCACACGCAATCAAAGTGGTAAAAGCCCCCACAACCTCTGCTGTCCACAGTGTTGAACGCATCAGGACGGGGCTCCCTTCCCCGTGCGCCTGGCTGCCCCCGGCCGCGGGGGACCCAGCCATGGCCACTCTTCAGCATGTGGAGTGAGAAATGTTCTCCCCGCCCGGGCACAAAGCAGACGCAGAGGCCTATGACACACACCCCAAGAGAACAGGGCCACCCCTGTCAATCAAGCTGGAATTGCTAGGAGCACACCTACTATGTGCCAGGCACTGTGCTAGGCCCTGGGGATACTGAGTGAACCAGACAGAGAGAAACCCCTGCTCTCTTGGGGCTACAGTGTGTGTACACACACACAGACTCTCTCATCTCTCTCTCTCTCTCTCTCTCTCTCTCTCTCTCTCTCTCTCTCTCTCTCTCTCTCTCTCTCTCGACTCCGACACCAGACTGGAGCTCTCTCTGAACCCCTCATCTGTTAAAGGTGGAACAGCAAAGTGTCGATCCCTTAAGATGGTTCTTTCACCACACCCCATTTGACAGGTACCTTCTCTTTGTACCGGTCAGGCTGGGCAGGCCTGCAGGGCAGCAGCAAGGCCAGTGAGGGTGCCCCGCGGCCTTCAGGCCACAGAGGTGACAGCAGCAAGCTGCCCAGACAGGGCACGCGGCACCGGACACAGGCACAAAGCAGACCCTGTCCTCAGACGTCCCTCACCTGCAAGGCCCTGTGGGACCCGCCCCTCCTGACAGCGCCCCCAGGCCACAGTTGTATATTCCCTTTGCGCCTCCAATCCCAGGCAAAGGCAGCCTTCCCTGAGCTCAGCCCCGGGAGGGTCCGCAGCTTTCCCTCAGCCCATGGCCAGCCGCTATCACACAGGGGCGACACCGACATAACTGGCGACCCCCCAGCCTGTGAGCCGGCGCTGCTCTCGCTCAGCCCCTCGCGTGCAGCGGGCGCTCAATAGATGCCGGTGGAATGAAGGGACGTACGAAGGCAAGCGGCCAACGAACCCGGCTCTGGCTCCGCGCAGGCGCACCACGGCCCGCACGCGCTCAAGGCCCCTCACCGGCCACGCTGCCTCCGGGGTCGCCTGGGACGCTGCGGGCCGGTCCCTTTGCCCGGGCGCCCGTCCCACCCCTCCCTGTCGGAGTCTCAAAGCCCAACTGCAGGACCAAATCCAGGCAGGAGCCTTCTCAGAACAGCTGTTCCCAGGCACCCCAAGTTCCCTCACTCCCTCCTCACCGCGCCCCCGACTCCAGGCCACCCCAGAGTGACGTGCACCCAGCACTTGCTTTGTATCAGGCATTTTCCAAACTGTTTTTGCACAGCACTGACCTCCCAAGCCTCACAGCCCCAGGCAGGGAGGGCCAACCCTCGCTCCCTTCACGGAGAGGGAAACGGAAGCTCAGAGGTCACGCAGCTGGCGATGAGTGGAAACCCCCACAGAAGACACCCCCAGCGTGCCTGATTCCAGCCGGGGGGCACGCAGGGCAAGGCTCGCTTCCCGGGGAGCATTTATTGCCCGAGGGAGACCTGGAAGGGAGGAAACAGGCTGCTACTGGAGCCGCTACTGGCTCCTACTGGACTTGGGAGTGAGGGGGACAGTCAGCCCCTCCTCCCAGGCGCCACCCCATTCATCAGATGTCCAGGAAAAGAGCCACAGGGCGCAAAAAAAAAAAAGCAGCAGCAACAATAAATGACACTATTTCTCGCCCTCTGCCCTGCTACTCGCGGAGCACTTCGCTCTCGTTCACCTGCTCAGCCCCCACGGAGAGGCCGCTGGCACTGTGCCCCCCTCGGCCCAGAACAGCCAGGTGGGGGAGGCTCAGCGCTCCAGGCCAAGCGGTCAGCGGGGGTAAGGGGGTTAGACAGGCTCGCTTAGTCGGGGCTGAGCCGTGCTGCTGACTATCCATCAGCCTCACCCTGGGGGAGACCCGCCTTCCTGCCCATTCCCCCCGCCGGGCGGGCCCGGGCGCCCCAGAAACAGCGGCAGTGTGAAGGCACGAGTCCTGCAGCCAAGGGGCTGCGTTCCCACCCACGTGGATTCACAAAAAAGGCAGTGGGGCACCCACCAAAACCCCCAGAACCCAGAACCACTCTGCGCAGAGCTACCAACCACACCCGGGGCAGGCCCTGCCTCTGCCGCTGGCTGGCAGGTGAGGCAGGAGAGGCAGCCAGCCCCACCCGCAAGATGGTGATGGTGGTTTCTCGGCACCCGCTAGGGGCCGCAAGAGCTGATGCGGGGGCCTCCCTGATGGCCCAAAGGGTTAAGTCTCGGCCTCTGAGCCATCCACAGCTGCAGCACGGCTTCGATCCCCGGCCAGGGAGCTGACCCGCAGGGCGCAGCAGACCTCTCCTGTCTCCCCGCTGCTCCCCTCAGCAGTGGATTTCAGTAGATCTGCCTGTTCAGCTCCCCACTCTGTCTCTGGTGAACCCTCTCACCGCCTCACACCTCTGGCCTGCACCCCAGTTCATGTAGGCATAAGTAAATGTTTAAAAAAAAAAACCGAGCTGCTGCGGGGGACACCCGCCCACGGCTCAAGAAAGGAGGGGCTGTTCCTAGTTTGTTACTATTCTTGCCAGAAGAGACGCCAGCTCCCCGGAACAGGCCTGCGGTCAGCAGCGCGGGGAGCCTGGCCTCGGGCTGGGCGAGCAGGGGGCATCTCAGGGAGAGGCCTCCTGGACAGGCGGGCCGCCAGGCCTCAGGAAGGGGGTCCCGCCTTGGACCGCGGCCCAGGTGGCGGCCACTTGTTAACGGAGTGTTTGCTCTGCGCCAGCACAGGGCTGAGCATCGTCGGATCACACCAAGCCCGGGATCTGCTACTCAGCGGGAGGCTCGCTGGCGCCCACACCCGGGGCGAGTCGGTAGGGGAGGCTTCGGGGCATGTCTAAGCCCCCCAACCCCCGCCAGAGCAGCTATAACTCTGGGTGGCCAGAGAGACGAAAAGCTTTCCACATGGGGTGCCTGCAAATCCAGGGGGTCCGTTCCACGTGCTTAGTCTGGGCTTACAGGGCAGGGGGTCCCCAGCTGGGGGAGGGGGGCAGAGCTCCGCTATGTCCCCAGATCTCAGCAGCAGGAGGGGACAGGCAGGGGAGAGGGGGCAGGGCCCCGTGGGCCGCAGCGAGCACGTGGAGCTGAAGCCGCCAACCCCAGGCCGTGCGCGGGTCGGCCTCGGGGCCAGGGCAGCGAGCCTGCCGCCGCGCCTGTGACCCAGAGCCTGTGCTCCCGCTTCACGCCTCTCTAGCCTAAGGGACCCCTGGGGACAAAGCAGGCTCTTGAACAACTGGGGCCTGCGACTCTGGGAGCCCAGGAGCCTGGAGATCGGGGCTCTCATCCTCTCCTCTCCAAGCACCCCAGTAATAAGGATGTGATCTGGGGAAACGAGTGTTTCCCTCTTAATTATCAGGCCCAGGTGCAGAGAAGGCCTTTACCCACCTGTGGGGATTCCAGCTGCCAGGACCCGGGGAGGACATTGTAAATTGTGATAAATGAAGTCGCGACAGGCCAATCCAGAGTGGCCACCCTCCCTCAGGCCTACAGCAACACCCCTCCAGATGTCTGGGTGGGAAGTCTACACCGTGGGAGGAGACACCGCCTCCAGAGCGGCCACTGGATTGACTCCAGAGCGTAAGGAGTAATTTGTCTTTCCCACCTACAGCACCCGCTTCTCCAGAAGTCCAGACCCAGTGCCCAAGAAGGCCCAGAGGGTGGGAGGCCTCCCACACACGCAGCCGTGCCCTTTCACCCCATCCAAGCCAGCCAGACTGTGGAGAAGCCCATGGCAAGGGGTAAAGAAAGGTTCTGGGCAAGCGGAGAGGTGGGTTCTGCCCTAGACCACTGGGTGGCCAGCGGTGCCCTGGGGTGCCCTCTCTGGGTTCACCTAGCGCCCAGGGACACTTATCAGACCAGTGCAGTCGGCCAGAGCAGGAAATGTCCTCTGGCTTCCTCTGCCCCCACCCCCAGCAAACTCCTTGGCCACTACCCCTTCAGGAGCTGGAAAAAGCCAGAGGCCACTGACCCAAGCTGGGCAGCACCCCAGACCCACCCCCTCCCTGGTCCAGAATGTGACATCTTCCTTTAATTGCCCCTGGGTAGGTGGGAGGAGGGTGAGCCCCCCAAAGAGGGGGAGTCTTGCAGTGAGCGATGCCCCCTCCAGATAGACAGTGCTGCTTTGGGGTATCAGGAGGGATACGCTCAAGCTCTCCCACCCCGGGGCACCCCTCCTCATACTCATCACCCTGTCTGACCCCTCCTGCTAGAAGACAGCAGAATGCCAGCTCTCAGAGGACAGATTCTGAGCCAAAGGCCCTCTTTTGCATTTCCAGTCCCCCAGCCCCCCAAAACCAGGGCCATCGGGTGCCCTGTGAGTCAGCTCCCAGTGAGCAGAGCAGACTTCCTCCCTCCCAGGCCTCCCTGGGGACATATTGGGGTAATGGCAGGCGCCCCCCCCTTTAGCCCCCAGCCAGCCGGGGTGGGGGCCCACATCCGGGCAGGCCCCCAGGGGCTCCAGGCCTGGCTCACGAGGAAGCCTGCAGCCCGGCCCCCCTCGCCGACCCCTGACAGGGTGGCGTGGGAGGAAAAATCTTCCAGCCATCTGCTCAGCTGCCGGGTTTCCGGCCGGGGCGGGGCTGGGGACGCCAGGAGGACCTGCTCTCCTGGGGAAGTGCCCCCTGGCCTGCTGGGGAAGGATGCGGGGCGAGGGCCTGGCGGGGGCCCGGGGCCCGGGGCCCTGAGTAGAGAAGGCCAGTGGGCCAGGCCTCAGGGTCCGAGCAAGCAGGCGTCCAGCTCTGGAGCTGCCCAGTCCCCGAGGGACCGCAGGCCCCTGGAAGCCGAGGAGCTGGGGCACAGGACTCCTGGGTCCAATTAGGCCTGACTCAGCGAGTGACCCCAGCTGAGTCACTTCCCCTGGGCCGCCTGCCCGCCTCAGTTTCCTCAGGGAGGGCGGGGAGCTGGGAACAGGGTCTGGCTGGGAATGAGCACCTCGTGTTATACCTCTGGACTCAGGCAGGCCTTGCTCATCTGCCAGACGGAAGCAGCTTCCTGCCCCGCCCAGACAAAGATGCTGAACACGGGGGCGGGGGGGTGGGGGGCAAGGGACCGTTTTCCCAGGAAACCTGGTAATGAAGTGCCCTTTGGGGCATTAGTAGCAGTCGCTTGTTCTTATTGAGCACTGACTGCATGCCAGGCACTGTGCGTGCTGTGCCAGCCTCTGCCCACAACAGCCGTAACGGGTGGTCCTTAGCACCCCACGTCACACATGAAGGGGCCCAGGGCTCAGAAGCCCAAGGCCACACAGCCACAGCCAACACAGTCCAAGGCTGCCCCTGTGCCAGCCTCACTTCTGCACAAGGCTCACACACCCCCGAGAGGCTGGGCTTTGGCGCCCCCCGATTCCGGCAGGTAAGGTCTCACAGCTGGAACATGGCAGAGTCCAGAGTTGGCTCCAGAGCCCACAGTGCTATGGCAGAAGCGAAAGGTAACACGGAGTCCTCTCATTTCCATCATAGCTCTACGCACTGACACGGACTGAGTGCCAGGCCTAATGCAGAGCGCTGTTGTGCCCGGTGTCCCCCAAACAGAGTGGGCAGCCCCTGCCCTGCCCCTTGGGGAGGTGTCCTGGGGCGGGGCAGCCAGACGCAGGCATCCAAGGGCCCCGCAGGTGGAACTGCTGGTACCACCATATCTGGGATGGTTCGACAGGACTGGATTTGTACTAGAAAGTTCCATTTATGGTAGAAGGATCAAGCTCAGGTCAGAAGAATGGGGGTGGAGGGGACAGCTCATCCTCACTCCTCCAGATCGAGCCCTTCCATATACTTCGTGAATTCACGCATTCACGGCTCCAATGACCCCACTAAGGTAGCATTATCACACCGTCTGACGGACGAGTAAACCAGGCTAGGGCTGGGGGAGGGGCAAGGGCTCATAGCCAGGACGCGCCATCCCCTCATCCACCTAAGTTTTCAGGATTCTCCCAAAGACTCAGGAACACACGGAAGAGCCAGAAGGCGGAGGAACGAACACTCCACGGCCAGTAACAATGACACTAATGAAGGTGATGAGCGAAAGCGCCAGCACCACCTGTAGTCGAGCCCTTCCCGAGCCAGGCGGCAGGTGTCTGTCACATGCTGACTCATTAAATCTCGACCACAAACCCATTATTGCCCCACTTCATGTGGCACAACCCAGGCTCACAGGCATCGCCTGCCCAGGCCCTCAGCTGGCGAGAGGCAGTGGAAGAACCACAGCGCAGCCCCCAGGACCCTCCTCTGCACCGCTGAGGCACCCGAAGGTCTCAGACACCAGCCTCTGATCCTCAGGCCAGCCCCTACCAGTGGCTCGCCTCTGCGGCCCGCGGGGACTCGCGCAAGTTCTAGGAATGCTCACCCTTTGGCTCAGAAGGATTTTCCCTCCCAGAGGGGGGCTGTGGGAAAAGGCTCAGAAAAAGTATTAAAAACCCTTCCAACTTCCCCAGCGGGCCCCGGCCTCTCATTCGATGACCCCAGCCTGCCCAGGAAGCCTCGGCCTACTCGCTCCCCCTAGGGTTGGGTCTCTGGTCCCTGAAGGATCCGGGGAGCCCCCAGAGCTGTTTCCGCTCTGGTAGCCAGGTCAGTGATGGGAAATCCAGACACAGCTCTCGCCAGAACGCTAGAGACCCACGTACCCACTGCCCTGGCCAGGAGCCCCCCTCCCCCACGCTGGGCTATAGCTGCGGAGGCAGGATGGGGGGGGCTGCCCCAGTGGAGCCTTGCAGCTGTCTAGGGGTGCTCATCACCCAGGAAGGGGGGTGCCACTCAGATCACAGCCCCTCCTGCCCCCATAGTTGGACCTTGGCCCTGCAGACATCATCTTGCCAGGCCCTCTGCTCTGAAGCCCTCGCCCACAGCCCAATTTCACTTCCTCCCACACAGTCGGGCCTGGCCGTGCTCCCCACTGGAGGCCCCCAGCTGCAGGCAGTGACCTCCTCACCTACATCATCGTGGCAGGGAATGGGGAAGAGAAACAGGAGAATGAGGAAACAAACAAAAAAAGGGCAGGCCGGCCACCCCTCAATCCTCATCACCCCAAAAGCCCCCGAAGCCAAAGGAAGGGGGATTTCTGCAACAGGTATTCAAGGCCTCTGAAATACTATAAGGTCAAGGCAGTGCCAACAGGACTCCCCCCACCTTTTGGTGGGAGGATTTCCCTGGAGCCCCAGGTCTGGGGGTATAAGGGTACCAGCCCCCAAGCTCTTGGAACCCCCCAAGTTTAATGGCACAGGGCGCCTGGCCCACCTCTGCCATACAGGGAGCAAGGAAAGGGGCTTCCAAGATGGGGCGCTGCCCTCTGAGCCACATGGACTGGCCTGGGAGAGCGGAGAGGGGCGCCTCGCTCAGGAGGGCTTTTCCAATCTCACAGCCTCGGTTTGACTACTTTCACTTTCAGCGTACCAAGCGGTGACCCCGACCCCTCCTCTGCAGGCGCAGGTTGAGGGGGGCTGCCGCCCTCCACTGACTGGGCTACTTTATGAGGTAGACGGGGGTATCAGTGCCACCCTCACTCAGAGCCTCCCCCACTGCCTCAACTACCCCCATTCCATCCAACACGTGTGTGGGCGGGTGTCGGCCGGGACGGTGCTGCAGGAGCTGGGGAGGGGGTCGCCTCTGGACACCCCATCTGAGTTAGCTGCGGGACGGTATTTTCGGCTTCTGTGGGAGTGCGCAGACACTGGGCAGAACTGGACACGGGGCCTCCTCTTCCCCCATTAAAGCCTCCCAGCCCCGGGGCGGGGGAGGACGCTGGGCAAGGCGGGCTTACCTGAGAGAGAGGGGGTCCGGGCCCGGCCGGCCCATGGCGTCTCGCGCCCCCGGCCCCCCGAAATCCCGAGGGGGCGGGCGGGCCCCCGCCCCGGGCGCGTTCTCTCCCGCGCGCCGGCTCCTGGCTCGCGGCTCGCTCGAGCGGGGCTCAGGCAGGAAACCCGGGCTCGGAAAATGGCCAGCGCCTCATCATTTCCGCCGCCAGCGCTTGACAGTTGCGGGAGGATGCGCCCCCCGGCCGCCGCCGGGGAAACTTTGCTGCCGCCGCCGTCGCCACCGCGGGCCGCGACAGTCCGGGCGGGCGGCCGGGCGGAGGCGGTGGCCCGAGCCCATGCCGCCCCGCGCCGTTATGTAAAGAGGAACCGGCTGCGCGAGCCGAGTGCGGCGGGGGAGGGCGGCCGCCGGGAGGCGGGGCCGCGCGGGGCGGGGCCACACGCGGACCTGCCCCCACCCGCCCGCGGGCCGGATTCGGCCAGCGGGAGGCCGGCGGGGCGGAGCCGGACCTGACTCCGCCCACCAACGCGACTCCGCCGCCGCCGACACCGTCTGGGGGGCTCTCCAACGCAGGCCCAGCGAGAGGCGGGGTCTTGTCAAACCACGCCCACTGCTCGCCCAGCCGATTTTGCAGCGTGCAGCCTAAAGAAGGGAATGAACGACCGGTGGGGCGGGGCAACCTTGGCTCCACCCACCTAGCGTCCGGAGACCCCCGGGGGCCTTCGCGATGAGGGGCGGGGCCAGATGGAGGAAAGGCGTGGCTTGGGGCGGGGCCGGGCCGGGTCTCCAGGCCTCGAGGGGGCGCGCCCCGGCGGACGCCCTAATGCTGGGCCTTATCTGCGCGCGCCTGGCCGAGCAGTGCAATAGCGACCGACACTTTCATCATCACCCGGGGGAGTCGTCCAACCCCGCCCGACCCCGACTATCCACGCCCCTGCTGAGCTGCCCGGCCCCAGCCCCAGCACCCCCATTTCAGTTCTGGCACCGTTCTCAGCTCTGCTCTGGCCGCAGTCCCTGCCAGTATAGACCGGTCTCTATCCTGCCAATCTCACCCCCCTCCTGGAGGAGGGCGTCTTTTCCAGGAAGCCCTCCCACACCGCCGGCTCCCGTGCCTTTGGGCCTCCCACTGCTCTCCCCGGCTACTTTCATTTTCTGTACAGTCCTTACGTGGGGTGAAGTACACTGGTGGCCCCCCAGTCTGTGGGGAGCATATACTCAGCCGGCCCTCCCCCCAACCAGGGAGAGAGAGGAATGTCTACTCGCCCTCCTGCAACAGGAAACGAGCCGCTCACGCCCCCAGCTGGGAGAGGCCGCATCACCCCTTCCAGACCGCATATTCCTCCTCTCCACTGCCCCCCACCCCCTACCAGCGGCGGGCAAGTGACTTGACTTCTCCGAAAGTCGACGTGTTCGCCACTAAGAAACGGAAAAAATAAGAGTCCCCGCTCCGCTGGGTAGGAACGACCAAATGAGTTAATTAATGCACGCAACTCTGCCCACGGAAAAACACTGCCCCAGGTGCTACAGGAAGGGGTTCCCCAGAAAGTGGGGATTTCCAGACTCCACCCTGAGGGGGGCAGGGGGATCCTCTGCTGTAGGCTCCAATAACTTTAAAGGGACTGGCCACAAACGTGATTTCCAGAAATAAGTATTAAATACCCAACGTGCGTCAAGGCAGTTTTAGATGCTGGCGACGCAATAGTAAACAAGACAGACAAATATCCCTGTTCTCATGGAGCTGATATTCTGGTGAGGGGACGGAGTGCATGAAAATAAATAAGTTAATGAATAAATAAATAAGATAAGGCATTAGGCAGATGACAGAACAGTTCCAGGATGGAGAGTGGGAGGGGCTTAGACTAGAGGCTCAGGAAGGACCTCTCTGCCCAGCTAATATTTGAGCTCCTAGCACCCACCCACCCCTGAGACAAGAAGCAATAAAGTCTGAAGGAACTGCATTCCAGGCCAAAGGAGCAAGTGCAAAGGTCCTCAGGTGGAAATAAGCCCTGTGGGTTTGAGGAAAGTCAAAAAGGCAGTGATGATACCTAGAATGAGATGGGAAGTCGTGAAGTTGGAAAGATGCGTCCATCACATAGAGTGTGAGGTCCAGGTGGCAGGTTTGGGGATTCTCTTGAGGACCACAAGGAGCCATGGAGGGTTCTGAACGACCTGTTGTGATTTGGATTCAAGCTGCAAAGTGTGGAGTTAGCAACCCAATAGGAGGTGCCCCGGAGATGCTCACACAGCATGGGGGGTGGGGGAGGGAGGAAGGAGAGTAACCAGGGAAGCCTAACCCATCACCCCAGTTACTATCTCTGCTACCCACGGGGACACTGAGGCCCGAGAGAGCGCAGCTACTTGCCTGCAGTCACACAGCTGTCTGGTACACAGCAGTTGTCAAATGGTTGCTGAAATCTGCCAGCCACAAGCACTTTCCCTCTCGCTGCCCAGACAGCCGTTCTGCTGACTTAAATGGAGACTTGAGGTTCTTCCCCTTTTTAATCACAGTTCAAGGCTCCTCTCGCACCAGATTTCTTTGAGACCCAAAGTGGTTTCCTTTCTCGCTTAATTTCTTCTCTCCACGCGTCCCCTCCAGAGTCCAATTTCTCCTTTCAGTGTTCTTGGCCATCGAGACTTCTCACTCCGCGCTTTCGTTTTTCCTTAGAAAGGCAAAGGGTCGGCAAGTCAGCCCTCCCACCGCTTTGCCCTAGATTTGCGAGCATCTCCCGGAGCCGCAGCCGCGATTTCATCTGCGAGGAGGCTGCCGGCCGAGACTCCGCCCACTGCACAGGTCACCACTGGGGCCCCAAGAGAGAGTTTATTCGAAATCCCCGGAAACGAGCGAGGCGCTCTCAGCGAGCGGCTCCCACCGCCTTCCTTCCGACGGTGGAAAACGCTGAAGCGAGAACACCTGCCGCCCGCCAAGTTCCACCGAGACTCTGAGGGTGAACAATAACACAACAGCCCGTAACAACAAAGGCAAAAGAACGCCTCCTAATGCCATTAATAGCCGTATCCACAGTGTCGTTAACAGCAACAGCAGAACAGAAGTTAACCGGTCCAGGATTAATAACAGGTTTGTTCCCGTAACAAAAAGGTAATAACGTAACAATAGGTAACAGGTCAAATTAATAATAGTTGTCAGCTATTACAGTAATAAGAGCAAATACAAAATAACAAAATATATTAGTAGTAATAAATATACAAACGACAGTTAATGGACCTCGGTTAACAGTAAAAATAATCACTGGTTACAGTAGTAATTATAAGTGGACAGTAATAAGACTAATAATAAATATAGTATAGTATATAACCATAGTTAACAGGTCTAGGGCTGTGCTTAGTTCTAGGACAGTCATAACACTGTTACAGGATTAATAATAATAAATATAAAAATAATGAAAGATAATAACAGTAATAGATATAATACTATATTGATAATAGCTAACAGCATGATTAGTAATAATGCGATGAACAGTTTTAGAGGTTTGCGTCACACCAGCGCTGACCTATGCAGAGGGACATTATCTGCACTGACCAGGAAAGTCCCAAAGGAGGCTCTGGAGCCCTGGAAATGCAGCTCCTGGGACTGAGGAACTGAATTTGTAACTGTTGAATATTAATGAAGTTAATATGTAAATAGCCACACCTGGCTATTGGCTGCCATCCTGGGTCACAGTTCTAGGCAGTTGACATATGTTTATTCATTGACTTCTCACCCCAGCCCTGCGACAGTTAGCACCATCATTATTATTATCCCCATTTTATGAGGGGGAAACTGAGGCACTGAACAGCTAAGTCTGACACACCGAATGAAGGAACCCTCATTTCAAATAGAGTTGGGAGGCCTGAGGGAGAGCTCTCAGGCACTGGCACTGGACGGCAGTTATGGACCCCCATCCTCACACACGAAGGACCATCCAGAAGGACCATCCATGACAAGCGCCAACCGGAAGGAGGGTCAGTTACAGAAATCAGCACCACAGGAGGAAGACCCCATTCCCAGCGTCTCAGCCAGTGAGAGGCAGACACTACCCTGAACTCTCAATTTCCACCCCTGGCCTTTCCCTCCGGGCAACCCCACCAACGCCTCCCTTCTCTCTCTGACTCCTCTCCTGCCTTTGCTGATTGCTATGATGTTTGCTATGATTTGTTTGCTCTAGGTTGCAGTTCCGCTGCTATTCCGGAATAAACCCACTCTGCTAGTAAAATAACTGACCGAAATTTTTTTTATAGATCAGTGATGATCTGAGTTTCTCCCCACTTCCAGAACAGGTCAGTGTTGCTGGAGGGGATCTGTAATGGAGAACAAGGACCCCCTGGGGGCATCCCCTCAGGTTTAGAATCCTATGTCCTGCCACTCTTAGCCTGTGGTCACTTAGACTCTCTGGGCCCTCAGTTTCCTCATCTGGAAAATGGGGAAAGTCACTGGTGTGACCTTGTTGGCTTGGTGGGGGGGGGGAATTTGATGAGAAAACTCACATTAAGGGCTTCCACGTGGGACAGTCTCCATAAGGAATATATATAATATCTACAGTATATCATATATTATCTGTCATTGGGGGTGAGAGGTGTATGTCCTCAAGGTGTGCTTGTGAAGAGTGGCCACAGAGACTAGCCCTGTGTGTGAGAAGCCCTCATATCCATTTTACAGATGGGAACACTGAGGCCTGATCGTAGTCTGTGTCCAGGGTCACCACAGTGAGTGGAGGCTTTGGCGTCCACATCTGTGAAATATGCTTCTGGAGACCCGGCCTCTCTGCTCCTGGCAGCCACAGGTGCTTGGCGGCAGGTGAAGAGAGCTTAGCAGCTGCCTGCCCCTCACTGGGCCTTGGAACTGGGTGAGTGGAAGAGACTGGGAGACTTTGGGTGCATACTAGAAATCTGCCCTTGGAGAACACAGCATGAGGGTGATGCTTGTCACTTCTTGAGCATGAAGAAGACATCTGCAGAGGAAGCCTGTCTAAGTCAATGGAAGAATGACCCCAGAGACCTTTGACGACCTTCTGGGGTCCCCTCCCACCACAGGCCCAGAGTGCGGGCGTCTGGGTGCTTGAGGATGTCAAAGGAGGGGAGGGGCCGCGGGGCTCCGCTCCCCGCTGAGGACGACTCCCCAGGAGCAGCTCCCGTGGGCCCCTAGCGGCCGCCCGCGGAGCTGCCTCCACCTACGTTTGGGAGAAGCTGCGCGCGCGCGCACAAGCCCCGAGGGGGGCCGCCAGGGCCGCCGGGTCATTGCAGAGTCCCCCCAGGGTACTGCCCTGCGGCGCCCTGAGGTCGTGGGCATGGGCCATCAGGGAGACTTCAGACAGGGGGCGCTCGCTGTGCCATTCCAGCCCACTAGTGCTGTGGCTTTGGGGACCCAACCCCTGCCCAGCAAAGCTTCCGGGGCAGGAATGCCACCCCAGTACCCAGAAGGTAGGGTGCCCACCCCAAAGGGTCAGAGAGATGGCCCCACAGCCCCGGCGTACCCGGAGGACAGAGCATCCGTTCCTTCAAGTTTTGGGCTCGCTCAGGATCTGTCACTCCCTCCTTTCCTCTTCCTCCTTTATGCAATGCGGGTTCCATCCTATGCCTGCCCACCACTGTAGTTTGGGGGCACCTAATATGTGTGATTTCACGGGATCCCAGCTGCAGAGAGGCCCGCCTCATACCTTGAGTCTCACGCAACACTGATTTAGATGAGATTTTAGACGTTTGAAGATACGAGGCTACTGAGATGGGGTGAAGGCATTTTGCACACATGAAGGACATAAATGGGGGAACCAGGGGTGGGGTGTAATTGACTAATGTGTATGTCCCTCCACCATGGAATCTCCCAGCCTGGGTTTCACCCCACACAGCTGTGTGCCCTCCAGCCAGAAACTCCCATTTCTGAGCCCACTGTTCCCAGTCTGTGAAACAGGGATCCTCATGGAGCTGGGGGTTGGGGACAGAGCGACTGTCTGTCACCGAGGCACATCACACCTTCCAGGCACGTCCAGCCCCCTCATGCGCTCCCAGGCAGCCCCTGTCTGCTGGACCCAAGCCTTCCCGCCTTCACACCTGCGACGTCCCTCCACGTGTGCAGGAGGCGGAGCGCTCCGCCAGCCGGGGGCTCTGGTCTGTGGGGCTCACTCTGTGTCCCCGGCTCCTCGCAGGACTCCTGGCACGTAACAGGACAGCGGGTGCTCACCGTGGAGTCCGAGACACGCGCCCCTCCCGCCAGGCGGCCCCAGCTTGGAGTCGGAGCGGGGCTCAGTGACCTCGAACAAGACAGGAGGGACGCGGTGTGACTTCGGGGCGAGGTCGTGACAGGCACTTTCTCGTCTCTCTCACCAGCCACATAGGCACGGTGACACTCGCAGCTTCATGGCGAGGCCCACTTGGTGAGAAGCTGACCCCGCCTGCCCAGAGCCAGCGAGGGCCGGAGGCCTCGCAGCACCGGCCAGTGAGGCCATCTTGGAACAGGCCCTCCGCGCGCGTCACGCCTTCGGATGAGGGGAGCTCTGGCTCACGCTTTGACTCCAACCCCGCGAGCTGGAACACCCAGCGATCACCCGGCGAAGCTGCTCTCACGTGCCCGAAACCATGGGGAATAACAGGTTTAGCATTTTTAGCCACTAAGTCAGGAGCAATTTGTTAGACAGCGTAGAACTAATGTGATGCGAAAGACGGTTCTGGGGGTGTCCCGCCAACCTCTGCCCCACCCACCACGGTCCAACTGAGGCCGGGAGGTTCAGGAAAGGGCGTCCTTGGCCAGATAAGAATTATGTAACTGGGTCCTTCCTCTTTCCGCCCGGGGCGTCGGAACTCTGTGGGATCCCAGGCTGGGGAGCTAATCTGCTGAGTGCAGGTGCCTCAGCCATCCACGCCCTGCTTCCTTCCGCGGCCTCGGTTCCCTTTTCTGTCCTCCCATCGCCTTTGACTCGAAAATGGCCCCAAGTCCCGGCCTCGAAAAGGATGAAGTTTTTATCATCTGAACTCCATTTCTGGAAGCGTGCACCAAGCCCACCCATCCCAGGCCATAGGCGTCCTCCCACCCCTCCCCACCCTGGGGGACTTGCAGGGAATTTCTGCGCTTTCGCATGCAAAATCTGAGGCAGGAGGCAGTGAAGTCCCTGAAAGTCACACAACTGTAAGTCACACAACTGATAAGTCACACAACCCAAGCAGCTGATCTGAGTCCAGACTCAAGGCATCTTGGACTCGGTCTATCTGATTGCAGACTTCCGGCCCTTAACTACCTACTGAGCAGAGGAACAACAGTAATTAATGAGAGTAAGGGCGGAATTAATCATTAGCAGAGCATTCTGTGCCAGGCACTATTTTCAGGCGTTCACCCGGATTAACGACTTCACTTCTTCTTCCCAGTGACTCCAGGAAGGAGACAATGTTGTTTCCAGCTATCTGACAGAAGGGGAAACTGAGGCAAGAAGCAGGGACATCACCCCACCCCCACCCCCCAAGCCACAAGGCTGGTAAATGGCCCAGCAGGGATTTGCTCTCGGGATCCAGACTTCTGACCTCGGCCACGTTGTCAGCAGGGCAGCCGCACTGCCCCCCTTCCCCAGCCCACCCTCAAGGCCCCCAGCCCTGCGCTTGGAGCCGCACACCACCCCCTCTTCCGCCCGGGGAATCTGGTTTCTGAGGGGAAGTGACTCAGTGGCCTGAGGCCCCGCAGATAATTATTCACTTCCAATCCCGGTAATTAAAGGCCCTAATGGCTCCGCAGAGGACACAACCTAGTTACTCCAGCGGTGCCCCCTCCTGCCCGGAGAGCAACGTGGGGCGTACGAGCTTCCCGGGCGCGAGCTTGGCAGGAATCCCAGGCTGCGGGCACCGAGGAGGGCTCCGCTTTGGGCGGGCCTCTGGCGCCCCCTGGTGGCCATGATGGGTGGTGGAGGGCTGGTTAGCAGCAGCCGACGGGGATCTCCCCTGCATCCCTCCTGCTGAGTCAGCAGCTCCTGGACCGTCCCTCAAGCCCTCCTGGACGCCCGCCAAGCTCCAGGCTTGATGCCTCCAAGGTGGAGAACAAGGCTTGGGGGCATGGTTTGATGTCGGTTTTCTTTCTTTAGTGCTGGGTCACCTGGGCCAGGGGTTGGACTTTCTGAGCCTCAGTTTCCTCATTCTTGAAGTGAAGATAAGGGATGAACCTACTTCATAGAGTGGTTGTGAAAAACTAAGTAAAATAATCTATGAAGTCCCTGCTGTGTTATTATTTCCAAGGCACAAATCTGATTGCCTTACTCTAAACCCTCTGTGGCTCCCATAACCTCTGAATAAAATTCCAGCTCCTGGGGTTAATATTCCAGCTCCCTTCACCGTCTCACTCAATGACCTCATCTTGAAACAGTAGCCACCATACACCCTCCACTCCGGCCATGCCAGACTTCTTTCTGAGCTGTTTCATGTTCCCAGGACTGTGCCCAGATTATCCTCACTGCTTGACGTTCCCTTTCTCTTTTCTCTGCTTGGCAAACTCCTATACATCCTTCAAAACCACCTGAAATGTGGGCTTCCCTGGTGGTGCAACGGGTTAAGTGCAGCACTGTAGAGCTGTCTGCAGCCTGCGGTTTGAGAGTTCAATGCCTGGCCAGGGAGATTCCCACATGGTGCAGCAGACCTCTCCTGCCTCGCCCGCTGCTCCCTTCAGCAGTGTATTTCGGTGGATCTGCCTGTTCTCCCCACTCTGTCTCTGGTGAACCCTCTCACCACGCCATGCCTCTGGCCTGCACCCCAGCTTGTATGCATAAATAATCTTTAAAAAAAGAATTAAAAAAAAAAAACCACCTGAAATGTGACCAGTGCCTGAAATCTAGCCTGGTTCCCTGGGGACATTGCCTCCTCTGTATCAGGCCGCCAGGGAGCAGAGGACTTGTCCCTCATGGTGCCATTCCTCATCCATTATCTGTGTGACCCAGACTCTGAGCTCCCCGGAAGGCAGGGCTAGTGTTTGGTTCATCTCTGAATCCCTGGCACACAGTAGGCACTTCAAATATTGTGTGCAGACTAAATGACAGGGAACATCCTTAGCGGTAATTTTTTTTTTATTTATACATACAAGTTGGGGTACAGGCCAGAGGCGTGAGGCGGCGAGAGGGTTCACCAGAGACAGAGAGTGGGGAGCAGAACAGGCAGATCAGAAATACACTGCTGAGGGGAGCAGCGGGCGAGGCAGGAGAGGTCTGCCGCACCATGTGGGACTCTCCCCGGCTGGGCGTCGAACTCGCGTCGCCGCTGCCAACAACTCCACAGCGCAGCGCTTAACCGCTGCGCCACCGGGGAGGCCCCTTAGCGGTTATTGGAAGACGGCGACTGCAAAGCACAGAGGCGTGGGAACCTCGATTCTGTCACCCTTGTGCTGATGCCACCTCAGCTTCCTCCTCTGCAAAATGGGGGTGAGAATATCTACAAGGTTTTTGTGAAGATTAAATCAAATTATGTGTGTGGAGGACTTTGCATGGGACACTCAATCGCTGATGCTGATCGCAGTCACCTAAGCCTGTTCATCTTTTACACCGCGGAGCAGGCGGCTGAGACCACCCACCTCTCCCCTTCCCTATTTGTGTCAAAAGAAGCCTCGAAATGTCAGCGGAGGACCCCCAAATTGAAAACAGGTGCCCCAACAGATACATGGAGACGGATATTCACAGTAGCTGCGTTCGTCGTCAGCTAAAGGTAGAAACACCCCAACTGTCCACCGCTGGACAAAATGTGGTCCATCCTTGTCATGAAACACCTACTGTGTGGTGCTTGATCCCTGAACCAATCCTGAGTGAAAGAAGCCGACGCTAAAGGTCACGGATGACATGATCCCATTTACAAGAAATGTCCCTGCAAGTCCCTAGGGAGAGACAGCAGCTTGGCGGTGGCCCAGGCTGTGGGTGAGGCTGGGGGGTGTTGGGGAGTGGCTGCTGATGGGTACGGGGGTTCCTTTGGGTGATAAAGAAATTCTGGAATTCGATAGAGGTGGTGGTCGCACAACACTGTGAAGGTCCTAATTGTCCCTGAATTGCACTTTCAAATGACTGAGTTCGTGTTATGTGAATTTTGCCTCAATAAAACAAATTTATTGTTGGCTAAAGGACTGAGGATTTAGAGGGGGGGGCCCCACCCACATATCAGGATGATCTTGATCCCAAAACAGGCTTCTAGGAGCTGGGTGTCCTACCTACTGACCAGCAGGGACTGGGGGTCCCACAGAGGACGTGACAAGAGTGTGGCCCCTCCTTACTTGCAGATCAGCCCAGGGCTGGGGGGTCCCAGGCAGCAGTTTGTAACCATCTGGCCCCTGGCCAGCGTCGGGACACCGGGCCTGGCTTCAGGGTGAATCAAAGAAGTCTCAGGAGGACCTAGCACCTTGGCCAGGTGGGGGAGGCCCCGGGCCAGCTGCCTGCCCAGCTCTGAGGGGGCCAGAATGTGGTTTACTCTGGGGAGAGGTGGGGGTGGGGGCACAACATGACTAGAGGGGAGGGAACCGCCTGCAGGAGGAATCCACGGGCAGAGGCAGCTGGAGGAAGGACACAGTGTCCTCTGAGGACACTACAGGATTGAAGGGGGTTAATTTTGAGCCTCAGGCTGCTGAGTCACTTCCCTTCGGCTACCCGGGGCTGGGCCGGGGCCGGGGGTGCCTGAGCAAAGCCCCTCAGCCTCTACCTGTTCTGGGCGCAGAGCAGAACGCAGGGGCCAGTTGCCTGGGTGTGCCTCTGGGCTCTGCACCTATGCTGGCTGTGTGACCTTGGGTAAGTTACTTCACCTCTCTGAGGCAACTGGACCCATCCTGAGGAGAGGATTTGATGAGAGGAGAGAGGGAAGTAGTTGGCACCACTCCTAGAAGCAGAAGAGGAAGCTCAGGGTGGAGGGGTGTGGGGACTGCAGCTGAGTGCCACATTTCCATTTTCCCGAAGCCGGATCATGTGCACGGCTGAGATGGCTTCCCACAGCCCGTGGCCGGCAGCGTGCTCGCCTGCTTCCCCCTGTGAGGGTAGCCACTCCTGATTTTCCACGCAATTTCAGTTCAACATGCTCCCTGGGGCTGGAGTTTCTATCCTGTCCTGGTGATGGGTTCAAGGAACCCACAGGGCTAGTGACAGTCAATTGCAGGCTTGGGCAGAACAGTCTGATAAGATGTCTCTTCCCATCATTTTGGAGCAGGGAGGACATAAGCTTGGAGTTTCTAGGGGCCATCCTGCCTGAGACAGAACCCACTCAGAACAATGCAAAACCTAGAGACATACTGAGTCCTGATGAGACTGACTTTGCACCTAGATTCAGCCATACCTGAAAGCTGCTGCTCTGGGACTTCTCAGTCGTGTGAGTCAGCCAGTTCTCCCTTTGGCTGATGTCTGTTTATTGTATGCAGCTTTTAGTCACTTGACAACTAAGAAACTTCAGCCAAAGGACACCAATGGGTCCTCCTAATATCCTTGTCATCCAAAGGTCTCTCAGGGGTCTCTCCTGCCTGGAACAAGATTTAGGGATGGTCTTGGGGTTTGAAGTTTGGAGCACCCGGGATGGGCAGGCTAAGAGGAGCCGGGGTCCTATGCGTGCAGCCGAGTGTACTGCCCATTAGGCTGAGAGTCATTGAATCCTGACTATGTACCAGGTCCTGTTCTGGACATGGGGAGTGGGGGTACAATAGTGAACACAGGGGCCTCCCTGGTGGCGCAACAGGTTGGGCGCAGCACTGTGGAGCTGTCAGCAGCTGCCGCGCATGTTCGATGCCTGGCCAGGGAGATTCCCACATGGTGCGGCAGACCTCTCCTGCCTCGCCTGCTGCTCCCTTCAGCAGCAGATTTTTAGTTGATCTGCCTGTTCTGCTCCCCGCTCTGTCTTTGGTGAACCCTCTCACCTCCCCACACTTCTGGCCTGCACCCCAGCTTGCATGCATATATAAATCTTAAAAAAAAAAAAAACAATAGTGAACACAAAGACGTTTCTGTTCTCACGAAAGGAGACACATAATTGACACATGAAACTTAAATAGACAGCGACAAATTAGGAAGGGCCTGGAAGTTCCCAAGTCTGTCCAACAGTCCTTATCATCTCCATTTTCCAGATGAAACAAGATCAGAGAGGACAAGTGACTTACTCAAGGTCACACAGCTATGAAGATTCCAAACTGGGATTGGAACCCGGATCTGGTACCAACACCACTGCATTTTTATTAATATTTTCAATTAAAATACTTTCAATTAGAAATAGGACCCTGAGTTTTTATTTTCTTTACCCCCAAATACCATCTTTCCAAATCACGTCGGGAATGTGCTGTTTTCACATTTTTTTTTCCATTATTCAAAGATGCTTGGACTGCCAACCAAGACTTGGGCACAGGAGGAGGCAGTAGTAACAACACCTACTAGTTAATGCGCACTCGTTGTGCAGGGGCTGTTCCAAGTGCTCAGTGTTATTACCCAGATCGCTGTGCAGGGGCTGTTCCAACTGTTCAGTATTATTACCCAGAGGGGCAGCAAGGTGTCAAGACTCTCGCCTGATCTGCCAGGATTCAAATGGATTCGCATCTTCTTGCAGACTGAAGTTCAGGCAGCCATCTCCTCTTGGTTTTGTTACAGGGGTGCCTGACTGTGGGTCCTCACCTGTGCGCTTAAAAGGGACTTATAGTAAGACTCAACTGCAGGCACATGTGAAAAAAATTAATAAAGGGTGGGCCTTCCTGGTGGCGCAACAGGTTAAGCACGGTGCTGTGGAGCTGTCGGCACTCTGGCACGAGTTTGACGCCCGGCCGGGGAGATTCCCACAGGTGCAGCAGACCTCTCCTGCCTCTCCCGCTGCTCCCCTCAGCAGTGTATTTCAGTCCATCTGCCTGTTCTGCTCCCCACTCTGTCTCTGGTGAACCCTCTCACTGCCCCACACCTCTGGCCTGCACCCCAGCTTGTATGCATAAATAAATAAATCTTTAAAAAATTAATAAAGGGTTTATTTACAAAAGGAAGGGAAATAACGAAATGAATAACTCAAGGAAAAAGAGAGAGAGATAAATCGGCAAATATGTCCTACCAGATCCGCTGAGCTGGAAACCCCCAATGGTGCTCTGTAGCCCGGCAAGAAGCCAAGAGGCCCCCAAGGCCCACATGTCTGATTATACCCCAAACCTGGCTGCTTAACTCCACCCCTCAGTTCCCAGGAATCCTTCCTTTGGTGATGATGACATTAAGGGGTTTGTAGTCCTTGGTGTCTTGGATCTCTTTGGTCTGAGGTGGGGGTGGGGTCGTAAATCTATCCGTGGTGTTTGTTCCGGAAGTCCTTTATCCCCCAACAGTTTCTTATCTGTAAAATTGTTCCTGCTGCTCAGCAACACGCACAGCAAATGCTTAGCAAACAGCACTAAGTAAAGCTAGCCACTATTCCGGAAATCCCTCATAACACCTTATTTATTATTCCTCATTTCTTCTGGTCTACAGATGAGGAAACCCGGGCACAGAGAGGTGAAGTGATTTACTGAAGGTCACACAGTTTAAAATGACCACGCTGAGAAAGGAACCCATTTATGCCCATTAGGTCCATTCATTTCCTGAAGCCTGCGCTGTAGGTCTGGGGTTTCAAGGGCAAGTGTAAGACTTCCTCTGGTCCTTCTATAACCCAGGGTGTGGCTCAGTACCCCCGCAGCCCCGACCTGTCTTTCTATATCGCAGGAAGAAAAACATATCCCACTTAAGCCGTATATGAAAGGCTGTCATTATTTTCAGCCTCCGGGGAAAGGTGTGGTTTATCTCAGGGGAGGGGTGATTTGTTTGGGTTTACTTGGGCGGTAACTGCATTACTGCTTTGGACTTGAAGAGGAAGCAGCTGAGTAGTAGATTACTGGCCCTGGTAATCACCCAGTAGGCTTGGGTTGGAGCCCCAGCCCTGCCCCTTCCTGTGTGACTATGGGAATATTACTTACCCTCTCTGAGCCTTGGTTGAGGATTCAGTATGAGGATCCATGGAAGAGGAACTCAGCTCTGGGGTGACATGCATACATGCTGGTTATCAGTAAGGAGCAGCGGAAGCTCAGAAGGGGTTGACATTGTCCCTTGGGAGAAAGCATCCTGGACTCTGGGGTCTGTAGCAGAGGACAAGAGGCCCAACAGTGGGGGAGGGCCGGAGGACAGAGGTCGTTGATGCCCCCTTTTAAGCAAGGCTCTCCGATCCTCCATTTGATGCCATGGACCTTCCAGGACACCAGGCCTCCAAAACAACTGTCCCACACACTCACACACGGCCCCCCGCCTTGGGCTGGTGGAACAAGGGCTTTTGTTCTCCCCCATACTCAGCAGGGGAGGGGGCCTTGAAGTTGGGATTGGGGAGGGGCTCGGGTGTGGCTATCGCGCGGACCTCCCCCATGTCCCTCTGGGCCTGTGGCCCGGGCTAGCATGTTTGTGGTGGAGGGCAATTTCAGTTCCTTGTTGAGGGTGGCTGATTCTGGGGTGGCGCAGCCACAGTGGAAGGAAACCGCCTTAGGCTCCAACTTGGGCCGCCGTTTTCCCCTGCTGGTGGCTGAGCCAAGGTGGGGGGGCAGTGGAAAGGGTTGGGAGGCTGAGCAACGGGTGCAAGATGGCCGGCCCATGGGCCTTCCCTGGGAGGACAGGCTGAGGGGCTCAGTCATGCTGGCAGCCACCTGGCACTGGTCCAGGTACTGGAGAGGAAGCCAGTGACAAAACAGACAAACTCCCTCATGGACATACTTTCGAATGGAGGAGGGGTGGCACAGATGGGACACAGTTGTCAAAACCATTGGCCTACCACTGGGTCCCCGTTTCTCTCCCAAGTCATTGTGGGTGCTCTCTCATTTCCTCTGCAGGGTCTACATCACCTCCCTGGCCTCCTGGGAAAATCCCATGGGCCTCCCTAATCTAATCTCTCCTCTCCTCTTGCTCTCTCTGCTCTAGTCCCAGCAGCCTTCCTCTGAGCATCTGAGCCTTTGAATTTGCTGTTCCCACTGCTAGAAATGCTTTTCCCCCTTATCTCCTTTAGATCTTTATTCAGAACTTATTTACTTGAAGAGGTCTTCCCTGACCCCTCTTAGCTAAAATGGCAACTCCACCATCCTTATTCACGACCATAGGCTTCTAAATGGAAAAAAAATATGAAAACAGCAATAATCCATAATAATCCAAAAGCCCATAAAACAGGGCTTTTGCCCTGTTTTATTTTTCTCCTTGACTCTTAACTTCATCTAATGAACCATATGAATATTGCTTCAGTATTTTTTCCCTTGTTAAGTGAGGGCAGAGACACTAGTTTGTCCTGCTATCTATCTACCTATCTATCTATCCATCTATCTAAATAGCTTATTAAGGTGAAGTTCACTCGATATGTTAAGTGGGCTAATTCAGTAGAACTGGTATTGGTGTTGGGTGACTACCTCCTCTAGCTCTTTCCAAATGTTTTCATCCTCCAAAGTAAAATCTTATACTCATCAACTCCCTACTCTCCCTCCCCCTGTTCCGGGCTACACCCATTTGTTTTCTGACCCCATGTCTCTGTCTGTTCCGGATTTTCCCCACGACTGCCATCATGCAGTTGGCGACTGGTGTCTTTCATCGGGCATCATATTTTTGAGATTCATCCGTATTGTAACACTTATTAGCACTTCATGCTTTTTATGGCTCAGTAATGTTCCCTTGTATGGAGAGGCCACATTTTGTTTATTCGTTCATCCACTGATGGGTATTTGTTTGGGTCCCTCCAGCCTCTTGTGAATAGGGCTATGAAATGCATATACTTGTCTGTTTTTTAAACTCTCATTCCTAGTGCCCAGGACAGAGGTCTGCACTAAATAGTGGTTGAAAGAATGACTGGAGGAAGCAACATCCCACGCTGGGCAGGAGAGAGGGGCACGGGGGGCGTACGCCTTCCTGGGAGAGGTGATGGCTGAGCAAAGGCTTAGCAGGTAGGTCTGGGAAGGGGCCCTGGCACAGAAAAAAAGACCCCTTGTGTGGTGCGCTCTGGGGACAGAGGGCAGCCAGGCACTGAGGGAGTGGGGGCAGGAAGTCCCTGCGTGGGATTTGGAGTGCAGGCAGAGGTGAGGACCAGAAACGCCTCGTGGCTCAGAGGAGGAATCTGCACTTGCCCCTGTGGCACTGGGGAAGCATGGCTAGGCTTTGCGCAAGAGAGCGCTGCGACTTGTTCTGACTCAACTTTGCCAGGCTCCCTCAGGGGAGAATGGTCTCAGGGCCCCGGGGGTCTGAGTGGCAGAAGGGAGACTCGAGAGGACAGTCCTGTCACCCCCCCACGCAAGAGACAATAGTGGCCTAGGATGGGGACGAGGTGGCAGAAATGGAGAAGTCACAGACTCCAGACATGGTTTGGAGATAAATATTGTCAGGATTTGGTAACCATGGCCACGACCTAGTTCTGGTTCTCCCATTCGCCCTCTCGGTCCTTCTGGATCTGGATCTGCTTTGCAGCCTTCTCTAGTTCCCAGCCACAGTGGCTCGCTGCGGTAGTCGAAAGGTACAAACGACCTAATGTCCAGCAACAGATGAATGGATCAGCCAAAGGGGGCTCTCAGACAATGGAATATTATTCAGCCGCAAGGAATGAAGCACCGACATCTGCTATGAACTGGATGAATCTTGGAAATGTGATGCCGGGGCAAGAAGCCAGACACAAAAGGCCACCTTTGACCATGGGACTCCAGGGAGAAGAAACACGCAGGCTCAGCAAACCCACAGACGAGGAAAGTAGGTTGCTGGTGGTCAGGGACTAGACGAAGTGAAAGTGATCATTCTCCTTTCTCTGGTAATTTCAATTATACAGTCGTGTTAGCCACTGCTCACCAGTTACATTTATGTTCACTTTAAAATGGTTAAGATTTTTTTTTTTAGCTGGGACTACATCAAACTGAAAATCTTCTGTACAGCAAAAGAAACCATAACTAAAATGAAAAGACACTATACTGAATGGGAGAAAAATTTGCATACCATACATTGGACAAAGGGCTGATATCAAATGTATACAATGAACTCATACAACTCTACAAAAACAAAACAAATGACCCGATCAGAAAGTGGGCACAAGAACTAAACAGACACTTCTCCAAAGAAGACACTCAAATGACCAGCAGGCACATGAAAAAATGTTCACCATCACTTATTATTAGAGAAATGCAAATCAAAACAACAAGCAGATACCATCTCACACCTGTACAAATGGCCCACAGGGAAAAGACCAGAAACTGCACACACTGCTGAGGATGTGGAGGAAAGGGAACCACCTTATACTGCTGCTGGGAATGTAAACTGGGCCAGTCTTTATGGTAAGGGGTACGAGGGTGTCTCAGAACATTAAAAGTGGATCTGCCATTTGACCCAGTAACTCCTCTCCTAGACATCGATCCAAGAGATTCAGAAACACTAGTTTGAAAAGAAACACGCACACCTATGTTTACTACAGCACTATTTACTAGCTAAACTATGGCAACAACCTTACTGCCCCAGAACAGACGACTGGATCAAGACGATGTGGTCTATATACACAGTGGAATACTACTCAGCGATCAAAAAGATAAACTCATGTCATTTGGGTGCCATGGATGGAGCTGGCAGGGCTGATGCTCAGTGAAGTAAGTCAGAAGGAGAAAGACAAATACCGGATGATATCACCAGTATGTGGACTATATAACTAAAATAATAGTCAGATAAACATAAGCTGAAAAACTAACCCTTAATAGCTGACCACAGAACTAAAGCACCAGAGGGGTGAGGGGCAGGGGAGGACAAAGAACATAGAGGGAAAGAAGCACAATGGTCTATGGTGGTGGAATATGGGTGAGTTGGTGGTGGGTGCACTATGGTGGTGATACCTGATGGGGGTACCCTAATATTACCTCAGTTAAAAAGTAATAAATTAGGGCCTCCCTGGTGCAAGGGGTTAAGCATCAGCACTATGAAGCTATCTGCCATCTGCTGCAGCAGGAGTTCTGATCCCCAGCCAGGGAGCTTCCCACATGGCACAGCAGACCTCTCCTGTCTCCCTGCTGCTCCCCTCAGCAATGCATTTCAGTCAATCTGCCTATTCTGCTCCCCACTCTGTCTCTGGTGAATCCTTTCACCGCCCCACACTTCTGGCCTACACCCCAGTTCTTGTATGCATAAATAAATAAATCTTTAAAAAAAAAAGAAACAAATTAATTAAAAAAAAGTAAAAGGTAAATTTTTGGTTATGTTTCACTTCGATTTTAAAAAAAACAAATGTTAGGTAATAAGGAATAATTGAAAAAAAAAAAAAAGCTGGGGGGCCTCCCTGGTGGTGCAGCAGGTTGAGTCGCAGCACTATGGAGCTATCCGCAGCCACTGCAGCGTGAGTTCAATCGCCGGCCAGGGAGCTTCCCACAAGGCACAGCAGACCTCTCCTGGTTGGCCTGCTGCTCCCCTCAGCAGTGTATTTCAGTCAATCTGCCTGTTTTGCGCTCCACTCTGCCTCTGGTGAATCCTCTCACCCCTCCCCCACACTTCCGGACTGCACCCCAGTTCTTGTATGCATAAATAAATCAATCTTTTTTTCTTTTCTTTTTTTTTTTTTTAAAGCTGGGCTCTTGCTTCCTAGTTTTTGTCTCTTTCACCCATCTCAACCCTTAACTCCAGCCTGAGGGGCTCTGAGAGCCAAGACTCACATCTCTAGGAAATCTCCCCTCCTCCCCCCAAATTTCCATTTGCCTGCATTTTCCTTATCTGCTGACTACCTAGATTTGAGGAAATTCCAGTTTGCCTTTCCTTGCCAGGGGAATTAAGACAGCATCAAGTATAGCTGGCTCCAGGGGCTCAGTTAATAGCTCCATGGACTCAGCTGACAGCAGATATCATCCTATCGTTTTCTCCCCACATTTTCCTCTGCACTGGTTTCCCTAGCAGGCAGGCTCTAGAATTCAGCCACTTTTCTTTTTTTTTTTTTCAAGATTTATTTTTCATTTATACATACAAGCTGGGGTACAGGCCAGAGGCGTGGGGCGGCGAGAGGGTTCACCAGAGACAGAACGGGTAGCAGAACAGGCAGATCAGAAATACACTGCTGAGGGGAGCAGTGGGCAAGGCAGGAGAGGTCTGCCACGCCATGTGGGATTCTCCCTGGCCAGGCATCGAACTCGTGTCGCCGCTGCCAACAGCTCCACAGCGCAGCACTTAACCGCTGCGCCACCAGGGAGGCCCTCAGCCACTTTTCTTTACCCTCACTGTCACTATTCTGCCTGGACCATTGCAGTAGCCTCCTCCCTGGTCTCCTAGCCTCTTCCCCTGCCCCCTGCTGTATATCCTGTCCATAACAGAAGGGAGGATGTTGAACCTTAAGATAGGTGATGTCCCTCCATTGCTCAAACACCTCCATCACTCCTTATTCTTCCTAGAGTAAAAGCAAAATCTTTCCCTGAGATCCACAAGGCCCTAAGCAACCTGGATCTGTCAATACACCTCATTCCTACTATTCTCTTTGCTCACTGGATTCCAACTTCACTGGTTTCCTCCCTGCTCTTCAAACATTCCCGGCGTGGTTCTATCTCAGGACCTATCACTCGCTGCTCCCACCTGGGTCTGGAATGCCCTTCCCTCTCTATGCTTCTTTCCCTGACTTCTTGCAAGTTTCTCCTCTTAAGAGAGGCTTTCTTTTCTTTTAAGAAATATTTATTTTATTTATTTATGCATACAAGAACTGGGGTACAGGTCAGAAGTGGGGGGAGGGGGGAGGAGGGATTCAACAGAGACTGAGGGGGGAGCAGAACAGACCCATCTACTGAAGTACTCTGCTGAGGGGAGCAGCGGGGAGACAGGAGAGGTCTGCTGCGCCATGTGGGTCAGCTCCTGGCCAGGCGATCAGCAGCTGCGATAGCTTGATAGCACTGAGACTTTAACCCCTGTGCCACCAGGGACGCCCTTGAGAGGCTTTCTTTGACCACTTCCTAATAGGAGTCACTTCTGTAAGTCATTTGATTTGTTTCTTGACCGATTCAGGAACAGTGCCTGGAACAGTAGCCTCTTAGTGAGAGGCCATAGAGTGAACAGATTTAGTTGATCTTGATTTGTCCTGTTTCTCTCCTGCCCTCAGCCCAGGATGGACAGCATTGAGACCTGAGGGTGGTGGGGAGGAGGCAGCAAAAACAGAAGATGAAGAAAGGTCCAGGGAAGTGGGACAGTGTTAATTTGTGTAAGACAAAAAGAACCCCATTTCCCATTTGTCGAGAGCACCTACTGTGTGCGATGTCCTTTCTATGCCATGTCCTTCCCTTTCTATAGGATTGTCTTTATTTCACAGACTGGAAACAGCTTAGAGAAATGCAGCCATTTCTCTACCGTCCCAGGTGATTAAATAGTAAGACGAAGGCGAGCCTTTCAACTACAAAAAACTTTCTACACTTGGGGCAAGAGGTAGAGTTTCCAGGCATCCTGTACAGTCCTTTACTGATCTTGTCAGACTGACCCAAGCGTCCTGTATCCATCTCTCTCTCCACCCCCTTTGGTATTTGGAAGTGATTTTTCAAATTTAGCTGGACATTCAATTTGCTACAACTGTCACCCCTAGCCAGGAAGGAGCGCGGACCTCAGGCCCGGGGCTTCAGCGAGTGGTCCCTTCCAGGACCCCCATGATTTTTCAACCCTGGAAGCGCGCTGAATTTCAGGGATACAGTCCCATTCCCGGACAGGGCCCTGGGGAATTCCTGAACACGGAGCGGCCCCTTTAAGAGTGGTTTCAGAAGGGGGCGGGCCCACGGGCTCGGCCAATCCGGGGAGGGAAGGGCGCAGGGGCGGGGCGGCGCGGGCTGGGAAGGGTTAAAGGGGCGCGCCCGCGGGTCGCCGAGGGTCCGGCCGCCCCCGCCTCCTTCAGTCGGCTCCTCGCTCTTCCGCGGCTGCGCCGGCCCGGCCGCCCGGGAGACAAAGCGTCGCCGCCGCCGCCGCAGCCGCTGCCACCGGGCGGGTCTCGCGCCATGGCCGGGCCGCCCCCCGGCCCCGCGCTTCAGTCCCGCCGCCGCCCTAGGCCGCGGCGCGAGGTAAGGCCGGCCTGGCGGGGACCTGCGGGCTGACCCGCGAGGGGGCGCGCGGCCGGGATCGGGGCGCCGCGGGCCTCCGGGTGCCCCGGCCGCCCGGAGAGCGCTGTGCCGGGCATATGCCCTTCAGTGGTTCCCGTCCAGTGCTCCCCCGCGAGGGACCCCCGCGGCCGGCGGGCCACTTGGCGGCCGACCCTGCCCCCAGGCCCCACGAGGGCCTCCGCCGCTGGGCTCTGCGCGCCAGCCCGCGGTTTGGCTCGACGTCCTGCCATCGACCACCCTCTCCGCTGCCCTTTGAGGGGGAGCGCCCACGCGACACACAAAGGGACAGCGAGTACCAGGAGCGGGGCTAGACCTGGAGAACCGGCCTCTGCAGTGGGCAGTGGTGGTCCCTGCCCCGAGGGAGCCCTCAGGACAGGCGCTTTTCAGGGTTCCCAGCACGCGCTGTTCTGTCGCCACGCCCTCTCCCCCATGTCCACTGCTAGGGGACACTCATGGCAGCTGAATGCAAACTCAGGACCCATGGATCTGACTTTTTCCCTTGAAATTCGTGCCAAAAGGCCGTGCCTGTTACCCCAGAGGCCTGCGCTCCCCACCGCCCGCCCCGGACCCTGGAGAGCTTGAGCTCATTATCTGCCTGTTGAACAGTTAGTTACTTTCCTGCTTCCCTGGGACCTGCTGAACAGTTAACAGAAACTGCTCTTCAGGATTCATTCATTCACCCCCTCCCAGAGGGATGGATATTAATGTTCTCACTTTACAGATGAGACTCTGAAATCCCCAACTCACAACAGTGACAATTTTGGTGTTTTTCCCATAGTTGCCAGTGGGTTTTCCTTGAAAAACCCTCTCCATAGCCCATTTAACAGATGAGGAAAGAGAGGCTCAGAAAATTGAAAGGACTTTCTCACAGTCCTTCTGCTTGGAATGGAGGGGACAGCTTGGCCCTAGGTGAGGAGGGCTCCCTCCAGCTTCCTGACTGGCCATGGGCTGTTGAATCAGCAGTGCCCACAGTGGACTCTGAACTTCTTGGAAAACAGTATGAGTGTGGGGAGATAAGCCTCACTGGGCCTGCCAGAGGCAGAATCCTGCACCAGCTGCTTCCTGCCCTGCCTTTTATCGCTGGGCTGGAGAAGGCAGCTGTGGCGGGCAGAGCAGGGTCCTTGCCAGCACTAACCTTGGGCCACGCTGGCCCTACCTGGGCAGGTAGGTGAGGTCTGCTGAGCTTGAGAGAGGTTGCTTTTCCTCTGGTCTTCAAGAAGGAGGGACATCCCAAGATCGGGCAGCTTGCAATTCAGTATTGTGCCTCGGAGCAATTTACTTAGCCTCCGATTTACTTAACTTCAGTTTCTGCATCACTGAGTGTGGGTGTGTAGCATAGGAAATAGACCCCAGTCTCAGGGGCTGTTGAGATAACTGAGTCATTCTGCAGGTATTTGAGCACCAGCTACAGGCCAGGCACTGGAATTCAGACAAAAATTCCCCTCAAAAACAAAAACACACCCTCCTAGAACAGGCAAAAAGAGCAGGTAATTTCAGGTTGAGGTGCATGAGAGTGAAGGGGGTGGGGGTTCTCTTGTATGCAAGGTGGCCCGGGACCTCCTCCCTCAGGTGAGGAAGCTGATCTTGGAGGGTGAGGTGTTGCCAGTGGGAAGGGAACCCAGGCAGAGGAGCAGCTAGGCAGAGGCCCCAGGGTGGAATATCCTGTGTAGCTGAGGAACAGCGAGTCAGGGCGCTCGAGCCTGGTGAGCAGCGGGGACAGAGGCTGGGAAGGGAACTTGGAGGCCACAGGGAGGACTGAATTTTATATGGAGAAGTTGGGAGCCATAAGGGGGTTTCGAGTCAAGGAGCGGTGTGAGTAGATTATTATTATTATTTTTTAAAGATTTATTTATGCATACAAGCTGGGGTACAGGCCAGAGGTGTGGGGTGGTGAGAGGATTCACCAGAGACAGAGTGGGGAGCAGAACAGGCAGATCTACCAAAGTACACCGCTGAGGGGAGCAGCGGGCCAGGCAGGAGAGGTCTGCTGCCCCATGTGGGAAGCTCCCTGGCCGGGTATCGAATTCGTGCCGGATAGTTCATAGTGCTGTGCTTAACCCGTTGTGTCACCAAGGAGGCCCGTGAGTAGATTAGTTTTAAGAAGATCTCTGTGGAGAGTGGATGTCGGAGGCCGGGGCTTAGGAGGGAGTTCGTCTCTTACCCGGAGGGAAATGGACAGGAACCCGGCAAGAGTGGAGAGAGAGCGGCTAGCAAAGAGGCCAGAGGGGGCCTGGAATGGGAGGAGGCCATGGGCAGAGATCAGGCCACTGGTTTGGGAGCGTGCAGAGGACCTGAGGAATGGCTGGGTACAGAGGAAGGGGGACCAAGTGCTGAGGGGCGCGCCTGAGGAGGTCGCAGCTGCACCAGCTGCCCTGTGCTGTGCAAGGCGTGTTGCTCAGCCCCTGCTGGGAGACACCGTGTCTCTGCAGCACCACGACTTAGGGCTGTTTTCCCATTTTACAGATGTGCAAACAGGTCAAGAGAGGCTTAAAGCTTGCTTGGGGTCGCACAGCCTGGACACTGCAGGGCTGACATTTGAACCCAGAGAAGACCAATCTGAGACTGGAGCCGTGCAGACTCGCAAAGAGAGGGGAGTGCTGACCTGAGAGGTAGGAGGGAAATAGGTCAGTGTGGGTGGTTCCTGTAGGAATGGGGCTGGAGTCTACTTGGGCGTTATGGCAGAGTATGTGTGGGGTGTGTGTGTGTCTGTGTGGGGAATGCATGAGTCCCATTTTGCAGAGAAACTGAGGCTCAGAGAGGGGCAGCCTGTGATTGACGTCACGAAGCTCTGAGAGGCAGAGCAGGGATTCAACTTCTGGCTTTGGTTTGGCTACTGGGTCAGGACAGGCTACTTAATCAAGGATCGTGTTGCCTCTTCCAGGAAGCCTTCCATGACTGCCTAGGCAGGTTAGATGAGGTGGTGAGGAAACTGAGGATTCCGCTCCACTCTGGGTCAAGTTGCCTGTCTAAGCCCCATTGTGACCAGCTGCTGCCAGGAGAGGTAGCACCCACCTCATTCCTCCTGGCCCTGAGGAAGGCACTGCCCAGGCAGCAGACTGCAGACTGATTGAGCACCCACTGCATTTCTGGTAGTTTACATACTTTGCCTCTTAACAAATGTAACTGCTGCCCAGGTTGAGTGAAGCAGTGGTGTGGAAACAGAAGACAGGTCCTCAGAGTACTGGCAGAAAACCCCAGGGGAAGGTGTGGCTTTAGGGAATCACATGCCACCTCACAATACTGGCGACAGGCCAGTGTTGTCCTATCATGTACTCCTGCTGGGAAATTTGATAAAATACCTGTGGCCAAGTGCATAGTTAGAGTCTTCTACTTAAAATGTATACACAGTGTTTCTCCCTCGTCTCCCTATATGTAAAGGTCAAGCCTTTCCCTGGATTATTTCATAGCAGTGGCTTCTGCCTGTCTGACTGCAGCCCCACCTCACCCTTCTGCACCTTGCTCTGGCCGCCTGGCCTCCTCAAGCACACCAGCTTGTTCCTGCCTCAGGGCCTTTGCACCTGCTGTGCCCTCTGCCTAGCACGCTCCTGGGGCTCCCTCTCTCACCTCCTTCAGGCCTCTGCTCAGATGTCACCTTCTCAGCCTTTCCTGCATCACCCCCCCAAATTAAAATGAAACATTCTTTGTGCCCCCAACATTCCTGACCCCCTACCCGTCTTTTCAACAGTACTGCAGACCATCTGGCAGACATTTTTGATCTGCTGACTTTGCTCGTGTTAACTGCCCCTCTTCCATCTGCCCCTCGCATGGCCGCACCACGAGGGCTGGCAGAGACCCTCTCGTCTCGTTTACTGTTCTGCTCCTGGTGTCCACAGCAGAGCCTGGCACACAGGTGCTGGGTAAATGTGCCGAGTGAAGCCCCTCACAGCACTGGAGAGAGGCCAGTATCGCCTCCAGGGTAGTTCTGTGTGCAGCCCCATCTCAGGGACGGACAAACCAAAGCTGAGTCATGAAGTCAGCTGGGGACTGAGAGGGGCCACAAACGGCAGCGGGCCCCCCCCCCCCCCGGTGATGGGCCCGCCCTGCTGACACCAGGCCTGAGTCTGAGTCGGCCAGCCTGTGTCGTGACCTTGGTTGGGGCTGACCCCGCCTGTCCCCAACTGTCCAGTGGGGTAGCGCTAGCCGCTGCCCGCTCCGTTTGTGGGGAGATTAAATCAGTGTATATGGAACGCTCAGCACGCGGAAGGAGGCCCGGGGCCTGCGTCCCGGCTCTGCTCCAGCGGAGCTCTGTAGGCTGCTTCTGCTCTTGAGCCTCAGTTTCCTCCTTTGTGAAATGGGGGTTTTGAGTTGGCGAAAGGAGGGGGTTGTGAGGCCACAGCGGGTGCTGGGTGGCAGGTGGCCACGTGGATAACCGCTGTTCTGGGGGGCAGGCCCTGGTCCCCCGCCGCCCGCCCGGCCACCATGAAGCTGAACGAGCGCAGCCTGGCCTTCTACGCCACCTGCGACGCCCCGGTGGACAACGCCGGCTTCCTGCACAAGAAGGGCGGCCGGCACGCGGCCTACCACCGCCGCTGGTTCGTGCTGCGGGGCAACATGCTCTTCTACTTCGAGGACCCGGCCAGCCGTGAGCCCGTGGGCGTCATCATCCTGGAGGGCTGCACCGTGGAGCTGGTGGAGGCCTCCGAGGAGTTCGCCTTCGCCGTGCGCTTTGCCGGGGCGCGGAGCCGCACCTACGTGCTGGCCGCCGAGAGCCAGGCCGCCATGGAGGGCTGGGTGAA
This sequence comes from Scalopus aquaticus, assembly GCA_004024925.1. Classification (NCBI taxonomy): domain Eukaryota; kingdom Metazoa; phylum Chordata; class Mammalia; order Eulipotyphla; family Talpidae; genus Scalopus; species Scalopus aquaticus. Next base: position 48,012 of record PVIJ01001370.1, read on the forward strand.
GGCGCTGTCGCGGGCCAGCTTCGACTACCTGCGGCTGGTGGTGCGCGAGCTGGAGCAGCAGCTGGCGGCCATGCGCGCGGGGGGCGGCCCGCCCCTGCCCCGCCGGCCCCCCTGCCCCGCACCCAAGGAGAACGGCTGTGCCGTCTGGAGTGCCCAGGCCCCAGCAGGCCCCTCGCCCGGCCCGCGGCCCGGCCCTGAGCCCCCGCCTCTGCCCCCACGCCGGCGGGCCTCCGTGCCCAGTGGGCCGCTGGACAGGGCCTCCTTCACCGAGCTGCACGAGTGGTACGGGCAGGAGGTCCGGGCTCTGAGGACCCAGTGGTTCAGGGGCCGGGCCCAGCCCTGAGGGGAGGTGGTCGAGGCCTGAGGTCACCCTGCGGGTCTGGCGGGACTCGCCCCCGCCCCTGGCTGACAGCAGGCTGCGGCCGGGTCCCTGCTGAGGCTTGTGAGTGGCTTGTTTCAGGGGACCCAAAGGATGCTGGATTCTGAGAGGTGCTTTGGGACTCGTGGGACTCGGGGAAAAACCCGGCTCTGAGGGCTCCTTCACAGTGATTCTCAGGCAAATCCAGGGCCTGGCTGAGCCTCAAGAAGCCCGAGGGCTGGTCTGGAAACTGTAGCCCCAGGCCTGGCCTGCAGTCACCTGACTGGGCTCGCCCAGCTAATGCCTGTTGCTGGCAACCGGTCTGGCTGGGCTGACTGACCAGCTCTGTGGCCCTGGCAGTGCCTGACGGGGCCTGGAGGTGGAGCGAGTGGGCTCCCTGTGCCGGCTCCGGTGGTCTCCACGTGCTCCAGGCTGCCTGCCTGCCTGCTTCCAGGGGCAGGAGTGGCTCTGGGGGCAGCGGGCGCAGGTTTTACTGCGTGCTCCCAAGGGCTCCTAGCCTGGGGTGAGGCAGGGCTTCCTCAGGCCACAGCCAGGCCTGGGAGGCCGTTCCTAGCTCAGCTGCGCCTGGCAGAGACCGCTGGCCTCGGGCCACGTCTGTCCAGAGCTGCTCTCCTGACACTCCCTAACCACATCCTTCAGTCCTTCCCAGAGCCAGCTCTCCCGCCAGGCCGGACGCTTGAGGCGGGGCCTCTCCAGAGCTGGCCTGACCTGGTGCAGCCCTGGGATGGGTGGCGGTGGCCTGAGCTGACTTTCTGGCAGATTCTGCTAGGGAGGGTGGCCACTCGCTGACTCGCTGGCCAGGGAGGGCACAGGTGCTGAGCCGGTGGGGGACAAGAAGGCCCTCCAAGCCGGGCTTGGCTTCCAGAGCCCTCTTCCTCCATCAGGATCACAGCCCGCTCCCCCGGCTCACAGGCGTAGCCCCTCCCACGCCTGCGGTTCCAAAGGGGAAACTGGGCTTCAGGCCCCTGCTGTCGCTGTTCTCACGCACCACAGAGGCCCTTCTGCAGGGAGAATCTCGGCGGCTGGGACACCCCGGCCCTCAAGCTGGGTCTTGTTTACAGTCCTCAGTGCCCCACCCTGGGCATGCCTGAGGACACCCCCACCCCCACCTTCCCTCCCTCAGGGGGTCCCTCTTGGTGACGGACTCGGCTCTGGGGCTCCTCCCTGCTTCTTGGAGACCCCGGGCTTGGGGAAGAATGGGGGGCTGGCTCTGTGTCTGCCGTCACTAGCCCACTGCTGGTTCGGTGGACTGGGCTTTAGCGTTAATTTAATTTTTAATATTTAGGGTTTCCCCCCCAGCAGCAAAGCTTGGTGTGCTCACTGCTTTTGCTGCTGCTTAGCTCCTGGGAAGGGATGGGTGCCTTGGCTCCGGGCCAAGGCAGGGTGGGGCCCTGCTCTGCTGGCACCTCACGGCGAACCTTGCCCGGTTCTTTGCCTTCTGCCAACACCAGCAGGTGCCTTTCGGGTCTAGGTACATTTTAATGCCCTTCTCCTGAGTCCTGAGTGGTGGGGGTTGGGCCTCCTGTCCCCAGACCCCGGGTCTGGGGCTGGGGGGGCTGTTAGGAGCTGCCTGGAACCAGGCCGCAGCCAGACCCAGTGGGCGGGGGATGCTGGCGCCAGTGCGGGCACAAGTTTACGAGCTCCGAGGTACGGTAACCGGTGGCCCAGCCCCCAGCACAAGGGGCCAGGCTGTGCCCAGGCTTGGACCAGAGGGGAGATGTCAGGCACCCTGGCTGGGGGTAAAGCTTAAAATAAAATCTGTTCAGTCACAGCTGGTGGTGTCGTTGCTCCTCGATTCATGTGGCTGGCAGAGCCGGGGGCAGGCCTCGTGGCCTCCGAGGCAGAGCCCGACCCGTCCACAGACGAGGGAGCTAGATTCAGAGGCCCGGATGCCCGCCCAGTGCACACAGCAGGGCAGGGGAGTGGACTGGACGTCTCTGAGGGGCAGAACCTTCTGGAGTCAAAGTGCCTGCTTAGGGGAGCGAAGGCCGGGGAAGGGGGCGACGCGTGTGGGCTGAAGCCCCGACGGCTGGGAGGGCCGTCGGGGAGGCCAACGAGTCAATGCCTGGCTCTTGTCGCTGGTCACTTTGTGGTGGCTTCTGGGGGGGCCTGGAGTCGGGGCCCTGGGACCAATGCAGGTTCAGAGGGGGCAAGCCTGCGGTGAGCACAAGGTGGACGGGGAAGCTCAAGCTACGGGTCTCACGTCTCTCGGGCCGAGGGGGGTTCACAGCTGAAAGGGGCTGGCCCAGGCTCACCCAGGAACCTGCCGTGTGAATTCGGAGCTCGGGTCACAGGTTGGCCTTGCTGGCCTGGGAAATCTGCACGTCCGGGAACATGGGGCTTAGGGTGAGCAACCTCCAGGCCTTGGTGGCAGAGCAAGACCGAGACTCGTGAGCACCCAGTAATCCCTGTGCTGAGTGCTGAGTTATCCCTCCCACTCTCTTGGCCGCGCTGCCAGGGGGCTGGGGAAGTGGCTCCCCACACAGGCTGAGTCAGCTGCCACAGGGCCTGGGGACACGGGTGGGGGAAGCAGCAGGAGACAGCATCCCCAAGAGGGCAGATCACAGGTGCGCCCTCACCTGCCTCGCTTTGCAGGGGCGGGCTGTTTCCAGAGACCCAGCTGCGAGGGGGTGTGTGGTGCGGTGACCTGCTAACATCAGTGCTTCCTGCACCGGGAGGTATTCAGGGCCCGAGTCACGATGACTGAGCCATCCCACAAGTGTGACAAAGTTGTCTTCCCTGGTCTCTGGGGGATTCTGTATGTATCTGAGAAGCCACTTGACATAGGGGGCAAGAACCCCAAGGAGGGCGCTCAGCCAGAGGTTCACCCACCCTAACCAAGTCCAATTCAACCAGCTGTGCTGCTCCCATCTCATTTGCAGGGGTTGGCTGAGCTGTTCAGGGATGGCTGTGTGGCCCAATTTTGAACAGTGTGATGAGAATGGAAGGGTCTTACTGCTTCTAGAGATACCAGAGCTCTTCATTGCTTTCTGGGGTTATGTCTGATGCCTGGAGCTGTGGCAGCCATCTTGTGACCACGGAGTAGGCCGTTCTCGGGGAAGCATTTCCTGCTGCTTTCGAACATACACTTGAAAATATCTTGGAACCGCTGAATCAATGGACCCAGGACCCCGCCCTAACTCTGGACGCCCGTTCAGTGATCTTGTTTAAAGCTCTGAGTGGGACTTTTTTATGCTGCAAGGTGGTGGTTGGCTCGGGGGTGAAGGTGAGGGCTAGAGAGGGACTCCCCGGGATAGTCGAGGGGCTGCTTCTCATTTTTTCCCAGGAAGCCTCTCATCTCTCCTCTTCTGCAAGAGCGAGCAAATACTGAGGGAGTGTCACAAATTCCCTCCCGGTTCTGCACCTTTGTCCCTGAGCAGAGCGATTGTGTCCATGTTCCCGGCTAACCCTGGGGCTGACAGCCCGCTCCCCCATGCCCTCCCCAGGTCACCTTACAAAGACCTTGTTAGGAGAAAGACCCTGCCTCCCGGGCCAGCTTCTAAAACCATAACATCCGAAACAAACTCCACCACAGTAACAGGGCAAACTGCTTACACCCGGCGGCAGAACCCCACTTTCCGATGGCTTTAAAAGGCGGGCCCATGAACTGCTTCCTACTTAGGGTTTCAAAGTGGTGACCCACTCCTTGCCGAGGGCCAGGGTTGCATTGGCCTGGCCTGCTCACGCTTGGGTCCGAGGCCGCAGCTTGCTGCCAGGAGCGGCTCTGAAAGGCTCTGGGTGCCACCCTCTCGCCGCCCCTGCTGGCTACCATCACGTCTCTAGCGGTGGGTCCAGAATTCCGGGCAGGGCGCCTCTGGATTGCAGCTTCTTGACAGCAGGGACCAGGCCTACCTCCCATGTACCCCTGCAGTTGGGCCCAGAGCTGCCCATCATTGCCACTCCAGCCCCAGTTCTCTCCACCCTCACTGACCACAGCGGCTGTGGGCAGGAGCCGGTCCCCAGCAGGGGCCCTGGGGATTTTGAATCAGGGACTAATTTTAAATTGGGGGGCCTTGGGGAGTGAACTAACAACAAGAAAGACTAGGGCAGTGCCTCGATGCCTGGCTGAACTCCTGCCTTTTAACAAGGTCTCCCCCAAAAGCATTTGCCTGTCTTTAAACTGATCCGTTTCTTTCAACCCTGTAGCACCCGACTAGGCCAAGACACCAGGAATATCCGCTCCCTACTCCTCTTCCACCGGCCTTATTCCCACGACCCGGCACACCACCAAGGCTAAATTCACTGAGCTTGTGATGCCTGCGTCATGGGGCCTTCACCCCAGGCCCTGGCTCCAGGGATTCGGGATCAGTAGGTTGGAGCAGGGCCCGCCAAACTGCATTTTTTTTTAAAGATTTATTTATTTATGCATACAAGAGGCATATGCAGGCCAGAGGCATGGGGCAGTGAGGGGATTCACCAGAGGCAGAGTGGGGGGCAGCAAAGGCAGATCGACCGAAACACACTGCTGAGGGGAGCAGCGGGTGAGGCAGGGAGGTCTGCGGCGCCATGTGGGAATCCAACTTGCGCAGCAGCCGCCGACAGCTCCCCAGCGCTGCACCTAACCCGCTGCGCCACCAGGGAGGCCCCCCAAAATGCATTTTGAGTAGGCGACAGGATTCTTGGACCATAGCGTAAGAAATGCTCATTTAACCTTTAAAGACACAAGGCTGCGAGTTACCAGCCTCCAAGATGGCCGCGATGGCCTGGCCTCCTGGTGTCTACACCCTGGTGCATAGTCCCCTCCTGCACTGGACCAGGCCCGGCCCTGTGGCAAGAGAACACGGTGGAAGCCACAGGGCTCGTCCCTCGCTAGAGCCTAGAAAGCACTACAACCTCTGCCTGGGTTCCAGCTGCCAGCTTGTGAGACGCTCCAGCAGCCTGGCAGAGGCCCCGTCAGCAGCCAGCACTGCTTCCCAGCCACGCGCGCACCCGACTCAGAGGAGGGCCCTCCAGCCCCCACAGCCTCAGGTGACTGCAGCCCGGCCGACAGCTAACCCCGAGAGACCCAGGAACTGACCTCCAGAGCAACAAACCCAGGGCCCCAAGGGTCTGTTCTTGGCTTTACTTGAGTTCTTACAACTACTTTATAAGGAAGGTGCCATGACTGTCATCCCCACGTTGCAGCTTGGAAAACTCGCGCCCAGCGCAGTTTAGCATTTGCCCAAGGTCACACAGCTCCAGAGGTGGCACTGGGGCCAAAAGCTCCAATTTCCCAGCTGACTCCCGTGCTGCTCCCCGTGAGCTAACGCCAGGCTGCCTGAATATCACCTCATGGGCAACCTCAGAGCCTTCAGGCTGATGGGGACCCTGGCACTTCCTCGCTGCTTCCCTGCCCCCGTGATGGGGCGGCCAGTTCTCCCAGGGGCTCTCTCGCAGGGTTGGGAGTGACCGGTCCTCCTGACCCAGAGGGAGGGTTAGTTCCCCCTGCAAGGACGGGCGGAAAAGCGGGTGAGAAAGGCCCGTCTCGGGACTCCACGTGGCCTTGGCTCACGGCTGAGTCACGCTTAATGCCGCTCCGGCACGCTCGCCGTCACTGGTCAAGAAACCACAAGGCCCTCGCGCTTGATGCGGAGCTCCCCAGCCAGGTGGGGGAACCCGGTACTGGCCACCGGCCCTCGGGCGTCTGACGCGTGACTGCTCCTCGCAACGGCCCGCGGAGCTGGCTGCTGTGAACCCCCATGTTACAGAGGCGGCGAGGCCCTACTTCTCCAGCTGGGGAGGGGGAGGGGCTGCGTGGGCACCAGGAAGCTCCTCTTGGCATTTCCCCATCAGGACACTGTGTGGGAGGTGGGCACAGCTGAGAGCCAGCTATCTCAGAGCCCACGGCCACCAATGTGGGGGAAGGGGGTGACCTTGGTTCCTTGGTACCGGGTCCCAGAGTCTAACCAGCTCACTGCTGCACTGAGAGGTGGATTGCAACCCTTCCCTCTTCCTTTGCTGGAATCCACGGCACACTGGACATCAGATGCCCACAGTTCCTGGGCAGGCGGCACAGGGGAGACAAATCATGGTGACCTCCAGTCGCGCCACTCCACAGCCGGCAGCTGGCACCTTGGAAGGTGGGCAGCCAGGCCAGGCTTTCAAGAGAAACGGGCCAGGGCGATTTTCATGCGATGCCACTTGGTAAAACACTCTAAAGCTTGCTCTGACCCCCCGCTCCCACCCCCAGCTCCAGAACAAAGCCACCAGGACACCCAGACATTATTATACAATTCTGTATTGAGCGACGCGTTTACAGAACGTGTTCCTTTTTTTTTTTTTAATTTTAAACAAAGTTCATCAATCTCTCATAGAAACGGTTTTGTGGGTTTTTGCTTTGTTTTGACCGTTATAGGAGGTGAACCTGACGAAGCTGTTCACGGGTCCCCTGGCTTTAAGCACGACGGGATTTCCGTGTTCAAAAGACTATGCTAAGTGCTTACTCAAATCCCGCCACACAAAAGCCAGCCTCAGTTCTCCAAGAATCGCAGTCTGCGTGTAAGCCTGGACCCCACTGCGGTGTGGGTTCTGACAGTAAAAAGTGGTGTGTCCCCCCCCACAGTTGCCTTAATTGCGACAGGGCGGTGGTGGCTCAAAGGAGGTGTTGCCTTTGCTCCAGATTTGATGACTCTGAAAATTGGTCACGGTTTCCTATTGTCAAAATATAAAAATACCTTCCTCTGGATAAAAATGTATACAGTGGAAAACTCTTCAATGCATAGCCTGGGTGTACGGAAAAGGAGGTTTTCCTGCGGGGTTTGTTTGCCTTGTCGCTCATCGATCGGTGTGGGACTGCAGCTGGGCCGGGGCAGCAGTGCGGGGCTTCTGGAACACCCTCAGCCCTCCCCTCGGTCACTGGGTTTCGCCTGCCCGGTTCCAAGATGCTGGCTGCATCCTTGAAACCCCCGTCTGCCATCTCTGCCCCTGGCACTGGACTGGCATCGATGAAGGCCACGTTTTCACCGTCATTCTGGATTCAGCTGGGGTGTCACCCAATTCAACCTTCCCACGGAGAGTTTGGAAAAAGAAACAAAAACGAGAGCAACTCCACAACCAACAGGGAGGCTGCTCCATCCCAGCTGGGGATTCTCCCCTTCGAAAGCACGGTGATGAAGACGCTGGAGGAGGGGCTCCTCTGAGATGGGGGGTTGAGTCTCGGCTCCCCCAGAGGTCCTGCACCGGAAGGCAGCAGGTGGACTGCGTACTGGGACTGGGCAGACAGGCCGCGGTGAACCCCCCCTTCTTGCTTTGCACTGGGCAGACCTGGAGCTGCGGCTACTCCGGGAAACAGCACCAGGGCGGACTGGACAGAGAAGGTGGCCGGGCGGGGAGCTGGGGTCTCTGGGGTGGTAGACTCACTTGATCAGCGCCGGGCGCTTGTGGGATGACCACGCTGCTGCTTTCTGCAAACGCGAGGCGGAGAGGGCGGCCGCGGTCCAGTTCTGGAAGGCCCACGCGGGTGCCGGCGGGGGGCGTCCTGCGCCCGGGCCGCGACTCGGGTTGGGCAACGCGGTCACCCTGGCCGGAGCGCCCGCCACCCTGCAATCGCCTGCCCCGGCGCCTGGCTTTCCGAAGGATCTGGAAACGCAGCTGGTCTTCCTGTGGACGGGAGGGACACGTGACCTCCGTGGCCGGGGTTTCCGACTGGCGGGAGTTTTGTACCATGGAGCGGACTGGACGGCCGGGCACGGCCCACGTCGCCATGACGCTCGCAACCTCGCTGGACGACGCTCTGCGTTCTCAGGGTTGCCAAGGAGACCACCAGAGCGAAACACCCCGACGGCCTCGAGGCTTTTCATTTAGAGTCTTTCGGACTTTGTCTTTGCGGTTCGGCTTCTGGGAGGGCAGTCGCCTTGTCTCACAGACGTGGGGGAAAAAAAACCTCGGTTCAAAGGTTCTCTAAATTTTGGTCAATCTTCGCGTGTTTTGTGATGGCTTTGAACAATTGTCTTCTTTTAATCTCATCTAGTGGCAAAAACGACACAACTTCAGTGTATACTTCGCAACAGTTGTGACAGCATCCTGATTTTATAACTCTCTGTAATATCAAAACAGCATCGGCTGGGAATAAATTCCAAAGGATCCTTTATTAAAATATCTAAAAGAGGTCTATAAATATTTATTTTTCTAAAAGTGTTTGGAGTTTTTGGGTGAAAAGATGGCGCCACTCGGCTCCTGCCTCCTGGAGCGACGCATGCTGCCTGGGGCGAGGGGTGCCAGGGGGTGCGGCGGCCCCCCCCACCCACATCATAGCGTGAGGATCACAACAAAAGACGTAAACGGCGTAACGCTGCTGTCCACACTCGGAGGGTTCAGTTCCTCCCTCCCTCCCTCGGCCCCGCCTGGGACCGAGTGAGGGGGGAAGGCGGCCACCCAGGGGTGCCCCTCGCCCCGCCTTCAGAACTCCCACTCTAGGGCTTCCTCGCGATTGGCTGCCCGCTCTAACCGGTAGATGATGCTGTTCAGGTTGGCCATCTTCTCGTGCCGCCGCTGCAAGTTGGGGTTCACCTTGGCGCTGGGGTGCAAGGCCCCGGCTGTGTCGGCAGTGGGGCTGGCACTCGGCACTTTGGCTGGGGGGCCGCCGGGCGGGGATGGGGAGATGGGGGCCGAGGAGGAGGGCACAGGTGACACAGACATCGTGAGGCCCGGCGAGGAGGCGGCCGAGGGCGAGTTCAGAGACACCTCCAGGCTGCAGCGCGAGGACTCCGAAGCCGACTTAAAACTGAGCGGGTCGGGGTGTAGCCGCTCCCCGCCCTCGCTCTCCTGGGGGTGCTGTAGCAAAGGGCAGTCTGGGGTGGGCCCACTTGGAAGGAGGGGCCCTGAGGCGGCTTTTGGGAGTCCGTCGTCGTTCCCCGGGGGGTCAGGTGGTGCCTCTTTCGGGGAACCCTGGCCTTTATCCAGCCCCCCTGAGTCCTGAGGCTGGCTGCCGGCCTCCTCCGTCTGTTCCTGCTTAATTCTCACTTGGGCCTTGTCCTGGGCCGTCAGGGCTGCGACGCTCTCCTCAGGGCCCTCGTGAAGCTCTAGTTCTTTCACCGTAGGTTTCTGGTCCTCGGCCTCAGAGTTGGGGCTCTTCGGCGTGGGGTCTGGGTGAGAGTGGCTTGGCGGGAGGACTCCAGGACCCCCACTGGAGTCAAGGTCTGGTTCATCCTGGGTCCCCTCCACCAACATCTCCCGGCGCATTCTGGACCTGGGGCAGAGACCGCGGTGAGCAAAGGGCCGGCCCTACAAGCCCCTATTCAAGGAATAGCACGTTGCCCCCGCTCGCTCCCCTGGGGGCTCAAAGACACTAAACTTCTTCATATACAGCATCTTAAGAAAATCCCTTCAACAACCCTGTAAGGTGGGTGCTGTCTATTATCTGCACTCCACAGAGGAGGGAACAAGGCTCAGCGATGTTGAGTGACTTGCCCCAAGTTGCACAGTCAGTAAGTGGAAGTGTCAGGACTTGAACTCAGGACTGCTGCATTCTAGAATTAATGAGCTAGACGTCTACTTTGTGGTCCCAAATAGTAGCCACATGTGGCTTGAAACGTGGCCAGTTGGAATTGAGATGTGTGGTAAGGTTAAAACACACACCAGCTTTAGAAGGCTTAATACGAAAAACACTGAATGTTTTTTATATTGAGTATGTGCTGAAATAGTTATATATGTGTATATCTATGGCTAAATAACATACACGATTACAGTTAAAAATTTTTAATGGCTCCTAGAATACTTTAAATCACATGTGTGACTTGTGATATATTTCTGCTACATAGCACCATTCCAGAGAGTCAAACCCGGATCTAGTTTGTGGCAACAACTCCCTGCTTCTTCCCTGGAGAGACTCTTACGCATCAGTACAGAAGGGAAACTGAGGCACCAAGCATGGCTTGTCCAGGTCACCCTGGCACATTGGCAGTGCTGGGACCAGAACCTGGGAACCCTGAATTCCCATTCAGAACCTGTTCTCTCTCCACTTTAACAGCCCCTTTGCTGTCAGAGCTGCGTTGTTTAGAGCCGGATGGGTTGGAAATGGGTCTAACCTCACTGAATATTTTCCTAATAGCCTGTGAGGCCTAGAGAGATCAAATGACTTGTCCAAGGTCACAGAGCGATAGGGCTTCTTCAGCACCATCAACGCTGTAGCCCTCTGCCTACTTCTATGAATAAAGTATGTGTCACTAACATAGAACACAATTATCAGTTGAAGTTGTAAACATCATAAACCGGGCCAAGCACTTTTTTACAGACTATTCCATTATTTTCCACAATAACCTGATGAGCGGGTACCACTCTCATCACCACGGATGAAGAAGACAACGCTCGGGGAGGCGCAGGCATTGTCACAATCACAGAGCCAGCAAGCCGTGCAGGAGGGCCCAGAACTCAGCAGTGTGGCTACATTCCCCAGCATCCCCAGCTCCCTGCCCAAGTCCATCCCAGGATCCTGACCCAGAGAGACTGTGAGGGGTCCTTTGGCTTTCCCAGTCCTCTAGGGGGACTTCATCATCTCCTAGCCCTTGCTAGAGGGAAGAGCTGTTAGGACCAGGGGGATTCCTAGTGGGGTTCACTGAGGGAGAAGCTGAGGAAAGTTTAGGATGGCTCAATGCTTGAAGTTCCATTATTAGAACTTCCAAACTATAGATCAAGTATAAATATGAGGCTACTAGTCATTCACACTTTAATATAAATTAGATCTTGAAATTCTTGACTCCCAATCTACAGCAGAGCCTTCCTAGTACTTTTTCTCAAAACCTCCTGTTCTTCACATTTCTCAGAACTCACTGCAGTGTGTACTGATATATCAATATATGATTCTCATTTAATAGTGACCTTCCTTCCTGTCTGGTCTACAAGAGATGCTAATAGGAAGGACTCTATTTTCTCTTTGGTGCCTGGTACACAGTAGGTAGTCAATAAATACTTGCTAAGTGAAATAAATTTCTTCTATAATTATTGTTCTTCCAGAGTTGTTCCTTTTGGGGGTGGAATTCTCTCTGTCCCTTGGTAAAAACGTCTATTCATCTTTCAACGCCCAGTTCAAATGTCACCTCTTCTGTAAAGGCTTCCCCAGGGAGAATTCCCCTTTCCCTCAGTCCCATATTCCTCTCTTTTTAAAAAATAGCATTTATTAGGTTGTAGTGGAATTACCAGGTTCACAGTTTTAAGTTCCCTAAGAGCAGGAACGATGGTTGGAATCCTTGTCTCTCCAGACCCTGGCTTACTGTGGCAAATATTCGAACAAATATGTTGGATAATAGTGAAATATACAGTTCCTGTGGGGAACAAAACGGGGAGCGGACAGCCTCATATCTCCTGGGGAGGGAAGAAGGATATGCGGCTTTAAGGAGCTATGTCACTTTGGCCTTTGAGCCAGATGACAAGTCATATTTTACAGGGTGGCTCTGCCTGCAGTTTTTCCATTTGATCCTCAATCCAGTATTTGGGGTATGAAGTTCCTTATCTGTGAAATAGGAATGAGACTCAGAGAGGGAAAGCGACTTGCCCAGGAACACACAGCTAAGGTGGGACTTGGACTCAGGTCTGTGAGCGCCCATGCCTGGGCCTTGGAGAGAGAAGGCTTCCAGTCTTCCAGGCTCCTTCCTCTTCTCCCTTGGGAATCGGAGACCTCTCTGTCCCTGGAAAGCACGGAAGGACTTTCCTCTCTGGCATCACGTGGACATTTCCTGCTCAGGAGGTTTGGCGGGGGCACCTCAGAGATGGGGCTGAAATCCCTAGGGCTCTCGGCTCACCCCAGGCACCTAGTCAACGCCCGAGCCAACCCTGAGACGGGACTCCCGGGAAGCCCAGCCCACTGCAGCCAGCCACTCCTGACTCTGGGACCGGTGGGTGGGGACGCAGCCGCAGAAACAGGAGTCACCCACTCACCAAGGGGGTGTCACAGGGGTTCCCTTGGGCCTCAGGAGAGGCCAAGAGCTGCAAATCAGCCTCCACACGAGGCTCAGAGATTAGTCAGGGCTGCTCGGGCCTGTGCCCCCAACACGGATCCTGCTCCCTTCTCGGAGGCAGATGCAGAACGAGCTGGGGAAGTCGTAACAGAGACAGTGACAAGAATCACACACCGCCAGAAGCTACGTGCCAGGAATTTTACACAGAGACGTCAGCCACCGAATCCTCCGGACGACACCACCAAGCCGACCCCGCTGTGGGCCGCAGGTTAGAAGGCAGACCACCCAGGCGCAGGGAGGGAGGCGCTTTGCCCCCTGGCGGCGGCGGGAGGCAAACCCAGACATAAATCCACGCACCTGCGTAATGGCCTCCCCAGCTCCCCGAGGCCACGTGGGGCTCCCTCCAGCCCCAGGAGGGGGTGGGGGTCCGCCTCTGCCCACCCTCCCAGTGGGTGCCCCCGCGGCCTCACCTGTAGTTGTGGAACCAGTTGATGACGGTGTTGGTCTTGAGGTTGAGCTGGAAGGAGAGGAGCTCGATGGTCTGCTGGGAGGGGTAGGGCTCCAGCTGGTAGGCCTTCCGCAGCGCCTCCTTCTCCTCGGGCGCCAGCACCACGCGGGGCTTCTTGATTTGCAGGAGGCTCAGGTCCTGGGGCTGCAGGCAGGGGCTGGGGCACTCGGAGCGCGCGGCGGGAGACTCACTGTCTGAGCCGGTGCTGATGAGGCCGTACCTGCGCTTCAGGTAGGCTGGGGCGGGCGGGGGCGGGCTGAGAATCCAGCCTCGGCCAGCCCCCTCAGAGCTCTTTGAGCCCCCAAATTAGGGGCCTCCTTTCCTCCCCCTCACTGCCTCCTTCCATATTCTCTCAGGCCCGTTACTGAAGATGGCCGGCCCACAGGTGCGGCAGAGCCTGCACGCCCGAGGGCCCGAGCGCCGAGCGCCCACGTGCCCACCTGCCTCCTGCCTCCGAAGCCGGGGCAGAGCACCCAGGTGTTAAGGGTTGTAAGGCCTCAGCAGAGCCCTCTGTAAAATTCTCGTTTGTCAGAATTATCACTGAATTTTACTAGCCTTTTCTTAAAAAAGATTTATTTATTTATGCATACAAGAACTGGGGTGTAGGCCAGAGGTGTGGGGGTGACAGGATTCACCAGAGTGGGGAGCAGAACAGGTGGATCCACCGGAATCCACTGCTGAGGGGAGCAGCGGGGAGACAGGAGAGGTCTGCTGTGCCCTGTGGGAAGCTCCCTGGCCGGGGATCGAACTTCGGGCTGCTGTGGATGCAGACAGCTTGGTAGTGCTGAGACTTAAACCCTGTGCCACCAGGGAGGCCTGAATTTTACTAGCCTTGAGGGGGTGGGGGCACAATATTACTTTAATCAACCCAGTAATTGCATGAGGTATCTCAACCCCAAGTTGTCAAGATGTGATTAAAAAAAAAGGCCACTTCAGAATAAAGACGTAAAACAGTCTCATTTAATCCTTCTAGCAGTGCCCTGGGGTACTGTCAATTCAGTGCCCTGCTATTGTCAACTCTTCTTATGTGTGTGTGTTGTACATTTTTTAAAATTGTTTTCAGTTTTTATTGAGGTGACAGTGGTTTATAACACTATCTGATTGAGAGGTCTAGAATCACACCTCTTCACCTGTGTGTTACCACACTGCACCCACTGCCAATCAACTTTTATTTTGTGGTGAAGAAGAAAGAGGCACAGAGAGGGGAAGTAACTTGCCCAAGGGCACACAGTGGAAGCGCAGCTGTTCTCAACTGCAGAGTTGTCTGAGGTCCACAGCTCTCCTTGGCTGCCTCAAGTGCCCCTCACAGCCCTGCTTGACCCTGATCTACCCAGGTGCCCAGACTTCAGCTTTTCTACTTTGTGTCTCATTTCCAAATTCTTTGCATCTCCTCAAAAAACTGAGTTTTGTTTTTTAAGATCCAGGATCCTTTATGAACAGCCTGAGCTGGGCAGGCGCACAGCACTACTCAACGGCGGCTCCTTTTTCCAGGCACAAGACTCTGAGCCGATCCAGAACCTGCGGTCTCCTTGCCCACTCCCGCTGGGGAGAATTGTCTCTTCCCTTTGCTGGGTCAATTCTGTGCTTTGCGGTGTAGACTCTGGGTAACGAGTGAAGGGGGAGTTTACATGACGTGGAGTTGAGGCAGAGGAGTGGGGATCGGGGGGAGAGTGTTTGGAAGAATATGCATTAGGGGGACCCCTGGGGGCCTAGGGTTTAAGTCTCAGCAATATCACCAGTGTGGCCTGAGTTTGATCCTTGGCCAGAGAGCTGATCCACATGGCAGCAGACCTCTCCTGTCTCCCCACTGCTCCCCACAGCAGTGTATTTCAGTAGATCCACCTGTTCTGCTCCCCACTCTGTCTCTGATGAATCCTCTCACCCACCCACCCTCCCATCCCCCCGCCGCCCTGCCCATACCTCTGGCTTACACCCCAGCTCTTGTATGCATAAATAAATAAATAAATCTTAAAGAAAAGGGCCTCCCTGGTGGTGCAGCGGTTAAGCGCTGCACTGTGGAGCTGTCGGCAGCGGCGACGCGAGTTCGACTCCCGGCCAGGGAGATTCCCACATGGCACAGCAGACCGCTCCTGCCTCGCCCGTTGCTCCCCTCAGCAGTGTATTTCTGATCTGCCTGTTCTGCTCCCCACTCTGTCTCTGGCAAACCCTCTCGCTGCCCCACGCCTCTGGCCTGTACCCCAGCTTGTGTGCATAAATAAATAATCTTTAAAAAAAAATCTTAAAAAAAAAAGCATATGCAATTGGGGTTGGCCAAAGACTTGAGTAACAACAGGCAAGTGGAAGGATGCTGCGGGGCGGGGGGGGGCCTGGAATTGTCACGGGAATAGCATATTTTAATCACTTTAAATTCTATGTTTTTTATTTATTTTAAAAAGATTTATTTATTTATGCATACAAGCTGGGGTGTAGGCCAGAGGTATGGAGGTGAGAGGATTCACCAGAGACAGAGTGGGGAGCAGAACAGGCAGATTGACTAAAATACACTGCTGAGGGGTGCAGTGGGCAAGACAGGAGAGGTCTGCTGCGCCATGTGGGAAGCTCCCTGGCCGGGGATCGAACTCGTGCTGCAGTGGCTCTGGGTAGTGTCACAGTGCTGTGCTTAACCCGTTGTGCTGCCAGGGAGGCCCAATAACTTCAAATGTTAACATTAAATTGTTTTCAGTTCATCTGTTCGGTAGGATTGCTATTTCTGGCCCCTCACCGGGCCCTGGGTTTATTGGGGCGACAGCTCGGCATGATTCCGGTGGGAATCCCGAGGGCCCCCAGGGCCCCCCTGCTCACCTTTCTTCTCCAGCTTCTTCATGTCCCTCAACTTCTCCACGTTCTGGGGGTCGTTCAGCCATAGCTGCATGCGCACAAAGGGCTCCCGCCCCTTCAGGCTCAGCTTGTGCCAGGGCTTGGGCCGGGACAGCAGGTCAGACACGGAACCCTGCGTCAGCCCCAGGATGCTCTCGCCGAACAGCCGCTGCCCTGGGGACAGGGGAGGGGACGCCCTGTCACCCCGGGGGGCAGAGAGATCTGGAATCGGTGAGTCACCGGGGAGAGCCCCAGGGGGTCTCCGCTAGCTCAGAGGGGAGAGCCAGGCGCACCCAGTGAACCTGAGTGGGACCTTTCTGCGTGACAGGAGTTGGGGGGGCCGGTGGGTGGAATAAGACAGCGACCAACAAAATGCTGGAGTTGAGAGGTTTAGAGGTTCATCACTCCGAAGGGAGTCAGAAATGATCTGCAAACTTTGTGCATACAAGTTAGTGCACTGAGCTCATGCCAGTTCCCCTCCATTATTACCTCGAGGGTCATTTGACAGATTCTATCAAAATTTTAATACCCGTATCTTCTGACCCAGCACTTCCATGCCCTCGAATTTACCCTCCAGCTGTACCCGCCCAAGGGCACAAAGGTTCAGAGAGATGGTTTCAGAGGCAGCAGGGAACTAGGGACAACCAAAGTGCCTGTTAGTTGGGGTAGAAATGTGGGGCGCCACAGTGTGACACACTCTGCAGCACTGAAAAGAACCAGGTGGTGCAGCAGGCCTTCTGTGGGAGGCTGTCATGAGACTATGAATTTTAAAAAGTCCTCTGCGGGACAGGCTGTGTGCGATTTCTCTGATGGAGAAAAAGAGAGAAGCAGAAAGGAGTCGCACGGGTATTCGCTTTTGTGTTTGGGGAGCGTCGAGATGCGGGGTCGGCCCGGGATGGGAGACTCGCTACGGGCCGGGATTCTCCGAGCCCTACAGGAAGGGAGTTTTGAAAGCCGAGGGCTGAGGGTTCCAGGTCCTATCAGGCCTGCGTTCGCCTCCCCTGGGGACGGGGCAGACCACGCCTCACCGTGGCTGCCTGCAGGCTGAGCCCAGCGCCCGGGGGTCTCAGTGCTGACTCAGTGCTCCAGGGAGTGGAGCGGCCGGGGCAGGCGCAGGTCCTCCACCCCACCCCGCCCGTACCTAGGTTGTTGTCTGTGAGGACCTCTTTCACCCTCTTGGTGATGGAGTACGTGTCCAGCTCGGGGGACATGGCCACGATCTCCTGGATGCCCCCGGAGGCCTGGCCGCCCGAGTACATCTTCCCGCCCAGCGAGGCGCTGGAGCGTCCCTCCGGCTGCTGGTTCTCCTTGCTGCTCTCCAGCGACAGGCTCAAGGGCTCCTGGGAGCTCTTCTCAGGCTCCGTGGGGCTGGGGGGTGGGGATGGCGAGGACCGAGGCTCCGTGGGGCTGGCTGTGGGCCACAGAGTGGAGAGGGGGTTACTGCATTCTGGCTCGGACACACGCAGCTCGCTGGAGCTAAGGGGAAAGCGTTAACTTTCCAGGCAGCCACCTGGCAGACAGCACCTTAAGCACCGTGATCAGAGGTGACATCCCCATCCTAGGACAGAGCGACACTTGGGGCCTCCTGATATGGTGTACTGAGGAGGGGTAGCATCGCTTCTGGGACATTCCTGCCAAATGCGAATGGCCTGATTCGAATCGTGAGGCTGGCAGGGCAGGGGGTGCTGGACAGATGCCTGTCAAGTGTGTACATCTTAGCCAGGAACCCTGATGTCGCTCGAGGGGCACAGTGCAGCCGCAAAGGTGGGTGGTGGCCTCGTCGCGCCAGGGGGCAAGCAGCCCGCATCTGGGGTCAAGAGGACTCCCTGTCCTTCCCACCTCCGAGTCGGGCTGACAGGCCATCGGTGGCAGCTGTGTGATGCTCGAGCTGACAGGGACCCTGTCCCGGCAGCCTGGAGCGTGAGGGGCGGGGAGCTGGGCTCGGCTGGAGGAGAACAGAGGGTCTTCAAGGCACCCGCCTCTTGGAAAATAGCTGCACCATTATCCCCACCCAAAGGGTCGGGTTCCCAGCCAGAGAGGGAGTGGGACGAGGAAGGAGGGGGAGAGCAGCCCTGAGGATGTGCCTGAGAACCCCGTGTGCCCTGACCACTCCGATTTCGATGAGAATTCACTGGGAGATGCAGACTGTTCTAGGGGGAGAGAGACACTGACGATTTAGGGCCGGGGCGAGTGGGCCCGGTGGGGCCAGAGTGGGGGTGCAGGCAGTGGGGCTGAGGGAGAAGGGGGAGAGTAG
>PVIJ01001370.1:65939-117564 GCA_004024925.1 Scalopus aquaticus
GGAGGGCGTGGAAGGGAAAGAGACGGGAGGGGGATAGAGAGCAAGACAGACAGAGGAGGGGAGTGATAGATGAGATAAAGATGGAGAGAGAGATGGGGGTCTCGGGGAGACAGAGGGACCATTTTTGGGGTGCAGGGCTTCTTCAACTGCTTGAGAATTCTAAGAAGGCTCAGGCAGAAGTGCCTGGAATACGGCTGTCCTCCACCGAGGCCGTCGCTGATGAGGCTGGCTAATGAGCGGCTTGGCAGGCAGCTGGCAGGGGAGGGCACGCTTCAGAACCTCCCCGCATCCGGCTCACCCCCAGCCCCGACTGCCGCTTCCTGCGCTGGCTGGCTGCCCAGGGAGGAGGGGCAGTGGCAAAGGGGGGGCGAGGTCCAGATCCACCCCCACAGCCAGACTGTGCTTCCCGGCCTCTTGGCTTAGGAAAAGTGGGGCTGGGGCCTCCCCCACTTCCAGGCCCTCAGCTACTGCTCACATCTCGGCTTCCACGAACCTGGCACTCTGGCCTGTGGTGAGCAGGGGCAAGGAGTTCAGGTGTGGGCACCTGATCTGCTTCATTTATGAGGCTTGGTTTTGTCTAGACAGACCGCACTTTGCAGATGGGTAAACTGAGGCTGAGCTGAGGTCCTGAGGTCCTTCTCCTAGTGAGGACTTTCTCTGGTATCCGTGGGCAGCGCGTGCTGCCCTCTCCTGGGAGCCAAGCCCCCTCACCCCAGTGCAGGCCTGCGCGGGCGCCTCATCAAGGCCCCAAGAGACCTGCCTGCTGGTCATCACTCGGGGGGAGCTTGGGTTCCCCAGAGTCCGCCCCCCAAGACCGCCCCCCTCCCCCCACCCTTCCACTCTTGGACGCTGACTTTGGGCAACTCTGAGCCTCAGCTCCCTTCCTCATCCGGGCCAAGCTCAGACTCGGCGCTGCCTGTGCCATGTTGACAGAGCACAGCTGTCCACGGCGCTGTTCAGGAGGACTCTGAGGTGTGTGCCAGACGGCTGGGGAAAGATCAGTGATTTTCTGCTGGGGAATGGGGGTGGGACTCCATGGGTATTTTCTCCTCTTTTTCTAGACACCCCGGTGCCACCTAGAGGTTTGAAAGCCGCACTAGCTGGACCCCGCTTGCTGAAGGAAGGATGAGCGGGCAGCAGGCAGACCAGCAGTCTTCCAAGGGAGCAATAATGGTGGGGGGCAGTGGGGATGGGGAGGGGGCGAATGTGGGCAGTGAAGCTGGAGGCATGCGCCAATGCTAGGGATGGGAGGTGCTGGGGGCTGGCAGCGCCCCGCCTGTCCCCGTCCCCCCAGCACCCGCCGCACTCACCCTGGGAGGCGCTGGGCTGCTGCTGGCCCGCGGCCTGGCCGAGCTGGTCCGAGAGCCACAGCTGCATGCGGATGAAGGGCTCCCGCCCCTTCTGGGTCAGCTTGCTCCACGGCTTGGGCCGGGACAGCATGTCGCTCACGCTGCCCTGAGACAGGCCCAGCACCTGGGGACGGCGGCGGGGGGAGGTCACGGGACCGGGCACCTGGCTACCACAGCCCTCTTCCCTCTGCTCCCCGAGGTCGGGGCGGCCTTCCTTCCCTCTTGATTTCCCTGGACCTGCTGGGGCCCCGCCTGCAGTGCCCTTCCCCCTACCCCTACATGTGAAAATCCTACCCATACTCTAAGACCCCTCCTCCAGGAAGCCTTCTGTGCCTCCCCCTGAGGCCACTGCTCCCTTCTCTGGGCTTGCCTGACCCTTTTCCTGCTCCTCTGCTAAAGGCAGGGACGGTCTCAGAAAGGACTCGACCGCTGGTAGGGACTCAGGGGCTGGGCTGGGCTTCAACCCTCTATTGAAAGGACCATGGAAGGGCTGGGGGCTAGGGGCGGGGAGCAGAGGGGCTCCCCAGAAGGAAGCACTTCACTGCTTCAGCATAGGGTGGAATGCCAGCCTCGCCTGCCCGTGGCCCTTCCCGCGGGGGAGACGGGGGCAGGGGGGGCTTCAGCTGCCTCTGGCCTGTCCTTGCTGTACTCTTCCTTCCGGAGCACAGACAGTGGGGCTGGGTCCTCCCTCCTGGGTCTCACCGGCCCCAGAGCCCCAAGCCTCCCGGGGCAGCCCCCACCCCGACTTCACCTTCTCCCCGAAGATCCTCTGGCAGATCCCGTTCTTGGCCAGCTTCTCCTTGACCTGGCGCGTCAGCTCCAGCGTGTCCACCTCCCGGTACATGTAGAGCTCGTACTGCTCGGGGGTCAGGGGCGGCACGGTGGGCTTCAGCGTGCGGGGCACGTAGGCCGGGTAGTAGGCCAGGCGCCCGCCGGCAGCCTCCGGGACGCCCCCCTCGGCCTTGAGCTCGCCCACCCTGGGGGACTCGTCCTCGCCCCCGGCCCCTTCGTCCTCGGGGGCCGGGGCGGCCTCGTCTCCCCGGGGCCAGGCCCGTCCGTTGGGCTGGCCGGAGTAGCTGGAAGAGGAGGAGGAGAGCGAGGGTGAGACGGAGGCGTAGGGCCGGCTGAGCAGGCCGCGGTCCGAGGCCCAGTGGTGGTCGAAGTAGCCGGCGTCGCCGATCTCGGACTTGACCTTCCGGATGATGCTCTGGACGAAGGCGGCGGGGGACAGGACCGTGAGGGACGTCTGTGTGGCGCTGCTGCTGGTGCCCCCGCCGCCCACACCGCTGTCCTCCTGCTTGACGTGGGTGGGGGCCCCGTTCTGGCTCCCGGCGGCCAGCAAGGGCCGCTCAGGGGGAGAGGGTGGCACGGAGCGGCCCCGGGGGCCGGCCTCCATCTCCAGCAGGGCCTGCTGCTGTGCCTGCATCTCCCGGCGGGCTTGCTCCAGAATGTTCTTGATGGCATCTTCCGAGGTGCTGGCGGAGGCTGAGCCGTTGGCCATGCTCAGTGGGGCTGTGGAGTTCTTGGGCTCACCTGTGGGGAGAGACAGGGTGGCTGGGGCCCAGCATCCGGGCATGACCTGAAGAGCAAAGATGTTGGCAGCACAGGATTTAGACCAGCAAAATGTCCGAGGCCATCTCTATCCAACAGTTGGGATGGGTTAAGTCAGTTAGTCTTTCCACAGGAGGCTGCCATTAGACCTCAGCTGGACAGTGAGATTTGATGTGGAGAAGAGCTCAGGAGATAAACTAATGTAAAAAAACCCTTTTAGATATGTTTTGATCCACCTCTGCAAATGTTCAAAGACAAGGAAACCCCCCTACAGCACATACGAAGCTTCTTCATCTATTCCAACAGCAAGAATGTCATGACCCGCAATACGATGGATATGAGAGTGGATAACAAATAGAGGCGTGGGCAGACAACGGAATACTACATAGCGGTGAAAAGGAAGCCATCAGGTAAAACCATACATGAATCTAAATAACATACTATTGAGTGAGAAAAAAGCAAGTTTCAGAAGATGAGACACTGTATAGCCTTCTTTCTATAGAATTCTAGAACAAGCAAAAAGTAAGCAGCCTATTTTTTAGTGAAGACATGAGCTTGAGTGAAGGAAGTCAGACACAAAAGGCCACCTAGGGGACGATTTCCATTCATATGAAATATCCAGAACAGACAAACCCATGGGTCCAGAAAACGGACTGGTGACTGCCAGGGCCTTAGGGGAGGGAGGAGTAGGGAGTGACTGTTAAGTAGGTGTGGGGCCTGCTTTGGGGGTGATGAAAATGTTCTGGAACTCCATAGAGGTGGTGGTTACACAACTGGGAATTGCTAAAGTCACTGAATTGTGACTTTCAAACAGTTAATTTTGTTACATAAATTTTACCTCCACTGGGGGAAAAAAGGCAATTACGTGGCTAGTGTGGAGAGCTAAGAAAGCACAAGAAGTTAAGATGAAAACAGAAAGCCCTCTCATCTCTCGCCCAGAGGCAACCACACAAAATCACCTCACATATTTCTTTCCGACCTGTTTTCTAACTACAGGCCTGGAATGATGCTATGTGATTGGTGGGGAGTATCTGGTTAGTCTCCACTTAGCAGCAATAGGAGCGTGTTTCCCTTTGAGTAGAAGCTTCTATCTGCAATGCCGCATCCAGCACGGAAGGGATAGTCTCCGCGCTCCTCGCCGATTCCCTCCTGCAGGACACTGAGCTTTCCAGTTTGTCACTGTTGTCAACTACGGCAAAGAAGCAGCTTGGACACAGCCTTTGTGCCCATCTGGACAGTCCCCTCGAGTCCCAGGACTGAAGTCCTGAGTCAGCAGCCTTCACCTCCTCTCCAGGGGCCCAGCAGCTGCTCCCTGCTCAGCGCCCCCTCGAATCAGCATGCGGGGGCATTTTTCCTCTTGCTTAAACTCTTCCCAGACCCCGCATGGGCAGCCCTGGCTGGCCATTTCTGCTCCCTCTGCCGCTGCCTTCTTTCTGACCTCCGGCTGCGGAGCTCTGAGCTGGCAGGGAGGTGCCCAGGTTCTCTTTTGGTCTCTGTGCATGTGTGCAGATCCCCCCACCCCCGCTGGCCCGGCCAGCCTCTGTTGTCCATTCTCTCTAGTGGGAAGAGTTGGATGTTTCTCGTGGTTCTGTTCACCCCAATATCATCCACATCTGTACTGTCAAGCACACAACAGGTACTTCATAGGTGTTTACTGAATGATTGTCTCTGGCTACAGGAACGAAGAGGAAATTCATGTGTACAGTAGGGGCCGGTGGATTATCTGGGTGGGCAGTGCAGGCTTCTAGCAGGGTGAGCCTCCCTCCGCCAGGGACCTGGTCATAGGAACCTGGGCTTTGGGTGACAGAGGCCCCGGAATCTGGACGCTTTCTGCAAGTCGCCACCAGAGGGCAACAGACGCTGCAAAAATGGAGTTTTGGAAGGTGGGAAGCCAGCAGCCAAGGTCTACACTGCCTAGTGCTACAAGGTGCTGGGTGCAGGGATGTGACAGTCCCTAAGAAGCCCCAGAACAGCCGGGAGGGATAGTCACTTGAGTAGAGTCATTTCTTATCCGAGCAAATGCAACGACAGAGACATAATCATGAAAGTGTTGACTGTCAGGATGGCTAACCTTTCAGGGGCACCTTCTATCGGCCAGGTTGGGAGGCTGAGGGCCTGCCAGAGCTGATCTCATTTGATCCTCACACAACCTTAAGAAAGAAGTACGAATAGCGTACTATTTTAAAGATGAGGAAAAGAAGGCATAGAGAAGGTAAGTAACTTGCCCACGATCACACAATAAATATATAAATTAGCCTGTAAATTTTGGCTCCATTTGCACCATATATATAGGTAATGATAGGAACTCTATGGAGGGCAGCATGCAGTCCATCTGGATGGGGGCAGGGGGCTTCCTGGAGGAGGTGACTTTTTATTGTATTATTTTTTATTGCGGTTGGAGGAGGTGACTTCTGAGTCTAGCCAATGTATAAGTAGGAGTTGAGGAAAGGTGTCGGGGGAAGGATGGCATTAGGGGCAAAGGGAACTGCATGGAGGTGGGCATAGCTACACAGTTCGTGTGCGAGGTGTGAAAGGGTGGGGTGGAGTCTGAAGATTATAGGGCCTTTAGGTCTTGAGGAGGTTTGATTTTATCGTGAGGGTATTGGGGAGACCATGGGAGGATTTTGAGTGACATAACCACGTGCCTACTCTAGAAAGATCCATCTGGCCTCTGGGTGGAGAACCGACTGGAGTGGACCTAGAATACCACTGGCAAGATGAGTGAAGGGGCTACTGCAACAGTCCCAGCAAGTGATGCTGGTGGCTCGCTCAGCTGGGGGTAGCTGGGCAGGGGAATGGACAGACTTGCAGGAAGACAGAGTGAGCGACTTCTGGCTGCCGGAGGTGAGGGGCCAGGGTTTCTAGCACCACTGGACAGGTTCCCTGGCCCGGTGGGTAGGTTTGCGGAGGGAGGAGGGAGGAGCAAGTGAAGACAGTGAGTCCCATTGAGTTGGAGATGCCATTATGGAGCCCTGGCGGACAAGCCCAGCCAGCAGTTGCCTTGCAGCTCTGGAACTCTGGAAAGGGGTCTGACTGGAGAGGGAGTGATTTGGGTGCTGTTAGAAAAAGAGGAAAGTGAGGGGACCTTGGGGACCCCACATTTGAGGGGCTGATGGTGAAAGTGCAACCTGTTAGGCCAAAGAATGATCTCCTGAGGAAGTCCACAGGCCCATCCCTGGGACTGTGAATATGCTGCTTACATGGCAAACAGGACTTTGCAGATGTGATCAGTTATGGACCCTGAACTGTGATTATCCAGTGGACCCGACCTAATGACACAGGTGCTTTTATAAGGAAGGTAAGAAGGAGAGGGGCGGAGAGAGTGTACTAGCACTCCTGTGAGAGTGAGTGTGTGCGCCTGTGTGAGCTCAGTGATGCTGGCCTTGAAGGAGGAGGATGGGGCCACAAGCCAAGGAATGCAGGCAGCCCCTCGAAGCTGAAGAAAGCAAGCAAAGGCATTCTCCCAGGAGCTTCCGGAGATGACACAGTCCTGCCTGCACCTGCCTGCAGTCCTGCAGACTGATTCGGATGCGCTGCGAGCTGTGATGCCGTTTAGCCTTTAAATGGCAGCTCTAGGCGGCTAACAGACCCACCCGCCGGGAAGGAGCAGGAGATGGCCTGAGAGGCAGGAGGAAGCCAGGAGGACAGTCCCCGGGAACAGAAAGTAGAGGCACAGGAGGAGGGGAGACGGCAGCTGCAGGGCTGCAGCTCGGCCCTTGTCGGGACAAGTGCCTGCTGGGTGACGAGGAGGGAACATCTGTCTGTCATGTTGCCCTACACAGCCACACGTGCCACCTGCATGACATGGCAGGCGTGGCCGGGAACCCAAGTGGTCCTCTCAGTTAACTGCAGTTCATTTAAATGGAAGAAGCCGCACAGGGCGGGCGGCTCCTGTGCTGGGGACACAGATGGGCTCTTGGGCCATGGGCTGGGGTCTGTGTGGACCCCCTCTGGGGGGGCCAGGTCCACCTTTGCCATCACACTCACCCCCCTTCTGCGACTCGATCTCCTTCTTGGCCTGCTCCAGAATGCTCTTGATGGCATCGTCCGAGCCCGTCTCTGGTGTGCGGATTCTGGGGGTGATGCTGCCTGGGGGGGCAAGAAGGCATCTGTCGTGTTGGGGCCAGTGCCTGAGCCGGGCCGGGCCTCTCCTCCCCGAGGGCCCCAGGCTGGACCGCATGTGGCAGGACCACAGCTTTGTCAGCCTGTGCAACAAACTGGAGACCTGCCGTGATTGTGGCTGGAAGCAATGCCCAGGATGGCAGCGGCACCACTGTGGCGTCCTCAAGCGGCTGCTCTGGGCTTTATACTCATGTAATGACCGTTCCCCCACAACCTGAGTTTGACACATGAGGAAACTGAGGCACAAGGAAGCTAAAGTGTGTTGCCTGAGGTCACTCAGTGGGCGAATGGCTGAGCTGGGACTCGAACTCAGGGTGACCCTAAAATCAGAGCTGGCAAGACTGGCGGCCACACAGGTGATCTGACGGATGGGTAAACTGAGGCTTGCTGGTGATCAGGGAGACCTCCCAGGGCAGCCTTTCCCCACCACTGCCTCTGCGAGCTGCTCGCGGAGGCGGGTGAGCAGGAAGGGGCAGCACAGGCTCGGGAAGGAGGGAGGAAAGGAGAATTCCCCTTGTTTCTCAGAGAGGGATGTGGGAGACTGACACCAGGCCACCGGTCGCCTGCTGGGAGGCCGCAGAGCTGGGCTCTGGCTCCAGGCAGCCCCTGCCCTGTGTTAGGCCACGGAGGGCGGCCCCGCGCCCGGGCGGCCTGGGCTCACCTCGCTGCCGCACCTGGATAGTGCGCAGGGCCAGCACGTTCTGCTCGTCCGACAAGAACTGCTTCATCTTGATGAAAGGCTCCTTGCCCTTCACCGTGAGCTTGCGCCAGGCCTTGGGCCGGGCCAGGATCTCGCTGACCGAGCCCTGCGACAGCCCCAGCACGTAGTGGCCAAACACCCGCTGCCCGATGTTGTGCTTCAGCAGCTGCTCCTTCACCTGGAAGGCGATCTCTGCCGTGTCCAGCTGCTCCTCCTCTGCTCCAGGCCCTGGCCCCCCGCCGCCCCCCGCCGGCTCGGGCCCCCCGGGCGGCTCGGGCCCAGGGGCCGGGGTGGCAGGGGCCGTGGGGGGCTTGGCGCCGTAGAAGGCCGGGGGGAACACCAGCAGGCTGCCTGCCTCCCCCTTGAAGGCGGCCGGCGGCATCAGGTGCTTGGACAGCAGCGCGTCCCCTGGCGCCAGGCTGGGGAAGGGGGACAGCGAGAAAGTCCTCGGGCCGTCAGGCCCCAGGCCCGGGCCCAGCAGGGGCTGCCCCGGGCTGGGGGACAGGGGGTCTTCAGGCCCCGGGGGTGGGGGCAGCTGCTGAGGGGACGGGTAGGACTGCTCCGTGCCCAGCGAGTCCTTGATGGAATCGTCCTCCGAAGGTTCCTCCTCTAGAACGCGGAGACAGAGGAACGAGGAGAGGCGGGGAGATGGGGCAGACGATGAGGGAGCACAGAGATAGGAGAGAGACGGAGACAGCAACAGGGGTGGGGAGGCGTAATGCGAGAAAGAAACCCACAGGGGAGACAGCGAAAGGCAGAGACACAGAGACAGGCAGAGACACAGAGACGCGGGGGGTGGGGAGGGAGACGTGCTATAGGTTTCTAGGAGCACCGAGTGCCAAGCAGGGGCCCAGTACCTCACCCGCGGGAGCTCAGATTAGTCTGTACCCAGTGGTCGGTGACCTGGGCCCGCCACCCGCCTGGGCCTCTGCATTGTGTGCCCAGTGGCGCCACCGCGTGGCACTGAGAAGCAGGCACCCCTATCACCCCACTTTATGGAGAGGAAACAGGCAGCAGAGAGCCTCGCCAGGGCCGCTCAGGGTAGCCTTGTACCGGGGAGGAGACGGCAACCGGGGGCCATCCCGGGGTCTGCGGGAGGCGGGGCCCCAGGGAATGTCCTCCTGTCTCCTCTGACTGCCTTCTGTGGCGGCTTCCTGGCACGGAGAAGGCCAGGGACCCACCGCAGCCGCCACCCGGCCCCCCGCCGAGGCTCCCTCCTGCCCTACCAGGGCTGGCCAGCAGACCGGGCTTTTCCAGAAGGAATTTCTGTGCCGGGAAGAAGGCCTCCTTGGTCAGGAGCAGCGAGTCTTCCGGCTTGGTCACGGCCTGAGGAGACGAGAAGCCGGGCTGAGAGGGTGCGGCCGGCGGGGGCTCCGGGCAGCCTGCCCGCGGGCGGCGGGGGACGCTCACCTGGGGCAGGCCGCAGGTGCTGGACGCCAGCTTCATGGCTTTCAAGATGCTGCCAGGGAAAGGGGGAGCGTGAGGCTGGCGGGGCCCTGGGCTAGAGGCCGGGCAGGCGCGCTCCCCCTGCTCGTCTTCCAGACTGAGACCACGGCCCCTGCGCCCGCACCCGACGGAACACTGGACTCACCCCGACGCCCGGCCGTCAGCGGCGGGGACGGGAACAGGCCGGTGTTACCTGGAGGGTCACGTGTGACCCACAACCACGCTGGCCGGACCAGCCGCCTGCACGACCAGTTACGCCCCAAGGAGGCGGCCAGGCGCTGATGGCTGGACCCAGTTTGGTGCCAGTGGAGACAAAGGCACCAAGTGGGGGGTGTGGGCGGGATGAGGAATTTTGCTGAGGGCCCCCTGCTGCCTTCCCAAGAAGACCCGGTCAGGGGAGAAGGCCGCGGTGGGGGGCCCCGTGGAGCCCTGGCCCGCACCCTACCTCAGCTCTGTCTTAATTTCTTCATAGTCAGACTGCGCCTGGAGCTTCTCCTCCAGCTTCTAGAAGGAGCCAGCAGGGGTGGTGAGCAGGGCCTCGGCCATCTGCCGGGGCCTCGTCCTCCCCCACCGGCCTCCTCTCCCCCAGCACCCACCTCGATGGCTTCGGACTTGGCGGTGAGCTGTCGCTCCAGGTCGGCGATCTGGTTCGCGGACGTCTCCTCAAGCTCCTGCAGCGAGTTCTGGAGCAACTGCACGTCCTTCAGCAGCCGCAGGATCTCCCGGTCCTTGGAGGCCAGGGCAGCCTCAAGCCGAGGGCCCGAGCAGAGCGCAAAGTTCACCTTATCCTGGGGACAAAGGGGTGCTGAGGGGCACAAGGCGGAGGGTGACAGGGCTGGCTCCCCACCCTGAATCCCAGGAAAAACAGGTAGTCTGTTAGGGGGATGGCCCTGGCGCTGTGCTCTGGCACGACCGTCCATCTGATTCCTCCACCACCTCGAGCCTCTGCTCTGGCTGGTCCTTCCAGCCCGAATGCCTTTCTCGCTCTTTTAGAAGGGAAACTGGAAACCTCCCCAAATGCCTACCAACAGGAGAAGGGACAGGCTGTGGTACATGCTTGAAACGGAATACTATACAGCAACAAAAAGGAACAGCCTACAACTACTTGCCACACAGCACTGACGACTCCTGGAAGTGACAGGGAGAGAAAGAAGCCCAACACAGAAGTGTGCGTGTGATTCCATTAAGATCAGGCACAGCCATATGCCATATCCACCTATGCTATTAGGAGTCGGGGGTGCTCCCTTTGGGGTTTAGCACCTGGATGGAGGCACACGTGGGGGGCCCCTTGTGCTCCAGATGCCGGTTCTGAGGTGTGCTACTTTAAAAACTCAGGGTGCTGTGTGCTTATGCACATTTCTCCTTACAGATGTTATAGTTCAGCTAAAGCATTTGTTAAAAGAAAAAAACAAGAAAGCAGTTAGGGGGTGAGGAGGTGGTGGAGATAGGGTGTTCTCAGACATAGACAAGAGTTGGGTTTCTAAATTGGGCACAGGCCCTACTCCAGGCTGTTTCCATGCCAGGCAGCCAGAGACGCCCAGGCTTCGACCTGACTGCAGCCACAGGCCACGCCAGGGGTGGCTCCTTTGTTGTCCTAATTTGCCCCTAGCCTCCACCTCCACAGCTTCTCCAGGTTTTAGGAAACGGCCCCTTTGTCCTGAAGATGAAGAGGCTGGTATTGAGCTCAGTTACAAATGCATCCGAGAGCAGTGCACAAAAGCAGCCCACTGCCACCAAGCCCGGCTATTCTTCCATGGAGATAAATGCCAATTAAAACAGGAAGCGGATGCCATTAGCACATTAAATTAATTAGCATCGAGCGCCACTGTTGTGCTCAGAAAAGATCACCCCCCAGACCAGCAAAGCTCCCCATGGCTGATTAGCACAGGCATTTGCTGGGTTCCACGGGGGTTAATTAAGACCCATTGGCAAATCCTCTCTGAGGCATCCACATGAGCTCCCAGCGTCTCTCCTGCACGGCCACCTCGTCGAGCAGATATCCAGGCCCAGTGACAGGGACATGCAGCCTCCTGGGACACAGACACAGGTGGCCACACCTAGACACAGTCTACCCCACCCGTGCTGGCCGCCACACACAGAGACCCACAGGTGTCAAGGAGACACATGCACGGGGCACAGCACATGCCACGTGGGGACACGGATGTGTTCAACGAGGCCACGTGTTCTGATACTCCAAACATTAAAAAGAACACGCCGATGGTGATAGTCATCATTATAATCCTAATATAAATAATAGTAAGAGTGGCATCAAATATTTGCTGGCCCCAGATTAGGAGCCCAGTGCCACTTTCGTTAATTTATATGTTATTCCCTCAATAGCCCTGTAAGGTAAGTCTTGCACAGATGAGGAAACTGAGGCACAGTTAGATGAAGGATGCATCATTTGCCCAAACAGACACTTGATCAGAGGAACAAGTGTTCACAGTGACACGTTCCAAAATTTAAGCAGGAAATGGCAACATACAGGGGCATGAGGGTGTCCAGGCGAAGTGAAGACTAAAGTGCTGGCCACGTCAGGTATGGGGAGGTTGGGCTACAAACAGGAGCATCCCTGAAATTAGGGAAGGATCACAAGTGTATCCCCTGGTATGCAGAGAGCTGGAAAGAAGGCAGACTAATCTCCATAAGGAGCCTAAGACTTTCTGGGGGGAAAGAGAGAGGGAGGCTTTTAATCTATGGCAGATTGGGGTGGCTCTGAGTAAAGGCTCATGGTAGGAAATGATCCCAGGACCCAAACGAGGCACCAACCAGGAGGAACAAGAACTAACAAGACTTGATGCAGGAAGCTCAGGGTTGGTGACTAGAGATCACATCACAGCATGTGGCCGCTTGGGAAACCCCACTGGCTCAGCATGAGCATTAACCTCAGGTCTTAATGTGTGGTTCTACGTGGTCAGGTGGGGATGGAGCCCAGGCAGCCAAGCAATGCGAGCCCCGCAGACAACAGTGACACCTAGTGGCAGCCATCCAAACCATACTGCTGCTCTACTGCTCAAACTCACCCATCTGCCCACTCTTGAGGGCATCTGGCCATAGGGATGATCATTGGCCTGAGCAACTCCCTGGCAATCTTGGACAACTGAGGGCACGGGAGCCTCCAAAGGAATATACCAGATGTCCTGTTATACAGGGTAGATGGAATCTTGGAAAGTTAAGAGTTGTGGCTGTATTTTGACCCTGAGGTGGTGACACAAGGAACTATTTTACTACATGCTGACCTCGGCAATAGGAGGCTATAGCCACTGTATGCACACACACCCCCCCCGTGCACCCCCTTACACAGATGCAGGCGATCGACCCACCAAGTGTCACCCACATATTGGGCCTCCCTGGTGGCGCAGCAGTTGAGTGCTGCGCTGTGGAGCTGTCGGCAGCGGCGATGTGAGTTCGACGCCCGGCGGGGGAGAATCCCACGTGGTGCGGCAGACCTCTCCTGCCTCGCCCGCTGCTCCCCTCAGCAGTGTGTTTCTGATCTGCCTGTTCTGCTCCCCACTCTGTCTCTGGTGAACCCTCTCGCCGCCCCACGCCTCTGGCCTGTACCCCAGCTTGTATGCATAAATAAATAAATCTTTAAAAAAAAAAAGTGTCACCCACATATTCATGCCTACAATGCGGTTGCTCTCAACCTTTCTGTCTCCCCCATGCTTACCCCACTGGGCCCCTGGGGGGAGCAGCAGGCCAGGCGAATGGAGCTGTTGACAGAGGCGAGTTGTTCCCGAAGACTTTCCACTTCCCGCTGGGCAGCCTCGGCTCGCTGGGGAGAATGGGGTGAGAGTGGTTGGGGAGGGGGGAAGAGCGGCACTGGATCCTGCCCTGGCCTTCTGCCAGCTGCCTGCACCATCTCGGGCAGGGAGGCTGGGAAGGAAGGTTGCCCAGAGCCCAGCTTTCTGAGTCTGGGCCCAGTGCTGCAGCTTCGAAGACCAGCGCAGAGTTCTGGGCTAGGCACAAAGAAACAGCAGCTCTCTCTTGCTTAATCCTGAGTTGAGGGGACAGGGAAACGCTGCCTGCTCTAGGGAGTTGAGTTCCCTGCTGAGCTTGGGACCCCAACAGGAATCCAAACATTCTACTCCGCTAGGGCAAGAAGGGAAGAGGCTGTCTTGACGGGGCTGGCGTGTTTTGTCTCCAGGCCGCTGCTGGCTGCCAAGTAAACTTCAGGCCCAGCTACTCTGTAGGCCAGAGCTTGTCCCCAGGTCTCATGCTTCCTGGGGTGTCTGCAGAGCTGACTTCCAGCCCCCCAGCTGCTGCAGGTTCCTGGGCAAGTTACTTCCCTTCCCTGGCTCTCAGTTTCCCTTTTGTGAAAAGGGGGACAATGAGGCACATCTACTGCCGAGGGGTATGGAGAAGCTTCAAAACTGGAAGCAACAGTTTACTGAAGCGGGTCTAGGGTGGACAGTAAGTCTTCGAACACTTCTAAGAAAAAAGCCTGGGGCATCAAGAGGTTGACAGTGTAGCCTGTAGCTTTGGCCACAAAGAGGTCTGTACTTTGCTACTTCCTGGCTGTGACTTGGGCAAGTGACCTCACCGCCCCAGTCTCAGTTTCTCTATCTGTAAAATGGGGATTATGAAGGGAACGCTCTGTAAAAAGAATTTGGTATTTTAGCTTGGTGCCTAATGCATCGAAACGAGTCAATAATTGACTCACTTTGCTGATGTCATCAGGTGTACGAGAGCTTGACTTAGTATTTGGAAAACGGAAAGGGTGGTGGTTGTATCTGCCCCTTCAGTTGGTGATGCAGGTCTTAGCTTTCCCCGGAGAGACATATTTACATTCCAAATTCCAGGAGTTCATGGTACTTGAGACAGGCTTCTCTGCCTCTCTCAGAAGGTCCCTCTTCTAACCACCCAGATTCATATGTGGGGGTTCCTGCCTGCATACAAACTCCAGTGGGGGAAGGAGGACCTCTGTTCTCATCTCATCATCCCACAGGTAAGGGTGGGGGCGGGCTGGCTAGCGATGATGATGTAAATAATAACATCCATCTGCTCTGCTCCACAATCTTGTTCACGTACAGGGGAGTGTTAACACAGATGTAAAAAACTGAGTAATATATTTACTTTCTTGTTAATACTTTCTATAATGAGCAGCTTTCATTACTTTTCTACTCAGAAAACAATGAACATTATTAAGAATGTTTCCTATTCAAGATTGCAAAGTTTTTTTTAAGCTTATTTGATTGGCAAAGATCCCCAAATATGATGTCATGGGCACTGGCGAGGTTGGAGCGGGTGCAAATTGGTATAACCCCAGGGCAACTGGGCAACTGGGCCACGTCTGCTAAAAGATAAAAACATAGCTCTCTCCTAGCAGTTCTACATCTGGAAATGTACCCTACCCAGCGATTCACGCTTCTAGGAAGTGGTATCTGGACAAGCCATTTACTGCATGTTGATAACAGTGGAAGATGGGAAATGCTGTTAAGTATCCAGTAACGGGAGACTGGTTAGACCAGTGGTCGGCAAATGACGGCCCCTGCCGCCTGTTTTTATAAATAAAGTTTTATTGGCACTGAGCCCTGCTTGTCAGTTTTCACGCTGTCCATGCTTCCTCTAGGATGACAAAGTTGAATGGTTGCGACAAGACCCTCAATGTCAAAAACATCTACTCTCTGTTGCTTTGTGCAAAGTCTGCTTTCTGCTGTTGGGTTAGGAGACAGGGCTTGAAAACAGACGGGGAGAGGCTAAAGGGCTTGTCAGGACCTGGGGTGGGGCTAGAAGAGGGGGCCTCAGGGAAGGCTGGGGTCCACCAGGGATTGGCTGGCAGAGGGCGAGGAGCTCCGGGTTAGCCCGTGTGAACAGCTGCTGCTCAGGCAGACGTAGCTCCTTCCTGAAGTCTGGCTTTCCACGCCCCGTGTCCCAGTGGACCGGGGGACAGCACCTGTGGCCCATCGCTGCCCGCTGCTCTCTCCCTCCCCGTCCTGAGTTGGGTGAAAAAGCCTGCCGCACAGGGCCTCTGGGACAGGCCGCCTCTGGCTTTTGCCCTCGACCGCGCCGGCCCTCTGCGTTCTCCATTTATTTGCCAGGTCTCAGCCCCAAGCCCCCTCCGGGCCGGCTTCTCCAGCACTGAGTGGAACAAATGCTGAGCTCAGCCCTCCCTTCCGGCCCAGCGCGGGCGGGCAGTGCTTCTCCTCACCTGATTAGCTTTCTCCAGGTTGGTCATGATCAGGCCGACTTCATCTGCCCTGAGGTGAAAGACAGGGCCCTGAGTGGGGGCTTCGGCAGTCTCCAGGGAGCCTGCCCACCTTGTTCCCCCAGCCCGCTGACCCACCCAGCCCACGGTCTTCCACCCTTCCTATGGGGAGAAACCAGCCTGGGGTGAGAAGAACCCAGGCTGCACGGGGGTGGCGAGGAGACCCCAGCGCTGCATCCCCCCCCGGGGTGTGCTCTCTGAAGCTCCCCAAAGACCAGGGACCCCCCCAGCCTCGGGCCCTGCTCTGCCTTCTGCCTAGGAGACCCCGAGCTCTAAGACCCAGCTCCAAGTGTCTTCCCAGGGGGTCTTTCCCACTAGCCTCACCCAGATTGCCAGCACTCAGGGGTCTCCCCTCTGCCCAGTGTGGGTTGGGTGGGGGTGCCATGAGGCCAGTGGGGGAGCATTTGGTGACATGAGCTGCAAACACAGGACCATTCCACAAAAGCTGTTCCTGCTGCCCAGGGCACCCCGCCCGGTGTCTGCATGTGGCCATCTCATCTTAGGTCTTATTCTGTAGGTCACCTCCTCAGGGAAGTCCTCCCTGACTACCCGGGATAATAGGACCCACCTCTTCCTGTTACTCTATCTCGCTGCTCCCCATTCTTCCCTTCATGGCATTTACCCCGTGCCCAGAACAGTCTGGGCAGACAGTGAGTGTCAAGAGTGTCTGAGGAATGAATTTATCACTGTACATCCCCACCTCGCCTGGCCAGGGCCAGGGCTGTGTGCTCTGCGGCCAGCCCCGCACTGGGGTAAACAGGAGACGCTCAGTAAATGTTGTGAAACTAAGCGGCATCTTAAAGTCTAAAGAAGTGTTGGGTCTGGATTGGTCTGTGGAGCCAGGGAGCTGACCAGCCGCAGGAGGCTGGGTGGGGGAGGAGGCCCCCGCATGTCCATGGTCTGGGGGCACCAGGGCAGGCTGGCACGGCAGGGGTCGGGGACAGCTTTGCCCACGTGGGTGGCGAGCAGAGGGTACTTAATAGAATGGGTGCCTCCAGCAGAGAGAAGAATGGCATGAGGAGGAAGGTTGAAGGGGGGAGGCATATCTGGAGGCTCAGAGGGGGCTGGCGCGTCTGGAGGGCCAGAGTAGGGAGGTGCCCCAGTAGGACACGCATTTACTTGGCTGCCGCTTCCTCATCGTACTTCCGGCGCAGCTCCAGCAGCTCTGTCTGCGTGGCCTTTAACGCTGGGAAAAAGTAAAGAGCCAGATTGAAGACCCGCACCCCAGAAGGTGGAACCCATTCCTTCCGCAGGCCTGGGAGGTAGAACGACGCTCAGGTGAGTGAGGAAAGACCTTTCCATGAGAACTGGTGACAGGTGGTGAGTTTCCTTTTCCTAGAGACGTTTCAACTGGTTGGGGGGATGAGAAGTGTCTGGGCCGGAGGGTTGGGGTTGGGGAGCGGGTGGTGGGAGCACAGATAACTAAGAATCTGTGAAGTATAGGAGGTCCTCGAGAGTTGAGGGGATTGTCTGTCCCACGGTCTGGGCTATGAGTCCCGCACACCTTCAGGTTCCTCTTGGATATGGGTGGGGCCTTCTATCCATAAGATCACCCAACCTGAGGCCTGGCAGGTGAGGGGAACAGGGAGAAGTCAAAAAACACCTGTACATTATGAAAAATGAGAGGTTCCTCACAGAACTTCTGATTTCCTAAGGAAAACTGAAGGACCTGGCCTGGATTCTCCAGTTTGCCCCAGACCTCACCCTTCCCTATTGCCTCCCTAGCCCAGCCCCTCAGGGCACTCTGTTTTCCACCCCTGATTTAATTCTACTGCAAATCTCTCTCCGGCCATATAGCCTCTGGGGCCTGGGGGGTCAGACCCCCAGTTGGATAATGTAAATCTTTCCACTTCCGGGTCCAAACTCCTTTCTTGCCGCCATGATTCTAGAACATTTGAGACAAGTTCAGAGTGTCATGGTCCCTTCCACTCCTCATCCTGCTCTGACAGGGCCAGGGAGGGACATGAGCCAGATGCATACCTGAATGTAGGACTTTGATCTTCTCCTCCGCCTCCCCCAGTCTGGCCGCCAAAGTGATCTGTACTTCCTGAAGGCCCCTGTGGAGAGATGAGTGCTCACAGGAGCTCTGCTCAGGTCTCGCTGCGGGGCCTGGCCTGGGCCCTGAACAGGCCTTGCCCCTCCCCCACTCCAGCACCCCACCGCTGTCTTTTTAACGGGTCCCTAAACACATCTGGCCACTTGGCCTGACTGTTTTGTTGGCTGTGAGAATCCATCATGACTGGCCCCATTAAGTTGCTGGCAGCATTTTGGGGGGCCTCCAGCAGTCATCAACCTTGCCTCTCAGCCTCAGTTTCCTCATCTGTAAAAACAGGGTTTTGGAAGGACTGTGCCTCAGTGGGAGAGCTCCCTGCTTCCGAGCTCTTTCACTCTTTCGGCTGCTATTCCCGTCCTGGGGGAGGAATTTTCTCTCCTCCCTGTGTCAGGACTTCGGGGTGACCAGCCCAAGTGAGGTACAAATCTCTCAGCAGAGAAAGCGGGGTCAGGGCTGCACTGTGGGAGCTCAGCTCAGGAGATGCCTGACTCTGGGGAGGGAGCACCCCTTCAGTTCTCAGCTCACGTCTTGCCCCTCCCGGTCACATTCACTCCCTGGCACCCAGGGCACTGGGCCTGTCTTTGCACTGGCTGTTCCCTCTGCCTGTAACACCCTCCCCCCCCTCCAGCCTGGCCAGGCTCCCTGTCTCACCTCTCTGGGCTTTGCTTGCCTTCTCAGTGAAGCCTGCCCCAATGCCCTCCTTAAACCTCAGCTCTTCCTCTTCCCTACTTTTCTTCATAACTGACATCCAGCACACCATTTATTTATCTTATTCAGTTGTGTTTTCACTCAAAAGTAAACCCCAGCAGGACAGAGTTCAGTCCATTTCATTCACTCACGTGTCTCTAGAGCTGGGCCTGACACACAGTAGGTGGCTCTGAAAATATGCAGAAGGAATGATGGAGAGATGAGAGGGGCACCATAATGCCATCCTAGGAGGGCCCCAGAATTCAGGTAGCAGTACCCCCTGCCAATGGCAAGGACATCCACTCCCCCTATGTGCACTCGTGCATGTAGTGTGGAGCTAGGCTGGACAGGCGTCAGCAGGCCAGGCCGCAGGCCTGATACTGCCTGTGATGGTCAGTGTACACACCTGCCTGGTCAGGCTCTAGTGCCCAGCTGTCTGACCACACACACTGGCTTAGGTGTTGCTCTGCAGGTGTTCTGTGCCGGGGTTGACACCTACAGTCAGTCGACTATTAAGTAAAGGAACAGAATCTCAATCACGTGGTGGGCCTTGTCTAATCAGTTGCAGGGCTTAAGGCTAAAACCGAGGAAGAGGAAACTGTCTCAGGATGCCAGTGTAGCTCCCTGCCCGGCAGTTTCCAGTCTGCTGGCCTGTTTTCCTAAGCTGGACTTGCCAGACATAATCACGTGACCTAAATTCTTGAAATAGGTCTCTTTATTCATTACAAAGAAATTCTACTGGTTCTCTGTAGAACCCTGTCTAACACACCCTCACTTGACCCATTTTCCAGATGGGGAAACTGAGGCACAAAGAAATGAAATGCCCTGCCTAGGATTGGCCACTGTGCTGCTGAAGTAGCGCTGAACCCCGGGCCTGCACCCTGAGTCCCTGAGGGTCTGGGCAGGGTGTTCTGTGCAGCCCCACCTCCCAGCCAGGCTCCTAGCCCGAGCCTGCGGGGACCCCCACTCACTTTTGTTTCTCCGCCTCATTTCTCTGCAGCAAAGTTTCTGTCAGGAGGGCTTTGCTGGGAATGCCGGGGAGGCGGTTCCCCTCAGTCAGCGTGGGCCCCGCTGGAGACGGCCCCTCTCTCTGCTCTGGAGGGAGAAGAGGGAGAACCCCCTGGCTGAGAGCAGTGTGGCAGCTGGGGTGCTCTGTACACCCCAGCGGTCTTCAGCGTGGGAGCACAATCCCTCGACAGCGCAGCTATGGGGACCCCGTCCCCAGGTCAGCGGGCTGCAGCCGTCCAAGTGCCCGTCCCGCCAGCCGCAGACTGCGCACTGCGGAGCCCCCGTCCCTCGGGGCCTGTTCCCGCCTCCTCAGCTGCTTATTATCTTTACAGTGTCACGGCACATACGCATGAGTGGAAACGCACCAATTTACCCGCTGTCCTCACTGTACAGTGAGGCCAACACCACTCCCTCCAGGATACCGCTGCACCCTGAAAGGAAGCCGCCCCTGGGAAGCAGACACCCTCGCCCTCCAGCCTCTGGCACCCCCCCATCTGCTCTCTCTGCTCTGGACGTCTCTCATCACCGAGTCACACACTGCGTGTCACTTTGGGGCTGGCTCCTCTGCCAGGCGCCCCCCGGCCGGCCGCCGGTGTCGGGGCTTCATGGCGTCCAGCCCGAGTCACAGTCCCCGCGTAGGGGGCATGGAGATGGTGGCCGCCGTGACCATCCATGGACATGTTTCTATTTGAGCCCCTTTTCATTTCTTCGGGGTACATACCCAGGAGTGGAACTGCTGGGTCTCGGGGTCTCTCCAGGTCTCGCTTACTGAGGTGGCGCGCAGCGCTTTCCCCTCCCTCAAGTTTGTTGGCGGCAACGTGACTGGGTTTTGGTCAATGCGTGTGGCCGGGAGTGATGACGCCACTTCTGGGCCTGGACACCCCCACCCCACATTCTTGTTCTGTTGGCCGGCTCTGGACAGCACATATGACCAAAGATAGGAGGCCCAGCACAGCCTGGGGCCCTGAGAGACTGCATGGAGCGTCCCCAGCAACTTCCCCTCCTTCAGGGACACGAGGCCTGTGAGCTGTGGGGCTGGTCAGCTTCGGCAGAAGCGTATCCTAACCCATCCGGGATCTAAAATGGTAAAGTTGAGTTCGCTACCCACTTCCCCGCCAAGGGAGGCTGAGTGTGGCCCCCAAGGACCCACAGCCAGCCCGTTTGTTATGGGCGTCCCTGTACCTTTGGGGCAGAGGAGCTCGGGGTGCCTCTTCCACGAAGTGTGGAGGTCTCGCCGGGGCTGCCCGCCGGGGTCGAGGCTGGGGGGCTGCAGTCTGTCGTCTAGGCCGCGAGCCGCCTCAAACACAGGCACAGGGTCTGCATGGAAAGACAGGATGGGGTGGTGGGGGGCCCCCAGGCCAGGGAGGGCCATCCACAAGGGTGCCTGGATGGTTTAGGGGAGCTGCTTTGGGGGGGACAGGTGTGGGTGTCCTGCACAGCAGGGGTGTGAGGGTGGGGATTTATGACAATAAAGGCTGTTGTGCGAACTGCGTTTCCTTGATTCTATGATGCAGTCGTGGGGTGTGCCTTGCACCCCTCCAGTCTTGGGGCGGCACTGAGCAAGGACCCCAGGGGCACATCTGATGACACCATCTGAGGCCAGCCTTCCTACGGCCATGCCAGACAGGCCTGCTGGCAGTGGGGCTCCAGGAGCCAAGGGGGGTACAGGGGGACCCCGAGGCCTTGCCCCGCCCGTCCGCAGGCTGTCCCCAGATCCCACTGCTCCCCCTCCTGCAACCCTCAAGCGCTCCCCATCGAACGCCGGCACTTGGGAGCCCAGGCTGCTGCTCAGAGGACCTGCAGCCACACGCTATCAGTGACACGGGGTCAACGAAGCGATGGTCCTTCTGGGGGAGAAATACACACCTGGACGCAAGATGCCTCGCAATTCCCAAGCAGCTAAAAGGTGAGACACGTGCAGGTGCTTCTGCCAGGAGCTGTTTCCCCTCCCTTCACCTGGTCTGCTTGGCCTTCTCCTCCAGATCTGGACAACCCTGGGTAACGCCAGAGGGCAGGCACCCTCCAGGGGACAAAGCCCAGCACGGGAGGGGTTCCCGAGATGCTCCCAGCACCCCCTGGCTGGATCCAGCTTGTCTTTACGAGGAGGAACCAGGCTCAGAGAAATAGGTGACTTGCTGAAGAGCACAGGTGACACTGGGATCTGGTCTCTTTCTCTGACGCCAGAGGCTTCCTGTCCAGGGGTGTGGTTATTTCAGCACAGCGCCATAGACTGGTGCTCACGGGCAAGCTCCGGGCTTGCGGACCAAGGGCTGGGTCTGGTCCAGTTCTAATGCCCTGAGCCCTCTCTTCCTGGTCTACCCCGGGATCTCCTGCCTGCCTCTGCTTGGCCACTGCTCCCTGCTGGGGGCACAGAGATGAAAAGCAAGGACTGTGGTGTCAGAAGTCTCTGGGTCCTGGCCTAATCCATCCTTGTTGCTGGGACTGCTGTGCGTCCTTGGCAAGCAACTCGATCTCTGTCTCAGTATAAAAGTTGGCTTCATGGGGCTGTGACGAGGATCCACGTAAAGTGTGCAACACTGCACCTGGCACGGTGTCAGCTCAGAATAAACGGAAACCCTCGTTTGTCCTGCGCCAGAAACACTGGCCTTTTCTTCTGTTCCTCAAATACACCTTCTCACCCCATAGCCTTTGCACAGGCAGGAGTCTCTGCCAAGAACATCTGCCTTTCTCCACACTTTCAAAGCTTACCTGATTTTCATATTGCAATTTAAATGCCCACCTCTTCCAGGAAGGCTTCCCTGACCAGTTAGTCTTCTGATCTGCGCTCTCCCTGCTGCCTGCCCTTTCCTTTACAACACTCATTGCAGTAACAATTTATTTGCAAGTCCACCTAATTAATACCCAGAAGACTGAAAACTCTGTAACAAGGGAGGGTGGGATCGCATCTGTTTTTGCTCCCCCACAGACCCCTTGGGCTCAGCACAGTCCAACTCAATCCATATCTGCCCATGGAGGAAACGGGTAGGGCCTGTAGAGGGCCTTCAGGTAGGGCTGGAACAAGGTCACTGTGTTTGATCCCTCTCGGGCCGCCTGTTTGTTTGGGTGGCGGGAGGCTTGGACAATGGGCATTTGTGCGAGGTAAGCAGGTGTGCGGGGAGGCCGGGCGTCTCCCCTCCGTCAGCACTCGCCCCCCGCCCCGTCATTAGGCAGGGCCTGCTCAGCGGGGTATGCCATTATGTCTCCCCGGGCTGATGTAATTATACATTGACATAATTAACCCAGCAAGCGCATTAGGCAGGCCAGCTAAAAATTCATCTATAATTATTTGTTGTGTGCATGCTAATGAGTCCATCTGCACTGCCTTTGTACAACACGGACAAATTAATTTACAAGTCTGGATTTTTTAATAAGTTCAAGGAAACGCTTCCTATTGTGTCCTGGTTTTTGAGAAAGGGAGAAAAAGGCGATGAGCGCTTGCCGGGGTCGGGGGGAGTCAGATGAATAGGGAGGGCTTGCTCGGGGCCAGCAGGGGGACAGGGTCCTGTGAGGCTGGGGGGGCCCCCCGCCGGCGGGCCAAGTTGCAGGACCACACTCGGGTGACAGGGGATGTCACCACCCCGGTACAGGGATCGGCACTGAGGCTTCTTTCTGCTTGGAGGCACCGCCTGTCACTCCTTCCTGCCTCGCTGGGCCCTGGAGGCAGCTGACTTGGGAGGGCAGGGCCGGGCAGACACCCAGTGAGCTGTAGGGCTCAAAGCCCTGACTTTTCACCTCCTCTGCAGATCAGGGAGAGCACTCCCAGAACCTGAAGTCTGGCTCAGGGCCCAAATCCCTTGGGGAATTGAGCCTCAGTTTCCCCCCTTATAAAGCAGGAAAAATAACAGTTTCTACTGTAGAATTATGGGGAAGATCAAGAAAAGGCCGAGAGGCCGTTTGGTTGATGCGGGTGTCAGCTTCACTTCCAAGCTGGCCACGACCTCCGCGACAGCTGATTCCCGGGGCCTCAGCCTCCTCCCCTGGGAAGTGGGGCACGGGTGTGGTGACTGTGAGGCTCGGGACAGAGAATATTTGCACAGTGAGGCGCATACTAGGTCTTGCTAAGTGTCTGGCTGCTGTTTTACCTTAGGGGGCTTTCTGGGAGCTGCTGTCTGCAGGGGGACGCTCGGGGAGACAGGACACCCCCCCACCATCCTACCAGCTCAATGTGTCCAGCACCCCCACCCCAGAACACAGATGGGGGAAGTGGGGTCCTCTGACTTCCCTGAAGTCTGCTGCTAACAGGGCTGACACAGGCCTTTGGGTGTCTTCTCACACCATATTGCCTCCTGGCTCCCCAGTTGGAAGGAGAAAGTGGGGGGCAGTTTCAGATGACTCAGCCCAAGTGAGGATGCATTTAGATCCTAACAGCCAAAGCACTTTAAAAGAGCTAGAATTCAGTCTTCTCACACGCCCGGAGCTAGGCATTCTTGTGCCCCCATCTTACATATAGGGAAACTGAGGTGGGGCATAAGGTCACTTGCCCAGGAGGAGGGAGTGAGAGCCAGCAGGAATCTGGCAGGCCGCCCCTTCCCCCCACACCTGGCTAGGGAACGGGAGGTCCTCCAGGGTCCCTGCTTGTTCTTAGTGGGGGGCACACATCAGAGCCCCCCAGGACACACATCAAACACTGCAGCCTTAGTCATGAAGATTCTCTGGTAGAGGTTTGTGGGTCGATTCGTCTTTTAGGGAAGCAAGTGGGGAGTCTTCAGGGTGCAGACCTTCTCCCCGTTTCTCCCGAGGCCCCCACTTCCCCTGTTGGCCAGAGACTCGTGTGGTTCTGGTTCCCTCTCAGCTTCCGGGGGGCTGCCAGTCAACATGTCCCGTCCTACACTGGCAGGGAGCGCCCATGTCTCAGCCTGGCCCAGCCGGCACTCTGCCCTGAGATCTGCATCCAGAGTGGACATCAGGCCCTCTGTCCTGCTGCCCACTGGCCTGGGGCTGCCCGCGCCAGGTCTCACCACTGTCCCCCACCCGTGGCCTTCTAGTAAGTTCCTTTCTTGCTTCATAATTTTTCCAGTTGGCATTTGCCCCTTGGACACGAAAGAACCGTAATGGATACACTTGCTGAACTGGTTTTGACAAAGGCGAACAACGTGGGTTCTGCCACGGCAACGTCCCCGACAACCGAGAGGTGGGGGCGATGGAGATAGATTAAGTCGAGGCATCAATTAAAAGCAAACCCCTTGATTAGCAGACACTAAAAAAGAGGTACACAAAAGACAAGAGCAGATAAAAAACGAGCTGAGAGCGTGTCCCTAAAGCGACATTACCAGTGGTCCTGAGAGTCCGTCTCTGGGAAGCGGTAGAAACACAGGCATCAGGGCTTCCCTGGTGGCGCAAGGGGTTAGGTCTCAGCCTATGAAGCTGTCTGCAGCCACTGTGGCACGAGTTCCATGCCCGGCCAGGGAGCTTCCCACAGGGCGCAGCAGACCTCTCCTGCCTCGCCCGCTGCTCCCCTGAGCAGTGTATTTCAGTCAATCCGTCTGTTCTGCTCCCCACTCTGTCTCTGGTGCATCTGATCACCCCCTACACCTCTGGCCTACACCCCAGCTCTTGTATGCATAAATATATAAATCTTAAAAAAATAAATACAGGCGTCAGATTTAAGCCACTGGTGATGCTCTGGGCCCCAAGCCCTGGTCCTTCTCCAGGTTTGGTGACAGCTGCCAGGAACGCCCCAGGGTGGTCCTGCTCGCGGTCACCTGAGCCCAGAGCTT
This sequence comes from Scalopus aquaticus, assembly GCA_004024925.1. Lineage (NCBI taxonomy): Eukaryota > Metazoa > Chordata > Mammalia > Eulipotyphla > Talpidae > Scalopus > Scalopus aquaticus. The sequence continues at coordinate 90,781 of PVIJ01001370.1, forward strand.
TGTACCGTTTCCCTTTACCGCCAGCTAAATGGCACGCGCGCGCTGCTGCGGCGTGGGCGCCCACTCCCCAGCAGATTCCTATTTTGGGACTGTGCATCCAGCCGTAAGTACAACCTTTCCACGCCGGTCAAGTGAGCTGTTTTGAGATCCGAACCAACACAAGAAGCCACTGGTCCAATAGGTGAATTCTCAGGCTGGTAAAAATGGGGCCAAGGAATAAGAGGATGGGGGAGCAAATGCTTAGGGCAGGTGAGGGGTTCCGGCCCCGCAGGCCTCTCCCAGCCACGGCACGGGTTGGAGGTGAAGACCACACAGCTTGGTGTGGCTGGTTCGGGATGGACGAACCTCGGCAGCAAGCCGCAGGGAGGGGCGCCGCAGGGAGGAGAGGTGGGAGGTCTGTCTCATTTGTGGACACCCCGGCAGTAAATTGCTCATTAAATGGCCACTCACTAACTGAGGTGATGAGGGAGATGCCAGGACCAGAGGCCTCTGGGAGCTACAGAAGGAGGAAGCTAGACCTGAGCGGAGTTTGGTTGAAGTGAGAGCAGGCGGGAGGAGAGGAGGCAGAGCAGGATGCTGGGGGCAGAGCAGTTTGGGTTCGGATCCAACTCTGCCACTCACCTGGGGTCTGGAGTGAAGCATTTCAACCCTGTGAGCCTCAGTTCGCCTTGCTGTAAAATGGGGACGGCAGCAGCATTTCCAAAGCTACTGCTGAGATGTGGCAACACACACTTTATAGAGCCGTTAGCACATACCCGGTATAAAAATAAGTACATGAAAGACATACGCAGTTCTTGGGGAGACCCGAGGGGGCCAGCTCTCACATCCCAGCTCTGCTTGTGGTGCTCCCTGGCTTGGTCTTTTGGACCTTGCTAAGTTACCAAACTGTATGATTCAGAAAGTGCCATCTGTCTGGGGTGCTGTATGTTTGGGGGGCTGAGCCAGGTCTTGGCGAGAGGGGCCCTGTACCAGATCCCTGATGGCTGCCAAAGAGTCTCCAAAGGCCCAAGGAACAGGTCAAGGGTGTCAGGCCTTGGGTTTCAGTCATGCCTGGGCCAGTCTGGGTGACTTAGGGAGGCCATGAGAGGTAGGAAAGGACGTCCCTGTGGGTCTCCTGGGAACAGAATTTCAGTAGAAGTGAGAAGGGTGCCCCGAGCAGGCAGGGAGACATGAGCATTAGTAGTGACGCTCAGGGCTTGCTGGGCACAGTTGGGCAGGTTGCGCACTGCACAAGGGCATGCACGGGAAATTATGCTCACTTTGTGGATTGAGATATTGGGTACCAATTTTTTTTGGCAAATGGCAATGGCCTCCCTAGAAGGGGGGTGCCTTGTTCTGGCACCAAGTTGCCAGGGGTCTTAGGACTTGGGGTAGCCCCTCTTACACCACAACCATCACCAGGTCTGTCCTCATTCTCACAACGGCGCAGGTGAGGCGTAAGGTGGCTACTGCTGTGTCCATTTTGCAGACAAGGAAATGAAGCCTTGGAGAGGAGAGACGCCCTGGGTTGCCTAGCGCAGAAGTGGCAGAGGGAGGACCTGAGCTCAGAGCGCTAGATCTTCTTCTCAGTCAGTGAGCCAAGCTGTCGTGGGTCAGGGCGCGGGGGCAGAGGGTCGTGGTTTTTACTGTTAGGACAGAAGTGCCTGGCTGGGGCCTCTGTCCTCGGCTTTGCAGCTCCCTTGCTGTGTGATTTTGGACAAAACAACAGACCTCTCTGGGCTCCCCGTTCAAATTCCTATACGAGTACAGCACACTGCAGGTCACTGGGGGTGGGGTCCTGCCCCAGTGAGTGCTTTTGGCCCTGGGCCTAGCCCTTCGAGCTGGGGTGTTAGGGAAGGTGATGATTAGACACCTTCCCAGCTGAACTTGACACAGAAGGTGTGAATGTGCGAATCCTCCAGTTCCCAACGCCGCCCTGGAGTACACGGGGAGGGGTTCAGAAGGGAGGCTGCGGGCTGACTCTGGGCTGTGACAGCTTCAGACTTCAACCCTAGACCCTTGGATGAGCTACCCACTCTGCCTCAGTTTCCCTTTCAGTGAAACGGGGACAATGTCAGGGTCTGGGGCCCGGTGCCATGAGCCCCACAGCCAGAGCCAGAGCCCAGCAGACTCCCTGGAGCAGCCGCCCAGCTCGCCCCTCCGCGAGGGGCTGGTGACCATTCAGGTGCCCACTGCAGCCCAGCAGGGGCGGTCGAGGCAGTCACCCCGCCAGTGGTGGCACGGGCACTTCGCATGCTACGGGACCGAACAACGTCCCCCAAATCCAGATGTTGAAGCCACAATCCCAGGTGACTGCATTTGGAGATGGGTCTTTAAAGAGGTAATCAAGGTGAAATGAGGTCGTAAGGGGGGAGCCTACTCCCACAGGACTGTATCCCTGGGAGAAGAGGCGGCGGCACCAGGACCCGGGTGCAGAGGGAAGGTCACCCGAGGACACTGCAGGAAGGGCGGCCAGCAGCCCGCGGGGGAGCCCCGGGCCACCCCACTGGTCTAGCCGCGCGCTTCTGGCCCAGGGGTCCAGACTCTGGGTGAGGAGAGACTTCTACAGTTGAAGGTCCTGTTCCGGCGTGACGGCCGCCCAGCCCACCTGCCCCGCTCCCCCCAGCCTGGCAGAGACTTTCTGGGGTTCACTGCTGTCTGACGTACCTCGATCAACCCTACTCCTGCCCCGCCCACCCCTGGGGTCAGACCAGCCCCCTTTCTGAAGGCTTCTCCACGCCCCCCTAAATACTCACAGGGGTCTCGCCCAAGAAATGTCATGCACATCCGATGCCATCTGTCTGTTCCCAGAGGACCCAAACCAACATTGGACCCCAGGGCCTCAGTTTCCCCATCTGTGAAACAGGGGACAGTCACAGGGTCTCTCCTCGGAGTGTGTGGATATGACCCCACGGCGGTGGGGCACCCCACTGTGGGGAATCTCAAGTGGGGAGTCCCCGCACCTGCTGTGCTCAGTCTGGCTTTGCTGTGGGGGGAGGGGCCGGCGAAGAGGTGCCAGTCAAGGCTGCGGCGGCCGGTGGTCAGGCTGGACCGTGGGCAACGAGGACGTGAATGGATTTATCCTTGGGGCAGTGAGTGGCAGGTCCTAATCTGTCTTTTTGAAAGGCCCATCTAACTGGTGGGTGTCTCTGGGGCTATACCGGGGAATCAAGGGCAGATGGCGAGCCCCGATGGGGAGCATGGACTGAGATAAACAGCGTTCCCCCCAATTCATGTCCATCTGGAAACTGAGAACGTGACCTTATTTAGATACAGGGTATTGGCAAATGAAATCAAGCTGAGGACCAGCGGGTCGTGGGTGACAATTCCGTGACTGCTGTCCTTATAAGCAGGGGAGGGGGCACAGAGACACAGATACTCTCTCAGTGCTTCTAGAAGGAACCAAGCAGTGGACACCTTGGTTCCAGGCCTCTGGCCTCCAGGCTGCCAGAGAACACACTTGTGGTTGTGGTACAATGGCAGGGCCTGGGAAAAGCTGTTGCCCGGCCCTGGTCTCCTGGCCCGTCCCTTCCCTGGGCTCCGGGGCCACCGGTGTCCTCGGCTTGAGTCTCTGCCTCCTCTTCTTACAAGGACACTGGTCTCACTGGACCAGGCTCCACCCTCGTGACCTTCTCATAACTTGATTCTTCTACAAAAGCCATAGGTGTCAGTAGTTAGGACTTCAAAGACATCTTTTGGGGGCACCCATATTCACCCATAATACTAGGTAAGTGACCGGATACCAACTGGGAGAGGCCGGACAGAGAGCCTGCACGTCACAGTCCTCACGTGTGTCTAGCCCGCTTCCCTCCTGCTGCACCCCTTGTAGCTCTCTGGGGAGACAGGCCACCGCAGAAGAGGAAGCAGCGTCCTGGGCTCTGGTCCCACGTACGGACAGCCTGGGTGAGCAGTGGCTGCACACCCACTGTGTGATTACCCCCAGGATGTCGGGCACGAGGCATTTCTCAGACCCTCTCCCGGGCGTTCAGTCTTTAATGCAGCCACTGACTGATCAATACATTTTCCTGTGCACCTACTATGTGTCAGACGCCATTTCTTCGGTTGCCCAGTGTTTCCTGAGCACCCTCTGTGTGTCAGGGAAGTTCCGGATCTGGGAGAAACATCAGTGAGAAAGGAAATTCCTGCCTTCTTAGGGTTGATATTCCAGGTGGGAGGGTGGGCAGAGGGCGAATAAGGCAGTCAGGGGGATGGGAAGAAAAATAAAGCAGGGTCGGGGAGAGGGCGACCGGGGTGTGGGGTGGATGGTGCTAACGGAGGCAGCCCGTCTCCAGGGATGATTGGGGGGAGCAACCTCGATGCACGAGAAACCGTAAGTAGCCACATCGCCCAGGAAAGGGAGGCGGGTCCCCCAACCGCTGCCGTTACCCCCACGAGCCAGTCTGTGAGTTACTGTCCTAGTACACAATGTAGCTCTGTCTTCAGGACGAACCCATTTTACAGATGAGGATGTGGGGCTCCAGGGAGGGTGGCGAGGCCCCAGGTGACTTTTGCTGCCACTTTATCTCCTCTCCCGGGAGGCTGGTCTGGACACAATCGCTATGGGGGCGCAAGGGGAGAACGCGGGCCGGGTGAGAGCAGTGTCTGAGCCTCCAACCCCTCGTTACTGGTCTGCAACCCTCCAAGCTTCAGCTACCATCCATCTTGGAGCGCGGGCATACCCACATTGTGAGGCTGGGGCCTGGGACGGACAACCCCCCTTGTCCCCCCAGGATCTCGAACCAAAACGTCTTAGAAAACAACATTCTTCCCCTCTTCCCCCAACCACACTTTGCCAGGCACTTTGTATGTATTGGTAGCTCATTCAATTACCCAATGAACCAGACAAGTGGGTTATCACCCCCCCACCCCCTTTCCAGAGCTCACCCAGCAGAGGGAAGTGACTCCCAAAGTCACTGAGCCAGAAAGAGGGGGAGCTCGCACAGAACCCAGGGCAGCCACAGCGCCAGGCGCGGGCCCCCTCACCAATCCCCCAAGAGGTCACCGCCCTCACCTGCCCTGGGGAGAGTCTATTTTTTTTTTTTAACTTAAATACACTTTGGTGGAGTAAAAATGATCTACACACAGATCCTGGGCTCTGTATCACAAACAGGCGGTGCTGTGGCCATAAAGATAAACACAACAAACGGAACAAACAGAAAAGAAAATGGAAGTTGTTAAATTCGAGTCACACCCATTATCTGCCCAAGACCTTGAGCCTGAGGCCAGTTCTGCCTGGGTTAAAGGGGGGCTCAGGGGCGGTTTCCAACTAGGAGGAAGCAGACCTTGGCAGCGACTGTTCACTTTCAGTGTTAGCTCAGGCACCCCGAGATTGCTCCAATGCCGGGTGATGTCAGTCGGGGAAGTGCTGGGCCCCATGGACCCCCAATCTGCAAAACGAGCTACATCCCCCCAGCAACTGACAACCCTCATATCCCGGTGTCAGGAGAAAGGACCAGGCCTCCCTGCCGTCCTCATCTGCAGCGAGGAGGCCAGGCTCCTGCCAGGCTCAGCCCTTCCCCAAACCTCCCGACCAGACACATCGCGGCCCAGAGTCTGGGGCTAGACTCTGCTCCCCCACTTTGCTCTCACAGCCCAGTCAATATACAGACGAGGGCAGCGGCAGCCTGCATCAAACGGCCTCAGATCCCACCTGAATCAAAAGCCAAAAACAGGGGACCCCAAATCGGAAGCGTTTGACGACAGCAAATCCTCCGCATTCACGGAGCGCGCAGGCAGACACGACAAGCAGATCAAACACGGGCCGGGCCGTCGGGGGCACGTCCTGGCGGGGGCGGGGCGGAGGAACATCCTGCCAGCCGAGCGCCTTTGTCTTAGAGCCGTCAACCTGCTCTCTATGCATAAACTGCTTAATAAAATGACTAATTCATTTTGGTTGCTAAACCCCTGGAGGATACTGGCAGCGGGTTTATAGTATTTTAATACCACACCAGGCGTTCCAAAGGCACCGTGGGGGGGAGCCGGCCCAGATCCCGGTTCCACCTTCCGCGCAAACTCGATGCTGTTGGTTTTTTCTTTTCCAAAGTGTCTTTGGGGTTAGAGGAGTGAGTTGGGAAGCCAGGAAAAGCTGCCTCATTCCTCCCACCATGTCCATCTGAAGGAAAGTGCATTCAGAGCTTTTTTAGGAAAGCTGAAGCCGGAAAGGCTGTCCGAGAGGCTGTTGAGAAACATATATGCAGAAGTATGCACGCGCCCCTCCAAAATATCTCGAGACAGAAGCCTTCTCCCATCTGGGCCGGGCTCCGGGCGCCCGTGGGTGGAGGCTCAGGCGGTGAGACTCACGTTGATCCTCGACTCTGAACTTTGGGATGGCAGATGGATGTGGGCCCTTACCCGGTGGCGAGCCAGGTGTGGCCCACGCTCTCGGCCCTCCATGGCCAGGGCCAGCTGCTTTGGGGGTCCCCTGGCGCCAGCAAGGGCAGAGGGGGTAAGAGCAGCGCCACCACTGGCAGACTCTCAGCTAAGACTACACTTTTCACCTCGCTTCATCCCTGCAGCTATCGGGAAGGGAAGCGTGCTTTTCCAGAAAAGGAAACAGAGTTTCAGAGAGGGCAGCGGGGGTTTAGAATGGAGGTGCCACAGGGCTCAGTGCTGCACCGATGAGCTGCCTCGCTTGCCCTTCTGAAAGGAACAGCCATTATTGAGCACCTACTGGTACCAGCATCATGTTGGATGCTTGCATTTAGCCTCTTCCAAACATAAGCGAGAAGGAACGCAATGTGGGCGGTGGCCACGGGGAGAGGGCACTCCTTCCTGGCCGAGGAAATGGGCAAAGGTGTGGCCGGACATGGGACAAAGCCTTCCACAGTTACCGACCCTCTTTGGGAATATCTGCCATCAGTAAGCTTTCCCCTTTATGTGGGTTAAGTATCCTTGAATAACCTTGCAGGTTACCCTTTTCTGTTCCCCTGGCCCCTACAGGACCAGCTTGACAGGCTCACTGGGGAGAAAGGGAAGGAGGAGAGGACAGGCGGAGCTTCTCAGGTTACCATAAAATCTGTGCTCGCTCATCTGTGAAGGATGCTTATCCACTAGATGGCGGTAGAACTAGTCATTTGGGACAAAACAAAGCTAAATTCTTAACCTCCCTCACTGCTTCTATCAATATTTATTTCAGATGGATCAAAGATTCAAATAAAAGAAATTAAGATAACAAAAGTACTTAAGAAGCCCTATAAATCTGATACAAGAAGGGGTTTAAAAAATATGACATAAAATCCAGAAGCCATGAAGCAAAGGTTTGGAAAGGTTCCCTACTATCTTCAAAACATATCTGAATGCCTGCTATATACCATATACAAGAGATACACACAAGCCTGAGGAAGCAAAAGGCAAACTAGGGACGAAGACCTGAAACACATTTACCAGGACAAAGGTTAATACCTCTAATATACAAAGAGCATCCGCAAATCAATAAGAAAATGATCTCTCAGAAAAATGGAATAAGGATACATGGACCAGCAATTCACAAGAAAATGCATATGAATGGCTCATAACATATGAAAAGATATTGTGACCAGGAAATAAAAGAATGCAAAATAAATCAGCTAGAAGAAAAAAAAATTCTTATTTTTTCTGACCATGATTCTGGGTTTATGGCCACAGTCTATTTTCCTTCCCAAGCTTTCCCCTGTGTCCTCAGGACTATAGTACAGTACTAACAAGCTGAGCTCCAGAGCACCCCCAAAGCCAGTGTTGAGAGGTGGGCTCAATAAATTATAACACAGTCACATAAAAGACTGTTAGGCATGATAAGCCAGAGTTACTCCGAATTTGTAAGCACATAGAGAAATATGGATGCTTGTGGTGGGTGAAAGGACTAGGGTTCAAAATAGTACAAGTAGAGTAAAAGACCTTTCTGAAAATGTACACGGGGGAAAGATCTGAAAGCCAAGCCCCAAACGTTGCCACTGCATTTCCAAGTGTAGTTCCCCCTCCTTTCTACTTTTCCATATTTTGAATTTGACGGTGCTACATTTAACTTTTATCACTGGGGAGAAAAATGGAAAACCACTAAACATCATAGAGCATTTTCCTGTTTCACAGACTTGGTAACCCTGTCGCCTAAACGGCTCACCTGACGTCCTTGACAATAGACAGAAACTTGTGAAACCAACAGCCAGTGCTTCCAGGCTGTGTAACTTACACCCTGATGTCAGCGTTGCAAGGGCGGCTCTAATGAGACCCCGCTAAGTGCTTTCACGCGTAGTGTATCAAATCCTCATGTCCACCAACCAGCAGCTTCTATTACTATTCCTCTGCTAACCACACAGAAATCAGAGCTCAGAGAGGTCAGACTCCTGTCCAAGGTCACACAGCACAGAAACAGCAATCTTAGAGTCCCACCTAGCTGTGTTTGACACTGCTGCGGCTGAGCCCCTAAACCTCTCCCAAAAGAAGGAACAGGGAGAGACATCCACTCCTGCAGGGGATCTTCAAACCCCAAAACAAGGCAGGAAAAGACCATTTTGGGACACTCACCTCTTTCTTCTTCCTGCAGCAATGTTCGTCTGCCTGTCCTCTTATTTACTCTTTCTTTGGTTTTACCATTCTCTTCTCTCTCTCTCTCTGTTTTTAACTAATCACTCAGTTAACAAGTTGGCTCTCTGAAGGTTGGGTCGGTACCTAGTGACTCTGAGCGTGATAAAGAAATCAGCCGTCACCGATACAGAAGTCAGAAAGGTTTAAATCAAATCATCCTCCACAACAATGACATTAATTATGCTTTTAACACGTTTTACTGCTTTTTTTCTCACTTCACGCCACATCTGTGTGAACAATATCCAAAAGATTTACGGTTTTCTTTCGTAATTACAGACATACAGGCTGCACACTTATCAAAATACTTGCTAAGCAATCATGCTCTATCGCATTCTCTGCCAAAGATTTGTGTTGGCAGCACTCATTCAAAACAAAAATGTTGAATCAGGACTTGTGTGGCTTCGGGTGTGTGTGTGTGTGTGTGTGTGAGAGAGAGAGCATTTCGACAAATAATTTGCTTGTCAAGAAATATAAAAACAGGAGTGTGTGCACCCTGGCAAAAATGTCCAGGAGTGTTATTTTTACAGAGGGGACTGGGGGAGGTGGGAGGGGGACAGTGAGTGGAGAAGCTCGGAGCCCCAAAAACATATCTGACATTTGGTTCTTGTGTCTGAGGATAAAATTTAATGAGAACAAAAATATGTCTTCCTAATTCCCCTAAGAAATCATTAAAACATTTTGTTATTCTTAAATGTCTCGAAAATGAATTAGAGGCCCTAAAGGGGCCATTCTTTCGGCGCGTCTCCATCCTCACTCTGCGACTCCGTGACAGCTGGGATGTACGTCTCCCCCGCCCCTCCATTTCTGGGGAGCGGAGTTAGGACATCAGACGTGTGGAGTCAGCACTGGATTTGGAAGGACACTTTGGGGAGAGGGGTGAGAGGGCACAAAGACCTTCTGGAAAGTTCTGTGCACATGTGGGAGCCTCACAGTCCCCAGCTGGTAGTGTGGTTCTGGCTTTGGGATTGTGAGAATAGCTCTATGTCCAGAAAGATGAGGGTCACATAGAGAACCCCAGAAATCATGCCTGTTTTTCAAGGGGGCTGTAGCCCCTCCTCCGGCCCGGGCAGTAGAGTTGCTGTCACCCTGGGTTTTGGGTGACAGATTATTGAAGCAACGGTCTGTCATTTCTGCACCCTAGGATAAAGCCCCCCAAGGGCTGCACCTTATGTCTGCACCTGCAGACCCCTGGCTTGTTCCGAAAGTCTAGTGAGTGCGAGGCACACAGTAGGCACTCAATAATTGCTATCCCACTGAGTAAACATGTGACAAGCAGAGGCTCTAGTTGAAAAAGTACCTTTTGGTACAAACAATCCTTTTCTTTCTGCACCCGAGTCTTATCTCTAATTCACTCAACACACAATTATTAGGCACCACTGTGTACTGGGTTCTGAGTATACAAATTTGGTATGACTCAGTCCCAGGCTTGTGAGTTGCACATCTTCTAGGGAAGTCAGACACATACTTGATAATGAGAGTAACCACTACTTAGCAGGTCATACTATGTGCCATGCACACTGAAGTTTCACAACTGTACAAAGGTGCTGATATTAGTACCAGATTACAAAGGAGGAGACTGATGTTCAGGGAGGTGAACTAATGTAAGTTGTACAGACAGGGCTGGAACCTGATTGGAAGCACGAGTGATCTCAGGGCTGCCCCCTGTAGTTAGAGAAGAGGTACTGCAGGGCCCAGTGGAGGCTCCCAGCAGGCGCCTCTGGGGTTTGCACTGAGTTACCTTTCAGTGTCATTTGTCACTGAAACTATAGGACCTGAAGGACTGAAAAAGGTGGGAAGTAAGAGGGTATACACTTTCTAGTTTTTTTCCAGATATCTCTGATGAGGGTGAGATATTTATAGGAAGGACGGGCAGGACCCCTATGAAGGGATATCAGGGACCCAATAAAGGACTGGAGGGCTGTATGGGTAGAGAGTGAGCACAGTGCGATATCCTCCAAGCGCCACAAATGTTAAGCAAAACACTACCTCTGGCTCCCATTCTGGGTGGCAGAAGATGGGACATTTGAAAAAAAGGGACATTTTTTGGTTCTCCCTGGTGGCACAACGGGTTAAGTCTCAGCCTATGAAGCCATCCACAGCCATTGCAGCAAGAGTTCGATTCCCGGCCAGGGAGCTTCCCACGCGGCACAGCAGACCTCTCCTGCCTCACCCGCTGCTCCCCTCAGCAGTGTATTTCAGTAGATCCGTCTGTTCTGCTCCCCACTCTGTCTCTGGTGAATCCTCTCACCACCCCACACCTCTAGCCTACACTCCAGCTCTTGTATGCATAAATAAATAAATCTTTAAAAAATTTAAAAAGAAAAAGAAAAAAGGGACACTTTTGGCAGATGTATATAATAGATCAACTGATCTTAGACACAGAGATGAATGTTCTCAATGTACAGATGGCTCTGTAATCCACCCAGAGGTCCTTTCCAGGAACTATTGTCTCCTTCCTGCTCCCCAAGAGAAACTATACTCTCTCTTGACTTTTAATGGCACAGGTTCATTTTTTTTTAAATTGAGGTGAAATCTTTGTTACATGAAATTTACCATTTTAAAATACACAATTAAGTGGTTTTAGTACATTCACAATGTTGTGCAACCATCATCTTTACTTAGTCCCAGAACACTCTCATCCTCCTCAAGAGAGTCATTTCCTATTCCTTCCCCTATCCCCTGGCAACCACCAATCTGACTAGTTTCTATAGATTTGCTATTTTGGACATTTTAGATAAACGGGATCCTATGCTCTATGACCTTTCATGTTTAGCTTCTTCATTCAGCATCCTATTTTGAGGTTCATCCACACTGTAACAGATGTCAGCACTTCAGTCCTTTTCATGGCTGAATAATATTCCATCGCATGGACTGATCATATTTTATATTTCTATTCATCTACAGATGGACATTTGGGTTTATTCCCCCTTTTGACCACTGCAAATAGTGCTGATGTTGATTTTTGCCTGTTTTCATACTTTATGGTGATGGAATCATATAGTACATGTTCTTTTGGGTTTGACTTAGTCTCAACATCAAGCTTTTGAGGTTGAATATGTCATGCTGGGGGAATTGGTTCTGGTCTTTTCTCTAGCGCCTTCTGATGGTGGAGCCTTGGGCACCTTCTGCCCTTTATGGCAATGGGTTGGGTTTTCAGCAGGTAAGACACTCAGTTTACCAAAAAGGTCCAGATGGAAGATTGCCAGGAGGTGCCCCCCCCCCCCCCAAGCCCCTGAAAGGCCGAGGGGGAAGATGGAGGAGCCATGTGGAGACATGTCACATCAGACTGGGTGTAGATCCTTAGCCCCCCACAGGCGCACTCACGAGGGTCCAGCCTCGTCCAGGGGTCTTGGCTTGTCCCAGACCCCACTGTGAGGAAGCCCCTGTGATTGTCCGAACAGCAGTTAATTGTTCGTTATTTATGGTCCCAGTGGTTCTTACCTGGCGCTTCAATCAACTGCTTGTAAACACTCAGGAACGCGGCCTCAGCCTCCTGACTTCTCTTACTAAGGGCCACCACCTTTGGAGACAAGAGAGAGTCACGTGTCACCAGGGCATCTGAGTCTACAAGCAAATCTGATCATTTTCCACATGGACAAAGGTGGCATGAAGGAGAGAGGAAATGGAGGTTCAAAGTGTGGGGCCACCAAGTCCAGGAGCAAACCCCAGCGCCACCACAGCCCTGCCACAGTGTGACCTTGGGCACATCATCCCTGCTCTGTGATCCTCAGTTTCCTCATCTGCAAAATGGGTACGAATGACAAAGCCGACTGCCTAGGGCTGTTCTGGGGAGAACATGAAGCTGCATGTGATTCAAGGCTTAGACGAGGCGCTCGATGAATACCTTTGACTGAGCACACGGCCATCTGCACAACCCCGTGGTGAAGAGCTACACCCGCACGCCTGCGTGCCAGCTCACCACTGTTTGTTTGACGCCAAGCTCTTTCTGGGGCTCAGCACTATCTCACCCTCCACTCTAACTTTGATTCAGGGTCCTGGCTCTTGGTGGCCAGTCCCCTTGGCAATGGCCTGTGGGTGCCAGGAGCACACCCAAGGAACTTTCCTATCTCCTCAAGGAACTTCTGGGAGGGAATGACTATCCTCCCTGTGTCCATCTACCTCTCCTGCTGGCCCCAAGCGCCCAAGCGATGAATCTAGTGGAATACCGACTTGTCAATGACTTGTCTTTGGAGCTGGGCTTTTCTTATGAATCCCAGTGAACCCCACTTGGGGTGTGTGTGTGTGTGTGTGTTTGAATTCCTCCCTGGAACTAAGGTCTGTGAACACCTTCTCTGGCGCATACATGGTGCTCAACATTATCTGCTGAATGAACAAAGCCAAGTGAGTGGCTCTGAGCCTGTGACGCCTCCCTGGAGAAATGGCAGGGGCCAGCCTTGTGATGCTCCAGTCACAGAGGCAGACTTGAGCAGCAGAGTGAAATCCCAGTTTCACCACGGAGGAGCTGTGTGCCCTTGGGCCACCCTGGGTGGTCACTTCGACCCCTGTGCCTTGACTTCCCCTTCTGTAAAATGGGGACAAACATGACAAGCACCTGCAGAGTTGCTGGAAGATCAGACAGTTTAACAAAGGGAGAATTCCTTGCAAAACCTGAGACGTGCATCAAGCCCCAGAGATAGGTTATCTCTGGATATGAAGGACCCTTTCCTTGCCTGAAACTGGATTTCAACCCATGGCTGGGTGATGAACCTCACCCACATTCCTCTTTGGTGGTCTGAGAAGCGCCCACATCTATGCAGGGCAGTATGCTCTGGGAAGAAGTCTGAAACCACAGTGGTTCCTCTAAGGCTTCCAACACGGCAGCCAAGAGCTGCAGGTGGCACTCGGTCCCGGAAATGCAGTAAGTCCCAACCAAGGTGCGCCAGGAAAGCAAAAGACACAGCAGATTTCAAAACTCAGGACAAAAAAGAGAAAGTACAGTAGCTCAACGGCATGGTGTATATTGATTACATGTTGAAGCAATAACATTTCGGATAGATTGGGCTGAATAAAATCTATTATTAAAATTCATTTCACCTGCTTTCTTTTACCTGTTTCAACATACTATAAAGTGTAAAATTACCTCTGTGATTCACATTATATTTCAACTGGTCAACATGGCTTGAGGTTTTGACAAGGTCCATATTGAATTTGTACCTTTAAGACGGGTAGAGAGAAATGAATGGTGGGTGCTGGGTAAGTGATTTTACAAAGACCAGTAAAAATAGCTCCTTAAATGCTCTCACTGTTCTGACAAAAGTCTCTGGTCTTACCTTCCAGAATGAATGATGGGCTCTCACTCATTCAACAAACACTCCTGAGCACCTGCTATGTGCTCTCACTCTGGGCTGAGACCTCTATCATGGAGTCCCACCCTTCTGGGCCCTTCCAGACCAGGGGGGAGACTGACACAAAGCAGAGTCCCCAGAGAATTCTTTAATTACAAGCATTACATACGTAAGGGAAAAGTACAGAGGGCTTCAGGATGTGTAGACTGCAGGAAGGCTGACCTAGTTTGGTGGGTAGAACATCAGGGGAAGGTGGCGGTGGACAGAAAGAATGTTCTAGAATCTAGGCAAAGGTGAAATCACCAGATTATTATTCTTGTACAGATGAACAAGACACAGTTCTTGCTCTGGGAACTGACAGCTGACTCGGAGAGACAGATCTACCTGAGAGAAACCCCAACACAAGAGGAGGTGAAGCAGACGCTGGCACCTTCAGAGTAATGGGAGGAGGGGGCAGATAACAAAATTGGGGGGCATCCCGGATGGTCTAATGTTACTACTGACAAACATAATATTTGGAGTTGACCATGCTCTCACTGCTCTGACTATTCACCGTCATTTCTCTTTAGCTATGGCTGAAAGCCCGCAGTCCCGACCCCACGCGCAGCTGAGGAAACTCCCAGCTTAGTAACTTGCCCCAGCTTGCCCAGGCAAAGCAGGATTCACGGCAGGTCTGTGAGCTCAAGTTACTGTTCTGAATCCAGATGCCAGCTTTTTCCTCCTGGATAGAAAGGCCACCACCCCAGCCGCGGGGGCAGATGCTCTGACCCCATGAGGTCATGATGTTGTCTGGGGCCAGGGGCTGCGGTGCTGGAGTCCAGGAAAGCCACGAGAAGTGCGAGCGATTCATTTCTTGCTTTTCAGCTCGAGAACAATCACAGTGCAGCCCCCAGAAAGTCTGGCTGCTCTGTGCTGGTCATAGGGTGCCAGGAGCTTGGGGAAAGTCTTAGGGTATTCCACTGACTTCTAAGGGAGGGGGTACATGTCAGAATATTCCCTTCATGCTTCCTCCTCCCTGATGACAGCACCCTCTACTTCACCATGCTCATCAGTACATCCTGGTGTCTTATTAATCCAAGTGACTGCCCCTTTATGTGTCTGTCTGCCCCACTGCCCAATATGGTAGCCACCAGCACGGGCGGCCACTGAGCACTTGAAATGTGACTTCCAAGTTCAGATGGGCTGTAAGTGCATAAAATATGGGATTTCTAAGTCTTAAAATGAAAAACGGAACTTGAACTATCTCAATGGCTTTTTTCATTGGTTACATGTGGAAATAATTGTGGGTATATTGGGTGAAATAAAATATACTATTAGAACTAAGTGTACTTGCTCCTTTTTACTTTTCAAAAATATAGCCCCAAGAAAATTTTACACATGCAGCTGGCATTGTATTTCCACTGAATGGTGCTGGTCTTGGTCAAAGGCTGACAAACTGTGGCCCGACAGTTGTCTTTGTAAATAAAGCTTTATTGGAACACAGTCACAGACATTTTGTACTGGCTATGGCTCTTCCATGCTACAATGGCCGAGTTGCACAGCTGTGATGAGGCTTTGGTCACTAAGTCAATAATATTTACTCTCTGATCCTTTACAGAAAAAGTTTGCTGACCCCAGTTTTAGAGGTTCATCTAAAGAGAACCGCTAAAGATAAAAAAAAAAAAAACAAAACAAAAAACCATCCTGGAACAGCACAGCCTGAAAGAGTTCAAGTTTAGGGTTTCCCACAGTAAATGACTCTTGCAGAGAGGAGCCTTTGGAGTCCTGCCTCACTCAACCTTATTTCAGAGCAGTGACCCCAACTGTTTCTAGAAGGCCATGTTGGAAGGCGTTGGGGCCTGATGTGGTGTGTCCTTCAAGTGGGGAGAACAATCGCCATCCACTTAAGAAGCTGCAAGGGAGGCATCAGCTGACCTGCAGCAAATTTCCCAAGGAAGTTGGAGAAGTTTTCTGATAAATCAGCTGAGTTTTCTCCTAAGCACATGGGCTGTCTTTTCCAGGGTCTGCAATGAACGCATTTCACCCATGAGCCTGAAGCAGGCGAGCAGAAACCAACCGCCATGTGTTTCTGCCTCCCGGCTGGTCCCTGCCACATGGAAGGGCAGGGGAAAGTGTCCAGAACGACAGATTTGGCTTGTGACGGGCAGATCTTTGAAGGCCATCTGGGGAAGGAGGAGGAGGAGGAGGAGGCCAGCTCCAGACACCAAGAAGGTCAGCAGCAGAAATAGCTCAGCGCTGGGCGGCGGCTCGGCCGCCACGGTGCCCGCTGAGCTCTGAGGGGTGAGACGCATTCGGTCCCGGCGGGAGAGAACAGGCGTGGGGCCTGCTCTAGTCTGTCAGGTGGCTGAAAACCACGATGCCCCCCAGGCCCCCAGGCTGGCGAGCTGCCCCGGCCAAGCTCTTTACAGAGAACGGTCGGACTTTCCAGAAACAGAACGCTCCTCTGGGCTCAGTGTTTTTGAGTGTCCCGCCAGGAGCACCGCCACGGCTCCCACAGCCCAGCGGCCAAGGCCGAAGCCCAGGGAGCCGCACCGCCCGCCCGGATGACAGACTGGGTCCCCCGCACCCCCCAAGCCTGAGGCCTGACAGGCCCACAGGGAGCGGTCATCACAGACGTCGCACTGACCGCACGGCGCAAAGCCACACCCGATGAGTGGGCGGCCGGGGCGGTATCCACGCCCTGACTCCCTGACTCCGGGCCCAGATCTGCAGCCGGAAACCCGCGCTGCCCAAAGTGGGGCGTCCACGGAGACTGCGCGCACCTGCTGGCGCCGAGGGAGGGTGTCTGCTCTCTGGGCGCGCCGGCAGGAGCTGCGGGAAGAGGAGCGCCTCGATTTGGTTTAACCCAGTGCTTTTCCCAATGCGTTTGGCTTCAGAGCTTTTTCTTCCAGAGAGCAGAGCTGCTTGAGAACTGCTTCTCTCCACCTCGGGGCCCTGGGGAGGGTGGGGAGGTAAGTCAGGGTACCTGAGGTGGCAGGAATTCTGGAAGAAAGTGCAGACGGATGGGCATTCCGGAGGGCGCAGGCGCTCAGGGGCCTGAGAATCAGCCCCTGTGAGGAGGCAGCGGGACCAGCGCTGGTGTGAGGGTGCCCTTTAATAGCCGCTGAGTCTCTGTGGGGGGGAGGGTGAGCAGAGCAGACGGGGTGAGAAGAATGAGGGGCGGCCCCAAGGAAGGGGGCAGAGAGAGAGGGAGAGAGGGGCAGGCCCAGGCCCGGGGCAGTGTGCGGTGAGGCCTGGGAGGGGAAGGGGAGCACGGAGAGGGAGGGTGGCGCTTGCAGGAAGCAGAGATGGGGTGTGGGGAATAAGGAGCAGCAGGAGGGAACCCAGGCATCCAGGGCTGACCTGATCGCCGCACCTGAGGGGAGGGGGCTTTGGTGGGCACTGGAGAGCCTGGGGGCACGTTGTGGGGCAGGGTGGTGCAGAAGAAGGGGAGTGAAGAATGGTTCGAGACGTGATTAGGGGACAGATGTCCCAGTGGGGTGCAGTGGGGCTGGAGGTGGAGAGGTGCAGAGACACACTAGCCACAGAGGCGCCACTCAGGACACGCCGCCAGGCGGTCAGTCAGCCTTCGATGTGTCCGGGCTATGAAGATTCCAGAGGTGGGGGTGGCCAAGGGGTGCGGGAGGCTCAGGTCTTAGTGCTCTAAGGTTTCAAAGTGGGCACCTTATGAGGTACTGAGCACCCCGTCACAAGAGAGGCATCCAAGGACATGACTACGTCTGTGACACGTGGGGGCGGTTTGGCCTGACTCTCCTCCCCTACGAGCCGTGTGCAAGACCCTTTGCTTTAGAGGACTATTGCGAGTCCCTGCTACCTGTCAGGTGGGGTGAGTCACCTGGTTGGGCTGACGAGAGAACTGGCATCACGAGTGACAGGGCGACTGAGTTCTGACTGTCAGGCACTGTACTAGGCCGCACGGTACAGTGCACTTAACTCACTGACCACCCACATTCGGGGCGGGGGAGGCCGCTGCCCATTAAAGAGATGGGGGGGGCACAGAGGGTGAGGCCACACTGTGTGGGACCTGGGGCTCTGACGGGGCTTCTTTGGACTCTGAAGCCCCAACGGGGACTGACTCTCTTGGGTGTCTGTGGAAGGGGCTGGACTCTCTGAGTGAGCTGGGGGAGCCGGAGTCCAGGAGGCGCTGATGCCCCCGTCCTCGGCAGAACCGATGCCTCGCACCTTGCAGTGTTTGCTGGGGGCCCTGCTAATGCTCTCTCTGCTGAGAGTCGCTGGTGGGGCTGAGCAAATAAAAATTACAATTTCATGTCAGGGCTTAAATAAGAAATAAGAGTCTGACTCCGGTTTTTGGGAGCTGTTGTCGATCTAGGCTCTCTCAGCGCCAGCACCCATGGGGCAGAAGACCGAGACCCTAAATGGTCTTCTGAAGCCTCGGGGGCAGTCCCTGGAGGGTCACCCGGGGTCCCAGGCCCCATCCTCAGGGTGGCTCAGAAGCCAGCACCAGACGGTTCCAGAGCCGCCACAGCAGAACAGAATCATCATATTCGTGCCACCTGCCACTGGTTTGCATTCTCGGCTGTCAATCACTAAATCATTTTAAATTTTGAGGTGTGAGCTGGAGGACACCCCAAAGCTCAACTCTAGGACTGGCGGTTGAGCTTCTGGGGCACAAGGACACAGCAGCTCTCCATCACCGGACGGGCATTCTGACTTCTTAGGACTAAAGTATTCTTGACAGGAGGCAGGGAGAAGCCAGCAGGCTGAGGACCTTCACGGACACCCAGCTGCATAAATGGGGGCCAGATGCCCAAGGAAGAAAGAGCTATTTGAAAGCAGAGGGTGGGGATTTTTAGAACCAGCCCCCTTCTGGCAGGCTACACTTTTGCCACCAGCCAGTTGCCACTGAATGCACCGAGGTGGGGGGCAGGGGTGAAGGCACCCTACCCCCGAGTCGAACCCAGATCTGTCGGGTCTCGAAATCACCTTCTCATCCTGAGGGTCATCAGCTCTGAGGTCTGGGCCCCACCAGGGGAGAAAGGCCTGTTCACTGCCGTGTCCCAGTCAAGCAGCCTTGCATTCAGTAGGTGCTCAATAAATGTCTGCTTAAGAATGAGCATCACCCCCGGGGCTGGGGACCCCTCCCACAGATGCCTGATGGGTGTGTGTGCCGGTCCCCATTGGGAGCAGCCCTACCTCTGAACTGCAGGCGCTCAACTCCTTACCTACCATCAGGCCCTGCTGCTGACAGGCCCCACTGCTGCTAACTGAACGCTGTTCTGTCTCCCAGGCCAGACTGAGAGCACCCAGAGGGCAGGGCCTGGTATTTAAAAACTGAATTAAAGGCACGGGCTGTTCTGGGCACTGGGCACCCAGCACTGTTGACCCAAACCTGCACCCCTGTGGAATTGGCACTCTAAAGGCGGAGGTGGGCTGTGGAAGAAATCACCACAGGGAGTGAGATCAAGTTCAAGGGCGGGAGACAGCAGAAAGGGGACAGGAGCCTGGGGAAGGGTGTGTGCTGCCTAGCAGTGCCCAGGAAAACCTCCAGGGAGAAAAGGACAGTAGACACCTGGGGGGAGCAGATGCAAAGGTCCTGGGGCGGAAACATGTTTGGTAACGGCAAAGAGGCTCGTGGGGCTGGAGAAGGTGAGACGGGGAAGAGGAGGGTGGGAGACTCTAGGGGGAGGTGGGGAGCCTTGTAGGCCACTGTGGGGTTTTGGTCAGTGTTTCTCCACCCCTTCCCCTTCCCAATCTACAGGGGAGTGAGGGGACTCAGCGGGGTTTTGAATAGAGGAGGGATATAATCCCACAAATGTTTCAACAGGGCCCCTCTGGCTGATGTGGGGAGAAGGGGTCGTCCTGGGGCAGAAGCAGGGACACCAGGGAGGTGGCAGGGTTGGCAGGGGAGAGGGCTCAGGGTCTGGATCAATTCTGAAGGTTGAGTCGCAGAATTTGCATCTCGGGAGCACAATGGATGTGGGGGGCAAAGGGCAGTAGATGCGCAGGACACCCCATGGTTTGGGGCTTGAACACCCAGATGATCTTGAATGGCCACCGCTATGATTTCTCCTTCCCCGGAGGCCAGGCCGGGAGTGGCCACTCACCAGCCCCGCCTGAGTGAACAAAGGCGTACGCGAGGTAGGAAGGCATTTAAGGAGCTCCCCGGGCTAATTCTCCTCAAGTACAAACTTAAGGAAAACACCACATCGGGGAGGACAGCTAGTGACACCCTTCAGGTGGCCCAAACAAGCCGCCATCTCTTCCTTTTTCTCGAGGCCACATTTGCTGACAACACGGTGCACACTGTCTCACCTCAGCAACTGCGCTTATCACCCCGCGCCCCGCACCTAAGCTGCTATCTTGAAGGCTCTATGGACACCTCCCTCGGACTGGGGAAGTGGCTTTGGCTGGGGGGGGGGGGATAGGGACCTGGGTTTGCCCCAGAGATCCCCACGGTCATCCGGGGAGGCCAAGCTCAGGGCAGGAAACAGAAGCTGGGCCTGGGAGCAAATGGACCTGGTTCTGGTTGCAACTGGAATCCCCCGTCCCTGTTCCCTTTAAAATTTTTTAAAAGATTTATTTATTTATGCATACGAGCTGGGGCACAGGCCAGAGGCGTGGGGCGGCGAGAGGGTTCACCAGAGACAGAGTGGGGAGCAGAACAGGCAGATCAGAAACACACTGCTGAGGGGAGCAGCGGGCAAGGCAGGAGAGGTCTGCTGCGCCATGTGGGATTCTCCCGGCCGGGCGTCGGACTTGCGTTGCCACTGCCGACAGCTCCACAGCGCAGCGCTTAACTGCAGCGCCACCAGGGAGACCCCCTGTTCCCTTTTAAACAAGTCACTCTGCCGTTCTGTGCCTCAGTTCCCCCATCTGTAAAGTGAAGGTGCTGGGCTCGAGGACCCAGCTGTGTGACAGACACACTTCCCTCCCCAGGCACCTATCCCCACTCCTTTGGGGTTTAAGTCAAAGGCAACGCAAAGCCTAGGAACCCCACCCTGGGCTCAGATCCAGGGTGCCCCTGCAGGGAGAGCATGAGGTAGGAGGGAAAAACACTGTGTAATTTTATTTTAATATTTGTAATTATTTCCTGGGCTAAAAATAAGGCATGGGGCAAAGTGTTTTTAAATGTCGGCATTAATGAACACTTTTTATCCAACATAATACAAGGCCCCCAAATGCATTTAATGTCAGGCGCCCTGAGATCTCAGGAGCAGTGCCCCACGCCGGGCTGGCTTTCACGGCTCAGCGACAGTGCAAAAATGAAATGTCCCACCAGCGCGGGCTGGCAGCTCTGCTATTAGCAACAGTATAATCATCAATTATGTCCAATCACAAACTACTGATTTTATAATTATCCAATGAAGTTCTAACTTCTCACCTCTGCTCAGTGGCAACTAATATAATCTCTCAGTTCAAAAGGAAGCTTTTTTCCCTTGCGTTTTCTCCCTCTCTTCTGGAGAAAAGAATGTGCAGGCCTCCACGTAAGACTGCATTTAAATTGCTTGTCACTCAAAACAAAGGCGAACTGCTCATCTGTAATTCACCAGCCACCTGAACACACTGCCTGTTTTCCGTTAAGCATCCATGCACTGAAGCACAAAGATCATTTTTCTATTGTTAAAATTGTATAAGCCGGGGCTTTTTTTAGCAGTGCATACACAATTTCACTTCTCTTCCGAGGGCTTCCGGCATAAAAGGGACAGGAGGCTTTCTTTGGTGCCTTTCAAATAAAATTTGCTTTGGGGTATTAAAAGAAAATCAACCACAGGCTCATGGAATGAGCTGAACGCTATGCAGACTGCAGGAGGACAGGGCAGGACAGAAGTGAGCTGTCCTGCCTGGCCTGGGGTGGGTCAGAGCATGAAGCTGGAAGACTGAGATGCCTTCTGGTTGCTGGAAGGATCTACGTCCAATCGCCCCGTTGGGTGGTACAGACGGGCGTTTGGCTGGCAGACCAGGGGAGCAGAAACGGCCAGTGAGTGGGCAGCCAGCTGGGACTGGGCTGTTCCACCCAAGGCAGGCCCCAGCCGGCCCGCCCCAGAGGCCATGCCATGGACGGCGGCCACAGATCAGCGTGCAGCCCGCTTCCCGGGGCCCAGCCTCTGAACCTCGCCGACAGCTCCATTTCTCTGCCTGATGATGATATGATCATAATGCCTTCCAATTTTAATCTAGAGCTTTATATAATTTACAACAACCTTTCACAGAAACGAGTGCATCTGAGCCGCCGCCCGCTCCCGGGTGGTCCAGGGCAGGGCGGAGCCTTCCGGTTTCAGCCCAGGGAGGCTGATCCAGCAGCCCAAAGTCACACAGGAGGGGCCGGAGTGGGGTGTGAGTGGGGTCTTTGGGTTCAGCCAGCTGTGTGGCAGGGAACTGGGGGCTGGTACTTGTGAGGCCCCCTCCTCCCCCACCCATATGCCTGAAGTTGGGGGTAGCTTCCATTTTATATAAATTAGAACGGACAAGTTCAGCCCTGAAAGGTCCCCTCTTGCTGGACAGGCTGTACTTCCCCGAGTGGGAGAGCAAGGAACAGGGTGAGGGTCCTGCCAGTCCACCAGAAGCCCTTCTCAGCCTCAGCCGGCCTTTTCTCGGCAGGGGTAAGACAACAGGGAAGGCAGCGACACTCCTCTGTGTGACTCCGTGACGGGGCCACACATGCGCCTGCCAGGACCCAGGCGGGGCTGAGCTGGCCCCGTATCGGCACCTGCCACCCTGCTGGACAAGCTATCAAACTGTCGTTAATGATGGGAAGGGTAGGCAAACTCTCTCGAAATTAAAACTGCTCCAAAATATAGTCTCCTAGTTCTACACAAGGCAGGAGCGGCACCGAGAAGGCAGGGGCTATGAGCTGAGCGCGGCTCGAAGCCTTTAGCCCCTTAACTCGCTTCACCCACGTGCAGCCCCACCTGCACAACAGGCGACGACACTGTGGACGGAATCACTTTACCTTCCCCATTTTCCAGGTGGGGAAACAAGACACCAGAGAGGTGCAGTCACTTACTCCAAGTCACACAGCAAGTGTGGGGATCCCACCTCAGGCTCCAGAGACTGTGTTCTGAGCCGTGAAATGGGTTCTCCCCCAAAGCCTGCCCCTTTGTCCACGGTACACTTGAGTGGACACCCCACTTTGCTCATGGGCGTTGTGTGAGGTTAATATATGAGGCTCGGGGGTCAAGGACAGTGGGTCCAACGGACCCTCCAGTGTTTTTAAAAAGATCAGAGTCATCAAAATTCACCGAGTTACACCCTTAAGATTTGTGCATTTTGCAGCATGGAAATGATACCTCATAAAGTTCTGTCAGCAGGAAGATAGGTGCATGTATACAAAGCCAGCATGTTAGAGCCACAAGAGTTTCCAAATTTCTGCTGTTTTGGGGAAACCAGAGGATCTGGTCACTCTTGGCTGCGTTCCCACAGCACTGGCATCTTCTCACTTGTCCCTACCAGCATCCTTCTGCCCGGTTGTTTTTCCCACATTCTTCCTCAGGTTCATCACCTCCCCCAACTCAACCCTCCTCAGCTACGGATTCTGCAGACTGGAGTGCAGATCATGGTGTCTCTGGAGGGTCCTAGTTCTCACCTCCAGGCAGCCCCTCTGGCTTTTCCCTCATCCCTCCCCCTGAATACAGAATGGGGAGACCCTCCCAGCTGCAGTCCACCCGGGAGAAATTGAGAGACGCCCAGTGGGGCCTGGCATTCTGCATGTTCTCACAGGAGTGGGGAGCAAGGGGGCCCCACCACAGAGAAAGGGGGGAACAAGGACAAGAAGAGAGCATGGGAAACGCATGCAGCTGGAGCTTAATAAAGGCTGTGGATTCAAGGAAGGGCTGCAAAGCACACAGACTTTGGTGTCCACTCTGAGCAACTGAGTCCCAAGACCAGGACCCCTGGCTGTGGGGCTGGGGGTGAGCCCCTGGGCTGGGGCGCCCCGGCTTTCCCAACTGGACATTGGGTACAGGGATGTGTGGAGCTGTTGGGAGAATCTAATGAGTGTAGCGGGTGGGTGGATGATTGAAAGAATGAATGACCACCATCCCAGACCTCTGTGCCTCAGTTTCTCCACCAGAGAGAAGGGACATCGAGATGCGTGGCTCACTGTTAAACAGAGCATGACGTTGGCCAAGTCACGAATGGCTCTTGGAACTTCTGGGCAAGGGGTTAGAGGTGACAGAGCTGGCACTATCCGGGGGGGTGGGGGGGTGAGAGGTGGAAGCCTCTGGAACTTGATGGCTGGAGGCAAATTGCCAGAGCTCAGGCTGAGGGCCAGCGAGGCCAAAACCACCCCAGTTGCCCCCAGCAGTGCCCTCTGAAACGCAGGGCAATCCGGGGTCTGTATGCCAGGCCCAAACAGCACCTGCTGCCCTAGCTGGTGGCGGAGCCCTCACTGCTTGCTCTGCAGAACATGTGCGTCTGCATCCCCGGCCTGGAGGCTGGGCTGCAGGGGTTGCAGGTGGCTGCAGCCTCCCCGATTCCCGAAAGTCCTCCAAAATGCCAGCCTAGACAAGTGGAGTTAAAAAAGCATGCATGCCCTTTACGGAGAGGCGGCCACCCAAATGCCACGGAAGCACCACCCGGCCCAGGCTTTTAAATATAGCAGCATCCTTTCTGGACGTCTCTGCAGAGCGTGGCTTGAACTCGGCGGACCCCTGGGCACGCTGCCTGCTGCCCAATTTATGTGGCCAGGGGCCCTTGCTGCCTCTGACTTCCTGGCTGTAGGCACCGCTTCCTGAAGTGGGCTCCAGGGTCGAGAGGCCTGGGTTCTCATCCTGGCCCCCCACATTTCTTTTGGGCTTGGGCAGCCACTTGCCTGAGCCTTTGTTTCCACATTTGAGGATTATGATAAGGATTAAAGGTGGCGTGCATAAACATGGCGTAGCACGCAGCCTGGGAAACAGAAAAAGCTTTGTAGATGTTGATTGTACTATAATTAATAATTATAATCTTCAAAATGAAAAGCACTGTGCTGAGAATAAACTAGAGCCGCACCTACAAGTCCTAGAGCAAGAAAGAGAGAGACCAGGGAAGAGGGCAGAAGGGAACAGCACCCTTCAGGGCACAGGCTGGAGGAGGGCTTCAAGGGGGAGGTGGCGCTTTGCAAAGGGCGAGCGGGAGGCAGATGAGCAGAGGGAGAGGGGGTGGGGGTGCCCAGGTGGTTGGTGAGAAGACCTGTTGAGATCACATCCCCTCCAAGGCCAAGGCTGCAATGTGGGGCCGAGGTCTAAATCCTCACACGCTTTTGGTTTTTTTCAGGGTTAAAGAAGTTTTGGTTTTTCTTTTTTTTCTTTTTTGCCAGCATTTGAAAAAATATCAGAAGATTTTACATGAAAATCTGGTGTGCCTGGAGATCTGGGAACCGCGGCCTCGCACGCCTGCACCTACAGCACAAGATGGTGACAACGGCAGCTGCTCAATGAACGCTCAGGGCCCAAGAACTCTTCTAGGTGCTCTGTACACACTGAGTCTAAAAATCTCATAAAAGCCCCATGAGGTGGGTGCAGTGATGTGTTGGTAAAGGTTTAATAACTGGTTATGTGGTAATACAAAGAAGGCCCTGTTTTACCATGTTTGCCAATTTCAACAATGTAAATACCCACCCTGCCTTATGGTGGATATCAAGCTACCAATGTCACTGCTTACTCTGTGTAGCCTCTCCAACACATCTATGGCAGGTGCAGTGATCATCACTGCTTCTCATGTAAGGAAACAGGGACAGAGAGGTCAAGAGTCTAGCCCAGGGTCACACAGCAGAGCAGAGAATTGGAGATGAGTGGCTTGTCTTCCCAAATGTGTTCTCAGTCCCCACTGTGTGCTGCAAGAATAGATGGCAGTACGCTGCTGGAGCTGAGTAGAGGCCATTGCTATAGATGGCACACAGAATCTCAGCTTGCCTCAGTCCCCACTCCTCCCTATTGCTCACCTGGGTCTGAGTTGCTTATTCAGTTGATCTGCTAGTTCCCTGTGGATTTGCATCCCTGCTTTCGGGTATGAAATGTCACTCTGCCCTGGACTCTTCCCCTGACCTTCTGGGAACCTCACCAGATACCTGAATACAAACAGAAGGGACTCCAGGAGGGGGAGAACCAACTTCTTTTTCTCCATCCTATCCCTACCCCCAGCACCTGACACAAAATGTCAGAGCAAACCTTTTAGTTCAAAGGTTCCCCACTTTGTTATCTCTCATTTTTTCTTTGCCAGGGGCACGAACAGCATCAACTTAATGGAAGCAATTTTTCTGTTCCCCTTCTCACCTCCTGCCACCCTATACGATAAAACTTGGAAACAACATGATTTATAGGGGGAAAATGAAAGCCAGTTCACTGTAGGTGGAAATGCAAATGTTGCTGCCTCCCCTGCCCTGTTGGGAAAAGGCCCATCCATTTAACAGGGGCGGGGGGCTGGGAGGGGAGCACCCCTGTTCTGTTTCTCTAAGACAGGCAGCCCCTGTGAAGCCCACAAGAAGCCTTATCTTCCCAGCGGAGCACCCGGATGGCAGCAAACGGGACAGGCAAATGTTTGGTGGGAAAAGTGGAAATAATCAAGTATGAGTAGATGCATGTAAGTAATTTAATTACCTCGCACAGCTATGAAATCTCTCGGCTTCCGTTTCCATTATTAATGATGAATGTTAACTATCAGAGGACATCGGCTGAGGTTTCCTGACATGCTGGGGGGGGGGAGGGTAGGTGTCTCCCCAGCAGCCATACCTGTGGCTCATTGGTCAGGCTGGTCCCTGACTCCAGCAGACCCCTGTCTCCACCTTGGAACTGACTGGGAGGTGCATTACGTACCTGGTGATGGGACCCCCCAGCACCCCACCTATTAGGTGACCTGTTGGAGATGTTGAATTTCAATGTGATGAGGGCTCTGGATCCAACTGCTCATGTACAGCAAGTCCAGGCGGTGGAGGGACACATCTAATCATTCCATAGAGATGGAATCAGCAAAATCTGAGCTATCGGGCAAGAGACTGACCAGGGGGCCTCCCCGGTGGTGCAGC